>CM076577.1:2191404-2335240 GCA_034641835.2 Pinus albicaulis
CATATGCAACTAAAAGTTGCGATTGCGATTGAAGCCCGGACTCGATGGGAATATAAACTGCAAACCATACATATTTTAGTTCCAATAAACAATGTTTCATTGCATCAGAGCATCGGAGTATAGGAATATCGGAACATGCAACCAAAAGTTGCGATTGCGATTAATCGCAATCGGAGTAATCGCATTGCATCGGATCGGAGTAATCACATCGGCACATTTAAATGAACAGTGGTCAATCGAATCGAAATAATTGCACTGGCACATTTAAATGAACAATGGTCAATCACATCGGAGTAAAAGCAAGACATCGGAATAACTCAATGGAAGTCGCGATTGCGATTAATAGTAATCGGAAATATTTGCAAGGTGTTTCATCGCATCGGATCGGAGTGATCGCATTAGAGTATCGGAGCATAAGGAATATCAGAACATGCAACTAAAATTTGTGATTGCGATGAATCGCAATCGGAATGATCACATCGCATCGGAGAAACAAACATTAGATTCAAATGATAGCTGTGGGGCCCGATCCTTTCAAATATTAGAGTTTGTGAATCGATTTATTGTGGATTGGATCGTAATATAAGACCAAAGGCTTATCTAAGGTTTTACAACACTTGATCGCAATATATGAATATAAAGCGGCCAATACATAATGTGATTTATTATAATGGACGGCGGAGATTATTCGACTAACGATATGGTGGGCCTTTTCTAATCGCATCGACAGAAATCAAAAGACCAAATCACAGGGGTATTGTGAATGTTGCGATTGCGATTGAAATACACGAGTGGAGTATAGCTGGCATGTGGGATCCATCCAAAGATAAGACTAAGAACAGGTTTGCTCCAAGTAAATTAATCCAAAGCCAAAGAGGAAAGGAAATCTCTGAGGCACATATATATGATACATACATATTTCCAGTATATGGATAGTAATGCATCACATTGGAAGATAGGACAAGTTCAGCAAGTGGGCCCGTAAGGGCATTCTAAGTATTAAAACATTTTATTATGTGTATAATGCCGAGAGTTAAATCGTGATGTATGAAAAGGGCAGTTACATAAGCATGGAAGTTACACTGCGACAGTGAGCAGGAAATCAATCAAAACTGAAAGGGCCAAACACAGTCACAGAAAAACCAAATACAGTCACAGAAAAGCCAAACACAGTCACAGAAAAGACAAGCGCAGTGAACCAAGAGACTGAATGAGTGAGTTGAAGTTTTCATTATATGTGAATGTAAATATTGTAATTAATTTTTATTGTTTGTGATGCATTGGCAAGTCTCTAGAAGAAAACAAAATCCCACTGTAATATTAAAATAAGCAGCTATAGTTACATTTTTCTGAGTGAGCTGAAAAATAAATGAGAAGGCAGAAGACCAAGAAGTATGACTATCCATTTCAAATTCCTAAAGAAAAACAAACAGTCATCAAGAAATCTATATAAATAATATCATCTTGATATGAAAATAGAGAGAGAGAGAGTAAGAATAGAGAATGAAAAGTATAGAAGATTGAGGCAGAGAAGATAAGGAAGAGAGGAGTAGAAAGAGATGCTACAGAACAGAGCTGATATCTGAGGTAAATCAGCAAACGCTTCTTGTGATAAATTGAGGAAGTTGGAGCTTCCCTATCAAGTTGAAGCTTGATAGCTTTCAGTTGTAGCTGACTGAGGTTGGAGCCTCCTGTAGGTTGGTGCCTGCAGAAAAATTTAATGGAGTTGGAGCTTCCTTGCAAGTTGTAGCTTGCAGAATTGAGGTTGGAGCCTCTTGTACGTTGGTGGCTGCAGAAAAACAGTGGTGAGAGGGAGTTGGAGCTTGCCCTTGCATCACAACAATAATAAGATGTTGTTTTCTCCATTTATGGGTTTCCACTTATATCTGCTGTCTCTATCTATGTTGCCTGTGTGCTGAGATGATTTATCAAATCTTCTTAATGTTTACTGCTCTCATAATAAGTTTAATGTAACATTAATTTAATAGTTGCTGCAATATATTAAGACTGTTCATATACTAAAGTTGAATACAAAAGTAAGTTGTAAATCAGCTGATGAAAATTAAAAAAAATCTCATGTATGTATTGAACTGATTCACCCCCCCCTCTCAGTTCAACTAAGAATTCAAAAATTGGTATCAGAGCGGGTTACTTTGTACCAATTTAACAACTGAAAGGAGATTCTAGGTTCTCAGGATGGCTAGTAAAGAAGGATGCTCAACCAATAAAGCCCCTTTCTTTACAGGTGAAAATTATGCCTTCTGGAAAATCAGGATGAGGACATACATAATGTCTCTAGGAATAGAAGTTTGGGGAGCTATGGAATTAGGATATGCCCCAAAGGCAATTGACTCAGAGAAAGAATCCAAACAAGATTTTGTAACTAACACAAAAGCCATGAATGCCATCTTGAATGTATTGTGTGAAGCAGATTTTATCAAAGTAATGCACAAAGACACTGCCAAAGAGATGTGGGATACTCTGGAGAACATCCATGAAGGAGACAAGAAAGTAAAGACTGCCAAACTTCAAGTCTATAGAGCCCAGTTTGAGAACTTAAAAATGAATGATGATGAAGACATTGACAATTTCTTCCTAAAAGTTGCAGAAATTGTTAAAAATATGAAAGCTCTTGGAGAAACCATGCCAGAAAGTATAATTGTGAAAAATATTCTAAGATCTCTTCCATCCAGGTTTAATTTAACAGCATACGAGATGACGCTCCCACAGAAGAAGGCAAGTACAAGGGAGGCAGCCTTTAAAACATAAAAGAAGAAAGAAGAAGAGGAAGACATATGCTCTTGCTCAGATGAAGAAGAGGCAAAGTTTGTCAAGAAATTGGATAGAGGCTCAGGTAAATACAAAGGTAAACTTCCTTTCAAATGCTTTAACTGTGGAAGAGTGGGACACTATGCTGCTAAGTGTCCTCACAAGAAAGTAAGGAATCAGGCTCAAGAAACAGAGAAAAATGCATCAAAAAACTGGCAAAAAGGAAAGAAGTTCAGCAGAAAATCCTTCTATGCTCAACAAGACAGCAGTGCATCTGAAGACTCAGATGAACTTCAAGTGAAGAAGGAACCTCTGAATTTTTATTGATGGCCATAGAAGAACTTGAAGGTCTCCTGCTAGAAGATGAAGAAGAAGAAGGTGAAGTCGACCTTGAGGGGGACCTAAGGAGTGCTCTGGAAGAGATTGATAGACTCAAGCTAAAATGCAGAAAACAAAAGGACATTCTCCTCAAGTATGTACGAGAAGAACAGAATTAAGAAGTCCTTATGCCGCTAAAGATAGAGCTTGAAGAAGCCAAGAAGATAGAGGACATGTTACTTAAGCAAATCAAGGAGAAAACTAAAGAACAAGAGAAGTTGTAAGAAGAAGTAGTATGTCTCAAGAAGAAATCAGAAAATGCTCAAAGGAAAGTGGCTATAAATTCTTGTCAAACAACAAGCTCTAGTAATTTGAATGAAATTCTGGTTGCTCAAAGATCTCCTATGATAAAAACTGGAATAGGCTATGAAGGAGAATCAAGTAAAAGCAAAGAAAAGGAAAACAGAGAGATTATTTTTGTAAAAGAAAAGAAGGATGATGAAGTAGCTCAAATAATTCCTACAAAAGAAGAAACTTGTAAGGAGGGAGACAGAACCCAGAAAAATCCTCTAGTAACAAAGAATGAAAGAAATACTCAAACAACAGAAAAAATTCATATACCCCTGAGTATGTCAAATTTGGAAGCCATCAAAGGAGATTCTTCCCTCCTATGAAAAATGCCACCTGTTATGTCTGCCACAAGCTGGGACACATTGTTGCATACTTTCATGCAAGGAGGAGTGATTCAAAGCAGCAAAAGATGCAAACAGTGAAGAGACTGTCTCAAGAAAACAAATGGAGAAGACAACCTTACATCAGTTATGCAAATAATTTCTATGGTTACTGTTTTTATTGTAAGGAATTTGGCCATAAAATTATTGAATGTAGAAAGTATGGACAAAGATTGATGTTCAACACCTCAAGGAGGTTTATGAATCAAAGAAATTTTGTTCATACTCACAATTATGCAAAAATTATGATCAAATGTTGTGTATGCAATCAAGTTGGACATATGCCTTCCAAATGTCCTCTGAAAGGATGTGATTCATCATCTCTCAAAAGATACCAAACAAAAGGATGCCTCAAGTGGATAAAGAAGGTGAATAAATGTGACTTGGCTCTAATTTCTCAAGACCTGAAAATACAGTGGTATCTGGACAATGGCTGCTCAAAACATATGACTGGAGACAAGAGAAAATTTATAACTTTTGATGAAAATAAAACTGGTAATGTTACTTTTGGCAATGATAAATCAGGAAAAATAAAGGGAAAGGGCTCAGTCAGCTTAGATAATGGCAGAGGTAAAGCCCAAGATGTACTATTTGTAGATGGGCTGAAAGCAAATTTGCTAAGTGTCATTCAAATGTGTGATAATGGCTGCGAAATTCTTTGCAGAGCAAAAGATTGTGAATTCAGATCAAGCACCACAAGTAAGACTCTGCTCAAAGGTGTTCGAATAGAGAGCAATGTTTACATCGTGAAAGAGGAAGATGAAGCATGCCATCTTAGTAAACTTGAGGAGTCATGGTTATGGCATAGGAGATTGGGACATCTCAACTTCGATCATATCATCAGACTGAGCAAGAAGAAAGCGGTCAGAGACATGCCAGAAATAAAAAGGCCTTCTAATACCATATGAAAATCTTGTCAATTGGGTAAACAAACCCGCACATCATTGAAGGCCAAATATGAGTTATCAACAAGAAGACCACTCCAGCTTGTGCACATGGATTTGTGTGGACCTGCAAGAACTAAAACACCAAATGGAGAATCCTACTTCATGCTAATAATAGATGATTTCTCCAGAATGACATGGGTTGCATTTCTCAAGAATAAATCGGAAGCTATGGACAAATTCAAACTATTCAAAGCATTAGCAGAAAATCAGACAGGATGCAAGCTAAAATGCATCAAATCGGACAAAGGAGGTGAATTCACAAATTATGAATTTGTAGATCTATGCAATGAATATGGCATAAAACAACAATTTACTATTGCAGGGACACCTCAGCAGAATGGAGTAGCAGAGAGACAAAACAAATATGTTCAACAAATTTCCAGAGCCATGATGTAAGAGAATAATATTCCTCAAACCTTCTGGGCAGAAGCGGTACACACAGCAGTGCATATCCTTAATAAAGCTCACTTAAGGCCAAGTAGTGACAAGACTCCCTATGAACTATGGCATGGAAAGCCAACTTCAATCAAAAATTTTAGAATCTTTGGAAGCAAGTGTTACATAAAGAATAATGATGAAAATCTTGGGAAATTTGATGCAAGAGCAGATGAAGGGATTTTTCTAGGATATTCTTCCAAAAGTAAAGGGTACATGTGCTACAACAAGACTCTTCGAAAAATAGTAGAAAGTATTGATATGAGGTTTGATGAAGAACTTCCAAACAATATGAGAGATACAGACTACTGCAGTCCATTAGACAACCATGAAAAAGAAAACCAAAATGATGATCAAACAAGAAACACAATAGAAGATGCAAAGCTGAGCTCGAAAGCCCCCTCAAGTTACACTCAGAAGAATCATCCTAAAGATCAAATCATAGGAGAAAAGAAATTAGGGGTCCAGACAAGGAGGCAACTAACTGAACAGATAGAAGAGGTATACATAGCCATGTTATCAAAGATAGAGCCAAAGAGATTTGAAGAAGCCAACAAGGACAAGTCTTGGGTAAATGCTATGAATGAAGAATTGGACCAAATTGATAAAAACAATACTTGGGATGTAGCGCCTAGACCCACTGGGAAAAATGTCATAGGCTCAAAATGGGTATTCAAAAATAAAATGAATGAGGAAGGAGAGGTAATCAGAAATAAAGCCAGACTTGTCTGCAAAGGATATTCACAAATCGAAGGACTTGATTTCGATGAAACATTTGCCCCTGTAGCTAGAATGGAAGCCATCAGAATGTTTCTAGCCTTTGCATGCTACCAAGACTTCAAGGTATATCAAATGGATGTAAAATCTTCTTTTCTGAATGGAGATCTAGAAGAAGAAGTCTACATGGAACAACCAGAAGGTTTCTCTTTAACAGACAAAGAAGACTATGTCCACAGACTGAAGAAGGCTCTATATGGACTAAAAAAGGCTCCTCGTGCTTGGTACTCAAGACTGGATAAATATTTACAAAAACAAGGCTTTAAGAGAGGTGGAGTAGATAGAAATCTATACATAAAAGCCCATGAAAATGAACTCCTGATTGTTGTAGTATATGTTGATGACATTATGTTTGGAAGCAACAAAGATGAACTAGAAAAAGGGTTTGCTGAGAATATGAAATCAGAGTTTGATATGTCCATGATTGGAGAACTCAGTTTCTACTTAGGACTTCAAATTTAGAAAAAGAACACAGGCACATTCATCTCACAGGAAAAATACTTAAAATAAATGTTGAAAAAGTTCAAAATGGAGGACTGCAAACATGTGTCAACTCCCATGATCACAGGATGCAAGTTGTGTGCTGATGATGGATATGCTGATATAGATCAAAAACTCTACAGATCCATGATAGGAAGTCTACTGTATCTGACAGCATCAAGACTAGACATCATGCTAGCAGTAGGCCTAGTGGCTAGATATCAAGCAGCACCTAAACAAAACCACCTTCTGGTAGTCAAAAGAATATTTAGATATCTACAAGGAACAACACAGTATGGACTTTGGTATCCTAAAGGAAAAAGCTTCACCTTGACAGCATACACAAATGCAGATTAGGCCAGCTGTGTGGATGACAGGAAAATCACAAGTGGAGGTGCTCTCTATTTAGGAGAAAGTCTTGTGGCATGGTTAAGCAAGAAACAAACATCTATCTCTCTGTCTACAGCAGAATCAGAATATATAGTTGTAGCAGCATGTTGTACACAAGTCATGTGGATGAAGCAAACCCTCGAAGACATGAAGGTAAGCATTGATGAACCTATCTCAATCAAATTTAATAATAAAAATGCTATAAGTATATCTAAAAATCCTGTGCTTCACTCAAAAACTAAACATATCCCAATCAAGTATCATTTTCTTCGAGAACAAGTGGCTCAGAAGATAGTAAAACTCGAGTATGTACCAACAAAAGAACAAATAGCAGATATATTTACCAAACCGCTTGCTAGAGAACCATTTGAATATTTGAGAAATATACTAGGGGTAGTATCTGTAGATGCTACTCTCTGATATGAAGACAAAGCACAGTTTCAGGGGGAGAACAAAAAATATCATTCCAGAGGGAGATCAGCCAGCAAGGGAAGCATGAACCAGGTCCTCAGGATCAAAAGGATTATGGCAAGAATACATCCAGCATAAAAGAATCAATAAAAAGGCCAAAGGGTCAGTGGTGATCCCGACGTGAATCTAATCCAAAGTTTGGAGCAGCAGCGTACAAAGTTAGAAGATCTCAGAGAGAGGAAATGCACGAAATGTTGAAAAATAAAAATAAAAATTCAAACCCCTTGCCATTGATTTCAAAGGGGGAGGAAGAGCAAGCAATAGGAGAAAGGACCCTAATAGGTAAACAAAGGAAGTGTATTGCCATCAATGCCAAAGGGGGAGACTGTTGGAAATGTTGTCATTGATGGAAATAGAGGTAGAAAAGACTGAGACAGACAAAGGAGGCAGCAAAGAAGTGAACAAAGGAATCAAAGGAGACAAGCGGAAGAATAATGTTGAAATGTAACAGTCAAACAGCAGAGCAGAAGCAACGACAGAGACAGAGAAAGAAGCACAGCAGAGGCAGAGGCAGATGCAGTGAGTATAGAGGCAGAGGTAGAGGCAGAGCCGTTATCACAGCAGAGGCAGAGGCAGAGGCAGAGCAATTTCCTACATAAAATTCCAAGAATCATTACCCCAGCCGGAGGATATATAAACAAAATTCTGGGAACCATAACCCAGGCAGAAGGATACATAATATTTCGGGAATCTTAACCCAAGCAGGACAGTATATATGTATAATTCTGTGAATCGTGACCCAAGCCGAAGGATATATATATATATATATATATATATATAGATGAATCCTATATAATGAAGTTGGTATGTGGATATATATATAAGGTGGATAACTGAAAACCTTATGTAAGTTCTTGCATATAAACCAAAGTTAATACGCAAGTGGGACGCCACATAACATTCCGAGAATCAAAACCCAAGCTGGAGGATACATTAGAACTGAATCAGAAGCATATATATATGCAACACGTTAAATATATTGCACTCTATATACGAAGGACCAAAAGGGACCAAAGCATATATATATATATATATATATATATATATATATATATATATATATATATATATATATATATATATATATATATATATATATATATATATATATATATATATATATATATATACATGTGTATCTATGTGGTGTAGCAGTGATATCGCAACCAAAATTCTATCAAAATAAAAGTACCACATGGTGGGACCCTCATCAAATCGCATCAGAAAAAGGTTGGCAGCGGATCATATGCAACTAAAAGTTGTGATTGCGATTGAAGCCTAGAACCGATGGGCATATAAACTGAAAACCATACATATTTGAGTTCTGATAAATAGTGTTTCATCGCATCGGAGCATCAGAGTATAGGAATATCGGAACATGCAACAAAAAGTTGCGATTGCGATTAATCGCAATCGGAGTAATTGCATCGCATCGGATTAGAGTAATCACATCGGCACATTTAAATGAACAGTGGTCAATCACATCAGAGTAAAAGCAAGACATCGGAACAACTCAATGGAAGTTGCGATTGCGATTAATCGCAATCGGAAATATTTGCAAAGTGTTTCATCGCATCGGATCGGAGTGATCGCATCGGAGCATAGGAGCATAAGGAATATCGGAACATGCAACTAAAAGTTGCAATTGCGATGAATCGCAATCGGAACGATCACATCGCATCGTAGAAACAAACATTAGATTCAAATGATCGTTGTGGGGCCTGATCCTTCCAAATATTAGAGTTTGTGATTCGATTTATTGTGGATTGGATCGTAATATAAGACCAAAGGCTTATCTAAGGTCTTACAACATTTGATCGCAATATATGAATATAAAGCAGCCAATACATAATGCAATTTATTATAATGGATGGTGGAGACGATTCGACTGACTATATGGTGGGCCTTTTCTAATCGCATCGGCGGAAATCAAAAGACCAAATCACATGGGTATTTTGAATGTTGCAATTGTGATTGAAATACATGAGTGGAGTATAGATGGCATGTGGGGTCCATCCAAAGATAATACTAAGAATAGGTTTGCTCCAAGTAAATTAATCCAAAGCTAAAGAGGAAAGGAAAGTACCGAGGCACATATATATGATACATACATATTTCCAGTATGTGGATAGTAATGCATTGCATCGGAAGACAGAACAAGTTCATCAAGTGGGCCCGTAAGTGCATTCTAAGTATTAAAACGTTTTATTATGTGTATAACGCCAAGAGTTAAATTGTGATGTATGAAAAGGGCAGTTACATAAGCATGGTAGTTACACTGCGACAGTAAACAGGAAATCAATCAGAACCGAAAGGGCCAAACACAGTCACAGAAAAACCAAATAAAGTCACAGAAAAGCCAAACAAAGTCACATAAAAGAAAAGCGAAGTGAACCAAGAGACTGAATGAGTGAGCTGAAGTTTTCATTATATGTGAATGTAAATATTGTAATTAATTTTTTATTTTTTGTGATGCATTGGCAAGTCTCCGGAAGAAAACAAAATCCCACTGTAATATTAAAATAAGCACCTACAGTTACATTTTTCTGAGTGAGCTGAAAAAGAAATGAGAAGGCAGAAGACCAAGAAGTATGACTATCCATTTCAAATTCCTAAAGGAAAACAAACAGTCATCAAGAAATCTATATAAATAATATCATCTTGATATGAAAAGAGAGAGAGAGAGAGTAAGAATAGAGAATGAAAAGTACAGAAGATTGAGGCAGAGAAGATAAGGAAGAGAGGAGTAGAAAGAGATGCTACATAACAGAGCTAATATCTGAGGTAAATTAGCAAACACTTCTTGTGATAAATTGAGGAAGTTGGAGCTTCCCTATCAAGTTGAAGCTTGATAGTTGTCAGTTGTCGCTGGCTGAGGTTGAAGCCTCCTATAGGTTGGTTCCTGCAGAAAAATTGAGGGGAGTTGGAGCTTCCTTGCAAGTTGTAGCTTGAAGAATTGAGGTTGGAGCCTCCTGTAGGGTTGTTCCTGGAGAAAAATAGTGGTGAGAGGGAGTTGGAGCTTGCCTTTGCATCACAACAATAATAAGATGTGGGTTTCTTCCTTTATGGGTTTCCACTTATATATGTTGTCTCTATCTGTGTTGCCTATGTGCTGAGATGATTTATCAAATCTGCTTAATGTTTACTACTCTCATAATAAGTTTAATGTCACATTAATTTAATAGTTGCTGCAATATATTAAGATTGTTCATATACTAAGGTTGAATACAAAAGTAAGCTGTAAATAAGCTGATTAAAATTCAAAAAAAACTCATGTATGTATTGAACTGATTCACCCCCCCCCCCTCCTCAGTTCAACTAAGAATTCAACAATTGGTATCAAAGCAGGTTCCTTTATACCAGTTTAACAACTGAAAGGAGATTCTAGGTTCTCAGGATGGCTAGTAAAGAAGGATGCTCAACCAATAAAGCCCCTTTCTTTACAGGTGGAAATTATGCCTTCTGGAAAATCAGGATGAGGAGATACATAATGTCTCTAGGAATAGAAGTTTGGGGAGCTATGGAATTAGGATATGCCCCAAAGGAAAATGACTCAGAGAAAGAATCCAAACAATATTTTGTAGCTAACACAAAAGCCATGAATTCCATCTTGAATGGATTGTGTGAAGTAGATTTTATCAAATTAATGCACAAAGACACTGCCAAAGAGAGGTGGGATACTCTGGAGAACATCCATGAAGGAGACAAGAAAGTAAAGACTGCCAAACTTCAAGTCTATAGAGCCTAGTTTGGGAACTTAAAAATGAATGATGATGAAGACATTAACAGTTTCTTCCTAAAAGTTGCAGAAATTGTTAACAATATGAAAGCTCTTGGAGAAACCATGCCAGAAAGTATAATCGTGCAAAATATTCTAAGATCTCTTCCATCCAGGTTTAATCCCAAGGTGTCTGCAATAGAAGAAAGAGCTGATTGGGAGACCTTGACCATGAACCAGATACTTGGAAATTTAATAGCATACGAGATGAGGCTCCCACAGAAGAATCCAAGTACGAGGGAGGCAGCCTTTAAAACAAAAAAGAAGAAAGAAGAAGAGGAATACATATGCTCTTTCTCAGATGAAGAAGAGGCAAAGTTTGTCAAGAAATTGGATAGAGGCTCAGGTAAATACAAAGGTAAAATTCCTTTCAAATGCTTTAACTGTGGAAGAGTGGGACAATATGCTACTAAGTGTCCTCACAAGAAAGTAAGGAATCAGGCTCAAGAAACAGAGAAAAATGCATCAAAAAACTAGCAGAAAGGAAAGAATTTCAGCAGAAAATCCTTCTATGCTCAACAAGACAGCAGTGCATCTGAAGACTCAGATGAACCTTCAAGTGAAGAAGGAACCTCTCAATTTTTATTGATGGCCATAGAAGAACTTGAAGGTCTCCTGCTAGAAGATGAAGAAGAAGAAGGTGAAGTCGACCTTGAGGGGGACCTAAGAGCTGCTCTGGAAGATATTGATAGAATCAAGCTAAAATGAAGAAAAAAAGGACATTCTCCTCAAGTATGTACGAGAAGAATACAATTCAAAATTCCTTATGCAGCTAAAGATATAGCTTGAAGAAGCCAAGAAGATAGAGGACATGTTACTTAAGCAAATCAAGGAGAAAACTTAAGAACAAGAGAAGTTGGAAGAAGAAGTAGTATGTCTCGGGAAGAAATTAGAAAATGCTCAAAGGAAAGTGGTTATAAATTCTTGTCAAACAACAAGCTCTAGTAAGTTGAATGAAATTCTGGTTGCTCAAAGATCTCCTATGATAAAAACTGGAATAGGCTATAAAGGAGAATCAAGTAAAAGCAAAGAAAAGGAAAACAGAAAGATTATTTTTGTAAAAGCAAAGAAGGATGATGAAGTAGCTCAAATAATTCCTACAAAAGAAGAAACTTGTAAGGAGGGAGACAGAACCCAGAAAAATCCTCTAATAACAAAGAATGAGATAAATACTCAACCAACAGAAAAAGATTCATATACCCCTGAGTATGTCAAATTTGGAAGCCATCAAAGGAGATTCTTCCCTCCTATGAAAAATGCCACTTGTTATGTCTGCCACAAGCTAGGACACATTGCTGCATACTGTCATGCAAGGAGGAGTGATTCAAACCAACAAAATATGCAAACAGTGAAGAGACTGTCTCAAGCAAACAAATGGAGAAGACAACGTTACATCAGGTATGCAAATAATTTCTATGGTTACTGTTTTTATTGTAAGGAATTTGGCCATAAAATTATTGAATGTAGAAAGTATGGACAAATATTGATGTTCAACACATTTATGGAGGTTTATGAATTAAAGAAATTTTGTTCATACTCACAATTCTGCAAAAATTATGATCAAATGTTGTGTATGAAATCAAGTTGGACATATGCCTTCCAAATTTCCTCTAAAAGGATGTGATTCATCATCTCTCAAAATATACCAAACAAAAGGATACCTCAAGTGGATAAAGAAGGTGAATAAATTTGACTTGGCTCTAACTACTCAAGACCTGAAAATACAGTGGTATCTGGACAGTGGCTGCTCAAAACATATGACTGGAGACAAGAGAAAATTTATAGATTTTTGATGAAAAGAAAACTGGTAATGTTACTTTTGGCAATGATAAATCAGGAAAAATCAAGGGAAAGGGCTCAGTCAGCCTAGATAATGGCAAAGGTAAGGCCCAATATGTACTATTTGTAGATGGGCTGAAAACAAATTTATTGAGTGTTAGTCAAATGTGTGATAAAGGCTGCGAAGTTCTTTTCAGAGCACAATACGATGAAGTCAGATCAAGCACCACAGGTAAGACTCTTCTCAAAGGTGTTTGAACAGAGAGCAATGTTTACATCATGAAAGAGGAAGATGAAGCATGCCACCTTAGTAAACTTGAGGAGTCATGGTTATGGAATAGGAGATTGGGACATCTCAGCTTCGATCATATCATCAGACGGAGCAAGAAGAAAGCAGTAAGAGACATGCCAGAAATAAAAAGGCCTTCTAATACCATATGCAAATCTTGTCAATTGGGTAAAAATACCCGCACATCATTTAAGGACAAAGATGAGTTATCAACAAGAAGACCACTCCAGCTTGTGCACATGGATTTGTGTGGACCTGCAAGAAATAAAACACCAAGTGGAGAATCCTACTTCATGCTAATAATAGATGATTTCTCCAGAATGACATGGGTTGCATTTCTCAAGAATAAATCGGAAGCTCTAGACAAATTCAAAATATTCAAATCATTAGCAAAAAATCAGACAGGATGCAAGCTTAAATGCATCAGATCGGACAGAGGAGGTGAATTCACAGATTACGACTTTGCATATCTATGCAATGAATATGCCATAAAACAACAATTTACTATTGCAGGGACACCTCAGCAGAATGGAGTAGCAGAGGGACATAACAGATCTGTTCAACAAATTTCCAGAGCCATGATGCAAGAGAATAATATTCCTCAAACCTTTTGGGCAGAAGCGGTACACACAACAGTGCATATCTTTAATAAAGCTCACTTAAGGCCAAGCAGTGACAAGACTCCCTATGAACTATGGCATGGAAAGCCAACTTCAATCAGACATTTTAGAATCTTTGGAAGCAAGTGTTACATAAAGAATAATGATGAAAATATTGGGAAATTTGATGCAAGATCAGATGAAGGGATTTTTCTAGGATATGCTTCCAAAAGTAAAGGGTACAAGTGCTACAACAAGACTCATCGAAAAATAGTAGAAAGTATTGACGTGAGTTTTGATGGAGAACTTCCAAACAATACGAGAGATACAGATTGCTACATTCCATCAGACAACCATGAAGAAGAAAACCAAAATGATGATGAAACAAGCAACACAACAGAAGATGCAGAGCTGAGCTCGAAAGCCCCCTCAAGATACACTCAGAAGAATCATCCTATAGATCAGATCATAGGAGACAAGAAAGTAGGGGTCCAGACAAGGAGGCAACTAACTGAACAGACAGAAGAGGTATACATAAACATGTTATCAAAGATAGAGCCAAAGATATTTGAAGAAGCTAGCAAGGACAAGTCTTTGGTAAATGCTCTGAATGAAGAATTGGACCAAATTGAGAAAACAAATACCTAGGAAGTAGTTCCTAGACCCACTGGGAAAAATGTCATAAGCTCAAAAATGGGTATTCAAAAATAAAATGAATGAGGAAGGACAGGTAATCAAAAATAAATCTAGACTTGTCTGCAAAGGATATTCACAAATCGAAGGACTTGATTTCAATGAAACATTTGCCCCTGTAGCCAGAATGGAAGCCATTAGAATGTTTCTGGCCTTTGCATGCTACCAAGACTTCAAGGTATATTAAATGGATGTAAAATATTCTTTTTTGAATGGATATCTAGAAGAAGAAGTCTACATGGAACAACCGGAAGGTTTTTCTTTAACAGACAAAGAATACTATGTGTGCAGACTAAAGAAGGCTCTATATGGACTGAAACAGGCTCCTCGTGCTTGGTACTTAAGACTGGATAAATATTTACAAAAACAAGGCTTTAAGAGAGGTGGAGTAGATAGCAATCTATACATAGAAGCCCATGAAAATGAACTCCTAATTGTTGTAGTATATGTTGATGATATTATGTTTGGAAGCAACAAAGATGAACTAGCAAAAGGGTTTGCCAAGAAGATGAAATCAGAGTTTGAGATGTCCATGATTGGAGAACTCAGTTTCTACTTAGGACTTCAAATTCAGCAAAAGAACACAGGCACATTCATCTCACAGGAAAAATACTTAAAAGAAATGTTGAAAAAGTTGAACATGGAGGACTGCAAACCTATGTCAACTCCCATGATCACGAGATGCAAGTTGTGTGTTGATGATGGATCTACTGATATAGATCAAAAACTCTACAGATCCATGATAGGAAGTCTACTGTATCTGACAGCATCAAGACCAGACATCATGCTAGTAGTAGGCCTAGTGGCTAGATATCAAGCAGCACCTAAACAAAACCACCTTCTAGTAGTCGAAAGAATATTTAGATATCTACAAGGAACATCACAGTATGGACTTTGGTATCCTAAAGGCAAAAGCTTCACCTTGACAGCATACACAGATGCAGATTGGGCCAGTTGTGTGGATGACAGGAAAAGCACAAGTGGAGGTGCTTTCTATTTAGGAGAAAGTCTAGTGGCATGGATAAGCAAGAAACAAACATCTATCTCTCTGTCTACAGCAGAATTAGAATATATAGCAGCAACAGCATGTTGTACACAAGTCATGTGGATGAAGCAAACCCTCCAAGACATGATGGTAAGCATTGATGAACCTATCTCAATCAAATGTGATAATAAAAGTGATATAAGTATATCTAAAAATCCTGTGGTTCACTCAAAAACTAAACATATCCCAATCAAGTATCATTTTCTCCGAGAACAAGTGGCTCAGAAGATAGTAAAACTAGAGTATGTACCAACAAAAGAACAGATAGCAGATATATTTACCAGACTACTTGCTAGAGAACCATTTGAATATTTGAGAAATAGACTAGGGGTAGTATCTGTAGATGCTACTCTCTAATATGAAGAGAAAGCACAGTTTCAGGGGGAGAACAAAAAATATCATTCCAGGGGGAGATCAGCCAGCAAGGGAAGCATGAAACAGGTCCTCAGGATCAAAAGGATTATGGCAAGAATACATCCAGCATAAAAGAATCAATAAAAAGGCCAAAGGGTCAGTGGTGAACCCGACGTGAATCTAATCCAAAGGTTGGAGTAGTAGCGTACAAAGTCAGAAGATCTCGGAGAGAGGAAATGCACCAAATGTTGAAAAATAAAAATAAAAATTCAAACCCCTTGCCATTGATGTCAAAGGGGGAGGAAGAGAAAGAAACAGGAGAAAGGACCCTAATAGGAAAGCAAAGGAAGTGTATTGCCATCAATGCCAAAGGGGGAGACTGTTGGAAATGTTGTCATTGATGGCAATAGAGGCAGAAAATACTGAGACAGACAAAGGAGGCAGCAAAGAAGCGAACAAAGGAAGCAAAGGGTACAGGTGGAAAAAGAATTTCAAAATGTAACAATCAAACAATAGAGTGGAAGCAACGGCAAAGACAGAGAAAGAAGCACAGCTAAGGCAGAGGCAGAGGAAGTGAATATAGAGGCAGAGCCATTATTAGAGGCAGAGGAAGAGGTAGAGTCGTTATCACAGCAGAGGCAGATTCATTATCACAGTAGAGGTAGAGGGAGAGGCAGAGAAATTTTCTACATAAAATTTCGAGAATCATTACCCCAGCCGGAGGATATATAAACACAATTGCAGAAACCGTAACCCAGGCAGAAGGATACATAATATTCCGGGAATCTTAACCCAAGTGGCAAAGTATATATGTATACTTCCGAGAATTGTGACCCAAGCCGGAGGATATATATATATATATAGCTAAATATTATATAATGAAGTTGGTATGTGGATATATATATATATAAGGTGGATAACTGAAAACCTTACGTAAGTGCTTGCATATAAACCAAAGTTAATACGCAAGTGGGACCCCACATAACATTCCGAGAATCACAACTCAAGCTGGAGGATAAATTAGAACTGAAGCGGAAGCATATATATATGCAGTGCGTTACATATATTGTGCTCTATATACAAAGGACCAAAGCATATATATATATATATATATATATATATATATACGTATATCTATATGTAGCGTGGGATCTAAAGAACCAAAGGTTCTATCCAGAGAAAAGTACCACATGGTGGGACCCTCATCAAATCACATCGGAAAAAGGTTGGCAGTGGATCATATGCAACTAAAAGTTGCGATTGCGATTGAAGCCCAGACCCTATGGGCATATAAACTGCAAACCATACATATTTGAGTTTCGATAAATAGTGTTTCATCACATCGAAGCATCAGAGTATAGGAATATCGGAACATGCAACCAAAATTTGCGATTGCGATTAATCGCAATCGGAGTAATCGCATCGCATCACATCAGAGTAATCGCATCGGCACATTTAAATGAACAATGGTCATTCAGATCAGAGTAATCGCATTGGCACATTTAAATGAATAGTGGTCAATTGCATCAGAGTAAAAGAAAGACATCGGAACAACTCAATGGAAGTCACGATTGCGATTAATCGCAATCAGAAATATTTGCAAGGTGTTTCATCGCATCGGATCAGAGTGATCACATCGGAGCATCAGAGCATAAGGAATATAGGAACATGCAACTAAAAGTTGTGATTGTGATGAATTGCAATTGGAATGATCACATCGCATCGGAGAAACAATTATTAGATTCAAATGATTGTTGTGGGGCCCGATCCTTTCAAATATTAGAGTTTGTGATTCGATTTATTGTGGATTGGATCGTAATATAAGACCAAAGGCTTATCTAAGGTTTTACAAAATTTGATCGCAATATATGAATATAAAGCGGCCAATAAATAATGTGATTTATTATAATGGATGACGGAGATGATTTGACTAACTATATGGTGGGCCTTTTCTAATCGTATCGGCGGAAATCAAAAGACCAAATCACAGGGGTATTTTGAATGTTGCGATTGCGATTGAAATAAACGAGTGGCGTATAGCTGGCATGTGGGGTCCATCCAAAGATAAGACTAAGAACAGGTTTGCTCGAAGTAAATTAATCCAAAGCTAAAGAGGAAATGAAAGCACCGAGGCACATATATATGATACATACATATTTCCTGTATGTGGATAGTAATGCATCGCATCGGAAGACAAAACAAGTTCAGCAAGTGGGCCCGTAAGGGCATTCTAAGTATTAAAACGTTTTATTATGTGTATAACACCGAGAGTTAAATCGTGATGTATGAAAAGGAAAGTGACATAAGCATGGCAGTTACACTGTGACACTAATCAGGAAATCAATCAGAACCGAAAGGGCCAAACACAATCACAGAAAAACCAATTACAGTCACAGAAAAGCCAAACACAATCACAGAAAAGACAAGCACAGTGAACCAGGAGATTGAATGAGTGAGCTAAAGTTTTCATTATATGTGAATGTAAATATTGTAATTAATTTTTTATTGTTTTTGATACATTGGCAAGTCTCTGGAAGAAAAAAAAATCCCACTGTAATATTAAAATAAGCACCTACAGTTACATTTTTCTGAGTGAGCTGAAAAATAAATTAGAAGGCAGAAGACCAAGAAGTATGACTATCCATTTCTAATTCCTAAAGGAAAACAAACAGTCATCGAGAAATCTATATAAATAATATCATCTTGATATGAAAAGAGAGAGAGAGAGAGAGAGAGAGAGAGTAAGAATAGAGAATGTAAAGTATAGAAGATTGAGGCAGAGAAGATAAGGAAGAGAGGAGCAGAAAGAGATGCTACAGAACAAAGCTGATATCTGAGGTAAATCAGCAAACACTTCTTGTGATAAATTAAGGAAGTTGGAGCTTCCCTATCAAGTTGAAGCTTGATAGCTATCATTGGTAGCTGACTGAGGTTGGAGCCTCCTGTAGGTTGGTGCCTGCAGAAAAATTGAAGGGAGTTGGAGCTTCCTTAGAAGTTGTAGCTTGCAGAATTGAGGTTGGAGCCTCCTGTAGGTTGGTGGCTGCAGAAAAACAGTGGTGAGAAGGATTTGGAGCTTGCCTTTGCATCACAACAATAATAAGATGTGGTTTTATCCCTTTATGGGTTTCCACTTATATCTAATGTCTCTATCTGTGTTGCCTGTGTGCTCAGATGATTTATCAAATATGCTTAATGTTTACTTCTCTCATAATAAGTTTAATGTCACATTAATTTAATACTTGCTGCAATATATTAAGACTGTTCATATACTAAGGTTGAATACAAAAGTAAGCTGTAAATAAGCTGATGAAAATTCAAAAAAAGCTCATGTATGTATTGAATTGATTCACCCCCCCCATCTCAGTTCAACTAAGAATTCAACAATATATATATATATATATATATATATATATATATATATATATATATATAATTTTTATTTTTAATTTTAATTTTCTTTTTCTTCCTTTTTTTTTGTAAGAAAATAGATAGAAAATTTCAATCTATGTTGGAGTGAAACAAAAATATTTCGTGACCAACGTCAAATCAAGATTATATTACAGATTTATAATGAACTCTTCCATTGTCAATGGTTTATGATATATTCATAATCTATGACCATTTACAAGGAAAGTTACTTTTTCTTCATCAAAGGTTTTAATTCTCACTGCTCCATTATCAAAAACAATTTCAACCTCATAAGGACCAAGCTAATGAGTTTGAAATTTTCCTTGAAAATATTTAAATTTCAAATAAAAAGGTAATGCCCAATCACCCAGTTGAAACTTGCTTTATTTGATAAATTTGTCATTCCATCTAGACCTTTTTTATTGAACTATGTTATTTCTATGAATAGCATCTTGTTGAATCTCATCAAGTCCATTCAATTTCTCCATTCAAGACCGAATTTGACTGTTATTTTGAACATCTTTATTTGGAACTCAAAAATGAACAAGACTTGTTTCCCATACTCAAGTTGATAAGAAGTATGCCCTATTGTGTTTCTCCATGTGGTATGATATGCCCATAAAGCTTCTGGAAGCTTTTTTTCCCAACACTTTCTATGCAGATGCACGGTTTTCGTAAGAATTCCTTCAATTAATTTATTATTTGATTCAACTTGTTTATTTTCTTGGGGATTATATGGAGTAGATTTTCAATGTTCTATTTTGTATTCCTTCATTATCTTCTGCACCAACTTGGATGTAAATTGAGTACCTTGATTTGTCATAATTTCCCTTAGGACACCAAAATGAGTGAATATATCCTCACAAAGAAATGAAACTACAACACTTTTAGTATCAAAAGGAAGTTATTTAGCTTCTACCCATTTTCTAACATAATTTGTACAAAAAAGAAGGTACCTTTTCTGTCTTGATGGTGTATTAATTGGACCAAAAAAATCCAAAGCCCACTTTCGAAAAGGTTCAATAAATACTTGGGGTTGTAGAGGAATCTCATCTAAAGGAACATGCTTTCCCATTCTTTGACAACTATTACATTTCTTAAGGTATTATTTGGAATATTTAAAAAGAGAAGGCCAATAATATCCTAAGAGAAGGATTTTATTGGTAGTTCGTTTATCAGTAAAATTTCCTCCACATGGTTCATCATGGCAAGCCTTTAACATTTCTAGTACTTTGTCTTCTCTAGCACATCTTAAAATGATTAAATCAATTTATGTTTTGTACAATTATCCATTTATCCATGAATATGATACACTGGTTTGAATATCTTTCCTTTTTTCTTGAAGAGACAAATATGAAGGTAACTTCCCTGTAGGCAAATAATTAGCAATATCTGTAAACCAAGGAGATTTAATAGATATTGAAAGAAGATATTCGACGGGAAAATTATATTTTAGAAGAAAATCCTTATTATCATTTTGGATTCTAGATATAAAATCAACAATTATATTCTCCTTTCCAGGTCTATCCAAAATAGTAATATTGAATTATTGAAATAACGATAACCATATTGTAAATATGTCATTAGTAATATATTTATTCATTAAATATCTAATTTCATAGTGATATGTGTGAAAAAAAGTTTCATAACTAGTGATATAATGTCAAAACTTATTAATGGCATGTAAAACAACTAAAAAGTCCTTTTATGTTACAGTATAATTCAACTCTGCAAGAGTCAAAATTTTACTCATGTAATAAATGGCATATGGAGTCAAATATTTTTGTCCTAATAAAGATCCTAAGGTAGTATCTAAAGCATCAATTGAAATATGAAAAGGGAGGTTCCAATTTGGTGTTCTTAATATGAGTGCTTCAGAAATATTTCCTTTCAATGTTTCAAAGTCCTTTTAGCAATCAATATTCCAAATGAATTCATAATATTTTGTAATAAATTTGAAAAGTGGTGAGGCTGTCTTGGTGAAGTTGTTTATAAATATTCTATAATAGCCAATAAAACCAAGAAAACTTCTAACATCTCGTTGATAAGTAGGAACTGATAATTTGGAGATAACTTCTACTTTAGATGCATCCACTTTAATTCCATCTCCTGAAATGTGGTGGCCTAAAACAATTACCTCGTTGAAAATCATAAAAAAATCTCCATGGCTTAATGAGAGGTTTATTTCCTTACATCTAATGAGAACTATTTCCAAATTTTCGAGAGCTTCCTCAATATAATTCCCATAGACTGTATAATCACCCATATAAACTTCCAAAAAATCAAGAATTAAATCAGAAAAAATGCCTAGAACTTCCCTTTGGAATGTTGCAATAGCATTACATAATAAAAAAGGAAGTAATTTGTAAGCATCAGTTCCCCATGGATAGATTAAAGTTTTTTTGTCTTGGTCTTCTAGAGCTACTTGGATTTTGTTATATCCACTAAAACTATCAAAGAATGAAAAATACCTTTTCCCTGCCATTGTATCAAGGAATTGATCTATAAAGGGAAGGAGAAAATGATCTTTCAATGTGGCTTTATTCAATTCCCTATAATCGATGCATACTCTCCATTTTTCATTTTTTTTTGGAACAATCACTAATGGTGAGACCCACTCACTATCATATATTGGATAAATGAAAATCACATTTAAAAAAAATTTCAACTCCTATTTAACAATTTCTGTTAGATTTGGATTGATCCTCCTCCGAGGTTGTACATTCTAATGATTCAAAATCCACCTTTTTCTAAAAGGAAAAAATTGACAAAGGAATAGAGAAACAAGTTGTGTTTCTTGAATATGATATGTTAGATGAACTAAATAACTTTTGTATCAAAATTACTCTATTACAAGATACAAAGGAAATACCAATATTTTCAAGAACAACTAGAGAGTTAAGTATTAAAAAACCAGGAAGGAAAATAAAATAAATTTTAAAAATCGAGTTAGTTGGAAAAATTGCAGATATTATGATGGGAAACCAAAAATTCAGAAATATATAGATCCAAGTATCTCCTTTCAAAAAACACACATTAACGGTATCTAGATTCCAAACACATTGATCGATTTAGGATCATCTATCAATATCATGAGTAAACAAACTATGGATCAATTAATAATTTCCGATCTTCAACATACATCAACATTTCTACAGTTAGCAGATATATCTGTTATCAAACCAGATGGTGTGTTATAAAATGTATTTGTCTCCTTATATTCTTTGGAACATCCTATTGATTTTATGATTTTAACTCCTAATAATAATTTAGGAGGACATCCATTGATTCTAGGTAGACCATGGTTAGCTACAACTGATGCTTTCATAAGTTGTAGATATGGAGATATCTTTACCTCTAATGGAATCTATACCACATAATTCACACTATAGCCTCCTAAAAAAAAAATTAATATAAGTAGAAAGTGAAGTTTGCATAGATTATGATAATGAAGACTTTGATATAAAACCAATATTTTATACCTCACAAATAAATGAAGGCGATCAAATTTTAAATTTGACAAATAATAATGATTCTTTCTCATATTTTGAACAAAATAAAAAATTTCAAGAATAATGAAATGTTGAATATTTATCATCTCATCAAATGGATTTACATTCTATGAAAAATTTTGGAAATTATTTAATATAAATATTTTCGGGAAAAACTTTGAATATTAATAATAATTTGGAAGAATCTCAAAAGAAAGAATTGATCAAGATGTTACAAGAGAATTCCTATGCTTATGCATGGGAATACACTAATATGAAAGGAATTGATCCTAAAACTTATATGCACCATATCTATATTGAATAAAATTCCATACCAATTCGACAACCTCAGAGGAGGATGAATCCAAATCTAACGGAAATCGTTAAATAGGAGTTGCAAAAATTGTTGAATGTGATTTTAATTTATCCAATATATGATAGTCAGTGGGTCTCACCATTAGTGATTGTTCCAAAGAAAAATGAAAAATGGAGAGTATGCGTCGATTATAGGGAATTGAATAAAGCCACATTAAAAGATCATTTTCTACTTCCCTTTATAGATCAATTCCTTGATACAATGGTAGGGAAAAAGTATTTTTCATTCTTCGATAGTTTTAGTGGATATTACAAAATCCAAGTAGCTCCAGAAGACCAAGACAAAAAAAACTTTCATCTATCCATGGAGAACTTATGCTTACAAATTACTTCCTTTTCAATTATGTAATGCACCTGCAACATTCCAAAGGGAAGTTCTAGGCATTTTTACTGATTTAATTCATGATTGTGTGGAAGTTTATATGCATGATTATATGGTCTATGGGAATTATTTTGAGGAAGCTCTCGAAAATTTGGAAATAGTTATCATTAGATGTAAGGAAACAAACCTCTCATTAAGCCATGACAAATTTTTTATGATGTTCAACGAGGTAATTGTTTTATGCCACCACATTTTAGGATATGGAATTAAAGTGGATGCATCTAAAGTAGAAGTTATCTCCAAATTATCAGTTCCTACTTGTCAACGAGATGTTAGAAGTTTTCTTGGTTTTATTGGTTATTATAGAAAATTTATAAACAACTTCACCAAGATAGCCTCACCACTTTTCAAATTTCTTACAAAATATTATGAATTCATTTGGAATATTCATTGCCAAAAAGACGTTGAAGCATTGAAAGAAAATATTTCTGAAGCACTCATCTTAAGAACACTAAATTGGAACCTCCCTTTTTATATTTCAATTGATGCTTCAGATACTACCTTAGGATATTTATTAGGACACAAATATTTGACTCCATATGCCATTTATTACATGAGTAAAATTTTGCCTCCTGCGGAGTTGAATTATACTATAACATAAAAGGATTTTTTAGCTTTTGTACATGCCATTAATAAGTTTTGACATTCTATCACTGGTTATGAAACTTTTTTTCACACATATCACTGTGAAATTAGATATTTAATGAATAAATATATTACTAATGGAAGAGTTACAAGATGGTTATCATTATTTCAATCATTCAATATTGCTATTTTGGATAGACTTGGAAAGGAGAATACAATTGTTGATTTTCTATCTAGAATCCAAAATGATAATAAGGATGTTCTTCTAAAATATAATTTTCCATTGAATATCTTCTTTCAATATCTATTAAATCTCCTTGGTTTACGGATATTGCTAATTATTTGGGTACAAGGAAGTTACCTTCATATTTGTCTCTTCGAGAAAAAAAGAAAGTTATTCAAAAAAGTGCATCATATTCATGGATAAATGGATAATTGTACAAAACATGACTTGATTTAATCATTCGAAGATGTGCCAGAGAGGATAAAGTACTAGAAATATTAAAGGCTTGCCATGATGAACCATGTGGAGGAAATTTTGTTGATAAACGAACTACCTATAAAATCCTTCTCTTAGGATATTATTGGCTTTCTCTTTTTAAATATTCCAAAGAATATGTTAAGAAATGTAATAGTTGTCAAAGAATGGGAAAGCATGTTCCTTTAGATGAGATTCCTCTACAACCCCAAGTACTTATTGAACCTTTTCAAAAGTGGGCTTTGGATTTTTTTGGTCCAATTAATACACCATCAAGATAGAAAAGGTACATTATTATTTGTACAAATTATGTCACAAAATGGGTAGAAGCTAAATAACTTCCTTTTGCTACTAAAAATGTTGTAGTTTCATTTCTTTTTGAGGATATATTAACTCATTTTGGTGTCCCAAGGGAAATTATGACAAATCAAGGTACTCAATTTACATCCAAGTTGGTGTAGAGGATAATGAAGGAATACAAAATAAAACATTGAAAATCCACTCCATATAATCCCCAAGAAAATGAACAAGTTGAATCAACTTATAAACTACTTGAAGCAATTCTTACGAAAACCATGCATTTGCACAAAAAGTGTTAGGCAGAAAAGCTTCCGGAAGCTTTATGGGTATATCATACCACATGGAGAAACACAACAGGGCATACTTCTTATGAACTTGTTTATGGGAAACAAGTATCATTCCTTGTTGAGTTCCAAATAAAGACCTTCAAAATAACAATCAAATTAGGTCTTGATCTATCGGAAGCAGAAAAAAAAAAAAGAATGGAGCAATTGAATGGACATGATGAGATTCAACAATATGCTATTAATAGAACTAAAATATTTCAATAACAAAGGTCTAGATGGCATGATAAATTTATCAAATAAAGGAAGTTCTAGCCGGGTGATTGGGCATTACTTTTTTATTGGAAATGTAAATATTTTCAAGGAAATTTTCAAAATCATTGGCTTGGTCCTTATGAGTTTGAAGCTATCTTTGATAATGGAGTAGTGAGAATTAAAACCATTGATGAAGAAATAGTGACTTTCCTTGTAAATGATCATGGATTATGAATATATCATAAACCATTGACAAGGTAAGAGTTCATTATAAAATTCTAGTTCAGTGTGAATTCCTTTAAGTTTGTATTTCCATCTGGTTTCATAGAACATATTAGAATTAAGTTGAGTTAATTGGTTGAAGTTATTTAGTGATTTATTTTATTTCTTTGATTGAACTTCAAGAATTAGATTTTTCTTCTGCAACGATTTCGATTTAATAACCTCTAGTTTCACTTGCATATGTTGTGTTGAACACTCTTGAAATAAAAAGACTTACCCTAGGTTGACGATCAATGTAGGCATTAGGATTTTTTTTAAGCAAACATCTTAGTGAGCCAGCACCTATGAAAAATATACCATGACAAACCTCTAATGGAGATATCATGGAAATCCTATGAATTCTCCTCTACATTGTTATTACGAAATGTTCTCTCTACATAATTTCTTATGAAGATATTGGGTGAATGGAATGTGAAAATGTTGAAAATGTTTTAAAATACACTTATCTACAATAAAGAAATATAACCATAATAAAATTAACGCTATTAGTACTCTACTGCTTAATAGTTAATGGCTAATTATAAGTCACCTATGGAGGGTAATGGGCCTATTTTCCTTGTTGAAAGTATGGATAGGTTTTTACTTTTTTGTTTCTATGTGGATTTTAAAGTGATTTTTGTGTTGATTGGTCTTGTCCAATACTCAAAAAGGCTTTTTCCCTCCAATCCTCTTGTTGTTTTATTTTTCTTGTGTGGTTGTAGTCTTAATTTTTGCAATACTTGGAGTCTTGGATATTGGAAATTCCTAAATACAAGCATGCCATGGACAACCATCCTCCTCTTAGGGGGTGTTAATGTGACAATATGCATGAGATAAGGAAGGATATGAGACACCTATCCAGTCAATTTGAAGGCATGCATAAGGCCATGGTCTACACTAGTATCTAAATGGAATCCAAAAGGAAAAAGAATGAAGAGTTGGAAGGGTAAAGAATTAAAGGACCCTAGTTATTTAATGCAAGGTGTTGTAGTTAAAGGTTATTTTTTACTTTTCCTACAATATATATATATATATATATATATATATATATATATATTTATATATATATAGTTTGAAAAGGAATTTATATATAAACATTTTCCTAGTCCCTACATCCAAAGTCTTATATATATATATATATAAGACTTTGGATGTAGGGACTAGGAAAATGTTTATATATAAATTCCTTTTCAAACAATTTATTTGTGTTTTATATACATGCCTAACCTTTCATGTTTAAATGCACAACCTTATACTTTAGAAAAGTTTGTTCGAAACTTTTATAAATTGGAAATTAAACCATGCGTACGTTTGGGTTTGGATCATCTCTCATTGGAATCAACCTAATGAATAAAGGGTGTTCGGACTAGTTAAAGCAATTGAAAGTTACAAAATGAGGACACGTCGGAAATCTAGATGGCTAAATATCCCATATCCAAATCAATGACCATGATTCATTATGAAAAGTCCTCTTTTCTTTTCACAAACCACCATGGGGACCCCTCAGAAGTGGTTAATGGTTTTAATGAAAATTGTTGAACACCAAAATTGTCCCTTTTTCACACCATCTTTAAACTCCACCCTCTTCCCTTTTTACCAAAAATATCTCAATAAGGTGTTAGCTTACAATTTTATTGGGAAAAATAGGTAATTAAACATATTTTATTCATAGTTTCATTGTTCTTTATTATTTGATTTAACATTTTCACAAGCTACCAAATTGCATCAATTGTGTAGCTAATAAATGATTCTACAACTCATTTGAAGAATATATAGGTTCCGATACTCAAGGTGGGGAACAAAATATATGGACAGGTAGCTCACAACCCGCATAACGATATTTAACTATCTCCATGATCCAACAAGATGATGATGATGCAGTATAAGTAGATCAATGCTAAAGTCAACCTAACGGAGAAAGCAACCAAAGAAGAACTGGGTGAGTGAGGTGATCGATGATAAGGATGAAACTGATATTTTGCCTCATGATTTTCTTCTCCGATAGAAAATCATGAAGAATCATTATTTCATTTTATCTCATGTTATTTTTAGAATTTATGTCAAGTAGGATAGTCTTAGAAATATCCAAAAAAATTATTGAAGGAGGTTATAAAACCTACCTATCTGCACAATAATGACAAACTAGTTATTATTTTGAAATACTCTTTACAATTATTAAAAATAAGAGCTTTTTATTCCTCTATGCATTGTGCTTAAATGTGTATTTAATCTTTGGTGGTCGCTGCATACCTAAAACTCACAGGAGGCCCCTTGGGAGCTGTAAGGTTTCATTTTAATTTCTATTTAAGTTTTTTATTTTAGTTATGTAGCATTATATTATCATAACTGATATTTTCATTTTGTTTTTCAGTATATGCTTACATAGAGAGATAAAGAAAAATAATTGATGGGATTTGTTATGCACATGTAGATTTTAAATAGGAAATACAAAGTATAATAATTTGGTTTTAATATTTGCAATTAAATTTATTTCACGATTTTATTTACATTAAGTGTGAAGTAGAAGTAGACTTTATTTATTTATGCACTTTAAGATTTAGTTTTCTTTTTTTTCAAGTGTGAAGTATATTTAAATTTAATTTTTCTTGTGTGATATTGATTTCAGCATTTTAAGATTAGTTTAATTTTTTGTCAAGTGTGAAGATTTAATTTTTCCAAGTGTGCCATTTATTCTGCACTTAAAATTAGTTTTATCTCTTTGTTAGGTGAATTTTCCTTTTCTGCAAGAGTGAATTTTTTTTTAATTTCTTCGATAAAGCATCTACATAAAAAAAAATCCTTATTTAACTTAAAAAATATTCACATGATAAATAATCCTAGAAAAATGGTGCACATATAATTCAACATTTTAGAAGTCATGGTTGATAATTTATGAAGTGATTTAACATCAATTAAATTACCAAATATTTTGGTGTTGTTTCCAGGGAAGTGTATATAATCTTCTTTTCATTTAAAAAAAAAAATGATAAAAATACATTTATGCATAGGAAAAAATTATCTAGGGGTAGATTTATAAGTAGAGGTTGGAGTTCAATTCTAACATCACCACTCACTCCACCAAGACCACGTAGTGTCACATCATCCATTGAAACTCATATTCCATCATTCACAGGTAGACATAGACTTCCTGAGGTACGTAGATTTGAAATCCAACCTAGAGATTCACCAAATTCCTCTACTGAAGTTGTAGAAGAAAAGCCTACATCCCCAATAAAAGGAGTAATATTTCTATCTTCAACTGGAGAACAACTTCTAGGACAAGAATGAGAAATCCCTAGTGAATAGGAAGGATAAACTTATTCATGTATCCATTGATAGAAGAACCAGAGGAGGAGATAGGAAAATCCAATTATAGAAGCTTACATTAGCTCTAAAAAATCTACAATGGCAGGATAAGGGGAAGGAGAGGTACATAATGTGAATGGTGAACATAGATTTGGAGGAGGAAGAGGTATAATAGGTCATAGAGAAGAACAAGAACCTTTTGTATTCCCCATCCTAGATGAAGATACCACAACCATATCACACCCTCCACCCTCCCTAATTTCCATGGCGTAAGGAATGAAGATACTGAAACATTTCTCTTTGATTTTGAAGTTCGGTGTAGCGTTTATGACTACTTTCTTGATTCTAAAAAAATGAAATTGTTTCCATCCGTCCTTAAAGATATACCACTTAAATGGTTTATGGGATTAGGAGCACATACCATAAGAACATGGGAATAAATGAAAGATGTGTTCTTAGAAAAACACAAATATTATTGTATGCCTCGTAATATTAAAGTTGAAGTATTTAAAATTATGCAAAAAGAGGATGAAAATCTTGAAGATTTGGTTGAAATATTTTCTTAGGGCTAAAATGAATACTCTATATGATGAAACTTTGAAATATATTTTGCTGAAAGCCATTAGAGATGAGTAGGTAGATCTTCTCAATTTTATGGGTAAAGGATATGTTTCACAATTGTCATTTAGATACATTTGTGAACTTTTTACACATATTTCAAGAGGTAAATCTAGAACCGAGAAAAATCCAAGAGACCCTGTTATGTATAGGATTAATAAATAAGCAGTTGGAACAATAAGTAGAGAAAAAATAGGATTTTTTCTTGTAAATTTCAAAATAAATATTTTAGGTATTCTCAGTGAATGACTAGATACACTTAAAATTCAAAACCAGCAAAAGGCTGAAAATGTTGTATTATCAATATTTTGTCATAAAGGAATAAAGAAACATGCTCTATGAGAATTTCCTCTTGATAGTGTGGAAATATCTGCTATTTGTGCATAAGACCATGACACAAAGGTATGCCCTTCTATCCCTAGACTTAAATAAGTCTTTCAAAATGAATTTGAAACAATCCAAGTTGAGTCGCTATGTTTTATTTGTAAAATACCATGACAACCACAACAACTAAATATAGTACCAGGCCTTAATCCTCAGTACCAATCATATGCACAACCTCAAAAAAATTGGAATACCCCAATGCCATGGAAAAATTGGCCACCTCAAAATCCATTAAGGACATAAGGTTGGAAGTACCCTCCTAGGAATCCTCAGTTTAATCATTTTCAACAGTCATGTATTCCATATCAACCTCCATATTATCCTCAATAAAATTCGTTTCCACAATCTCAAATAAAAAATCAGTCTTCTAATCAACCACTTCCATTTCCACCCACATCATACCCACCAAAAACCAATTATCTACCTTCTCAGCCAATTCTGAACCCAAATAATAAAAATTTATAGCGTATTTACAATATATAAGTTAAAAATTTCCAATATTTCATTATAGAGCCATTATATCTAAATATTTTCCAACTTGTATCTAGTAGAGTTTTGGAAGAGAGGTTACCATTTATTGTTATTCAGGAAGAAGATCAAATTCTTGAGAAAGAAACATCTCTTAATCAAGACTAAATTACTCAAAAAGAAATAACCCATGTACATTCTAATGATACTTAGCAATATCTGTAAACCAAGGAGACTTAATAGATACTGAAAGAAGATATTTGATGGGAAAATTATATTTTAGAAGAACATCCTTATTATCATTTTGGATTCTAGGTAGAAAATCAACAATTGTATTCTCCTTTCCAATTCTATCCAAAATAGTAATATTGAATTATTGAAATAAAAATAACCATCTTGTAACTCTACCATTAGTAATATATTTTTTCATTAAATATCTAATTGCACAGTGATATGTGTGAAAAAAAGTTTCATAACCAGTGATATAATGTTAAAACTTATTAATGGCATGTACAACAGCTAAAAAATCCTTTTATGTTACAGTATAATTCAACTCTGTAGGAGTCAAAATTTTACTCATGTAATAAATGGCATATGGAGTCAAATATTTGTGTCCTAATAAATATCCTAAGGTATTATCTGAAGCATCAATTGAAATATGAAAAGGGAGGTTCCAATTTGGTCCTCTTAAGAGGAGTGCTTCAGAAATATTTTCTTTCAATATTTCAAAGTATTTTTGGCAATCAATATTCCAAATGAATTCATAATATTTTGTAAGAAATTTGAAAAGTGGTGAGGCTATCTTGGTGAAGTTGTTTATAAATATTCTATAATAACCAATAAAATGAAGAAAACTTATAACATCTCATTGACAAGTAGGAATTGATAGTTTGGAGATAAATTCTACTTTAGATGCATCCACTTTAATTCCATCTCCTGAAATGTGGTGGCCTAAAACAATTACCTTGTTGAACATCATAAAAAATTTGTCATGGCTTAATGAGAGGTTATTTTCCTTACATCTAATGAGAACTATTTCCAAATTTTTTAGAGCTTCCTCAAAATAATTTTCATAGACTATATAATCACCCATATAAACTTCCGCACAATCATGAATTAAATCAGAAAAAAATGCCTAGAACTTCCCTTTGGAATGTTGTAGGTGCATTACATAACCGAAAAGGAAGTACTTTGTAAGCATAAGTTCCCCATGGATAGATGAATTTTTTTTGTCTTGGTCTTCTGGAGCTACTTGGATTTTGTTATATCCACTAAAACTATCGAAGAATGAAAAATACTTTTTCCCTGCCATTGTATCAAGGAATTGATCTATAAAGGGAAGAATAAAATGATCTTTCAATATGGATTTATTCAATTCCCTATAATCAATGCATACTCTCCATTTTTCATTTTTCTTTGAAACAATCACTAATGGTGAGACCCACTCACTATCATATATTAGATAAATGAAAATCACATTCAACAATTTTTGCAACTCCTATTTAACATTTTTTGTTAGATTTGGATTCATCCTCCTCTGAGGTTGTCAAATTGGTCTGGAATTTTATTAAATATAGATATGGTGTATACAAGTGTTAGGATCAATTCATTTCGTATCAGTTTATTCCCATGCATAAGCGTAGGAATTCTCTTGTAACATCTTGATCAATTCTTTCTTTTGAGATTCTTCCAAATTATTATTAATATTCAAAGTCTTTCCTAGAAATACTTCTATTAAATAATTTCCAAAATTTTCCATAGAATGTAAATCCATTTGATGAGATGATAAATATTCAACATTTCATTATTATTGAAAAAGTTGATTTTGTTCAAAATATGAGAAAGAATCATTAGTATTTGTCAAATTTAAAATTTGATCGCCTTCATTTATTTGTGAGGTATAAAATATTGGTTTTAAATAAAAGTATTCATTATCATCATCTATCCAAACTTCACTTTCTACTTCTATTGTTTTTTTTGTAGGAGGCTATAGTGTGAATTACATGGTATAGATTCCATTAGAGGTAAAAATATCACCATATCTACAACTTATGAAAGCATCAGTTGTAGCTAACCATGGTCTACCTAGAATCAATGGATGTCCTCCTAAATTATTCTTGGGAGTTAAAATCATAAAATAAATAGGATATTCCCAAGAATATAAGGATACAAATACATATTACGACACACCATCTGGTTTGGTAACAGATCTATTTGCTAATTGTAGAAATGTTGGTGTATGTTGAAGATTGGAAATTATTAATTGATCCATAGTTTTCTTAATCATGATATTGATAAATGATTCTAAATCGAACAATGTGTTTGGAATCTCGATACAAGTAATGTGCATTTTTTGAAAGGGGATACCTAGATCTAGATATTTCTAAATTTTTGGTTTCCCATCATAATATCTGCAATTTTCCCAACTAACTGGATTTCCTAAATTTATTCTCTTTTATTTCCTAGTTTTTTAATACTTAACTCCTGAATTGTTCTTGAAAATATTGGTATTTCCTTTATAGCTTGTAATAGAGGAATTTTGATACAAAAATTATTTAGCTCATCTAACATATCATATTCAAGCAAGAAAATTTGTTTCTCTATTCCTTTGTCAATTTTTTCCTTTTAGGAAAAGGTGGATTTTGAACAGAAACATAAGTTTGTTCTACAATGGAAGTTGAATTTATTGAAGTACCATTAGAATGTACATGGGTGATTTCTTTCTGAGTAATTTAGTCTTTATTAAGAGATGTTTCTTTCTCAATAATTCCATCTTCTTCTTGAATAACAATAAATGGTAACTTTTTTTCCAAAACTCTACTATATCTAAGTTGGAAAATATTTAGATATAATGGATCTATAACGAAATTTTGGAAATTTTGAACTTATATATTGTAAATACGTTATAAATTTTTATTATTTGGGTTCAGAATTGGCTGAGAAGGTAGATAATTGTTTTCTGGGGGGTATGATGTAGGTGGTAATGGAAGTGGTTGATTAGAAGACTGATTTTGTATTTGAGATTGTGGAAAAAAATTTTATTGAGGATAATATGGAGGTTGATATGGAATACATTATTGTTGAAAATGATTAAACTGAGGATTCCTAAGAGGGTACTTCCAACCTTGTGTCTTTAATGGATTTTGAGGTGGCCAATTTTTCCAAGGCATTGGGGTATTCCAATTGTTCTGAGGTTGTGCATATGATTGGTACTGAGGATTAAGGCCTGGTACTATATTTAGGTGTTGTGGTTGACATGGTATTTTACAAATAAAATAAATTGACTCAGCTTGGCTTGTTTCAAATTCATTTTGAAATAATTCTTTAAGTCTAGGGATAGAAGGGCATACCTTTGTGCCATGGTCTTATGCACAAATAGTAGATATTTCCACACTATCAAGAGGGAATTCTCATAGAGAATGTTTCTTTCTTCCTTTAGGAAAAAATATTTATAATACAACATTTTCAGCTTTTTTCTTGTTTTGAATTTTAAGTGTATCTATTCATTCACTGAGAATCCCTAAAATATTTCTTTTGAAATTTACAAGAAAAAATCCTATTTTGTCTCTACTTATTATTCCAACTTCATATTTATTAATCCTATACATAATAGGGTCTCTGGGATTTTTCCCAGTTCTAGATTTACCTCTTGAAATATGTGTACAAAGTTCACATATAAATGATAATTATATACCTGTGAATGATGGAATATGAGTTTCAATGGATGACTTGAAACTATGTGATCTTGGTGGAGTGAGTGGTGATGTTAGAATTGAACTCCAACCTCTACTTATAAATATACCCCTAGAAAATATTTTCCTATGCAAAAATGTATTTTTATCATTTCTTTAAAATCAAAAGAAGATTATATACACTTCCCTGGAAACAACACAAAAATATTTGGTAATTTAATTGATGTTAAATTACTTCATAAAATATCTACCATGACTTCTAAACTGATGAATTATATGTGGACCTTTTTTCTAGGATTCTTTATCATGTGAATATTTTTTAAGTTAAATTAGGATTTTTTTTATGCAGATGATTTATCAAATAAATTAAAAATATTTTCACTCTTGCAGAAAAGGAAAATTCACCTAACAAAGACATAAAACTAATTTTAAGTGCAGAATAAATGGGACACTTGGAAAAATTAAATCTTCTCACTTGAAAGAAAATTAAACTAATCTTAAAATGCTGAAATCAATACCACACAACCAAAATTAAATTTAAATATACTTCACACTTGAAAAAAAGGAAAAATAAATCTTAAAGTGCATAAATAAATAAAGTCTACTTCTACTTCAAACTTAATGTAAATAAAATCTTGAAATAAATTTAATTGCAAATATTAAAACCAAATTATTATACTTCCTATTTCCTAATCAAAATCTACATGTGCATAACAAATCCCATCAATTATTTTTCTTTATCGCTCTAACAATGAGATTATGTTGGAAATATGATGCAATATGTCATCCTTGATGGAAACCTACTTCATGATGTTGTACTTGATGGAAACCTCTTGATAAGTTGCCATTTTGATAGCAACCTCTTTGTTAAAGATGTAATAATGTTGATTCTACAGGTCAGTTTAGGTGTGACAGCGAAATGGATTCTAGTAAGTGCCAGAGAAATGATAAATATAAGATGTCACAATGTATACACAGGTTTGATGAAGGCAACCCGCATATAGATGCAATGTATATGCTATTTTTATGAAGGAAACCCACGTATACTTTCAGAATTATTATATACGCAGTTTTTATGAAGAAAAGTTGCGTATACACATGGATTCGAACGCTCCAAGTCGCATATACCTTTTGTGCTCTAAATTTGTGATACCAAGGGGCATTACCATGGTATTAGCCCATTATATTGAGTGCTCTATTTCCTATTTGATTCCATCTAGGAATACCATCAGCAATTCTATGATTTTGACTCATGGTATTAGAAACGGCTAAATTTATATAAGGAGAAGAAAATTACAGTGCAAGGTGTGCATGAGTAAGGGTTGTTACTGAATAATTTTCTCTAAGGCATATCTGCATGGGATGAACTCTTCTTTAATTGATAGATATGAATCTATGATGCACCCATTGATACAATGATGGTTCAGGATCTCTAAATCTGAAATGACTATGCTCTTGTGTGATCCATTGAAGAAATGATTAAATCTATGACCTGGCGAAATTTTATTGAAGACAAATGAAGAAATCTGGGTAAGTTCTATGGATCTGGATCATCTTACAAAGTTTAAATTTATAGATATATATGTTATTTCGTCTCAGTAAAAGCGCGTATATACGCGGGTTTGCTTCAGAAAAGCGCGTATGGAAGTTTAGGGTTTTCTGAAGCTTATTGTAGATGTTTTTCTGTGATTCCTGCTATTTGTCTGTTGTCTGTCAATGAAGTCTTCTTGAAGGTCTGGGTTGTTTCAATATTGTATATGCTGGGAAGTTGATTATGTACAAATCTGATCAATGAGAGAATAAACATGGTTGATGGTGACTAACTGATGAATGGTTCTACATTTCTAAAGATATCTGACTGAAAGCCTCAAATCTAGATCTAAGACTGATTACATTCTGAAAAAAATTATTCATAGAGATATACACAAGTTGGTATGAAGGAAAGCGCGTATATACACGGGTTTAGTGAAGCGAAGTAGCATATGCATTTTGAGTTGATGAATGTTCAGGGTTGAGTTTGTATCTGCATATTTATTCTGAAGTCTAGGTTATTTCTGAGTTCTTGTTACAGTTGTCTCACTATTCTGATTGAATTATTGGGTAAAGTTTATGATTGTTGATGAAGAGTTGTGTTGATGTTGTTTTATCCAGTATGAAAATTGATGAAACGTGGTCTACAGTGGTTCTGAGGGTTGAAGCCTTCAGTATGGAAGTAGAAGCTTCCTGCCAGTAGAAGTTGGTGTTCTCTTCAGGGGGTTGAATCTCCCTTCCAGTAGTGGTTAGTAAACGGGATTAGGAGGTTGTAGCTCCCTTCTAGTAGCAACTGGAAAATGAGAGAAGGTTGCAGCCTTCTACAGGTAGATGCCTACTTACTAATATGATTTTGCATCGGTACAATATTGTAAACATTTTTATATATAATAAATATTGAAGACAAAGACGACAACAGTGGTGGTTTTCTCTCGAACTGGGTTTCCACCTAAAATACTAGTGTTCATGTGTGTGATGACTTATACTGCTATTACTACACATATTTGCTGATTAACTAACAGTTTCATGACTGATAAACTAAGTTAAATATTATACCTAAGAATGTTTTCTAATATGTAACATTATATCAGTATACGCTAGTTTCTTTCAGTATTTGCACATGTATACGCGATTTGGTTTCACAAAAGCCGCGTATGGAATTCTGTAAAAGAAATTTTTTAACTATGTTTAGCAAGCTCTAAATATTGCTATAAGGAAGATCAGCTAAGGTGAGCAATCAAGATGGGACGGCATCTATCCGGCCTCCTCTCTTCAACGGAAACAATTTGATCTTCTGGAAGACAAGGACAAGATCCTATCTTCAGTCTCTTGGAGCATATGTGTGGGCCATAGTTGAAGTAGGTTATCAATATCCAGCATCAGTTCCAACAGATGCAGCAGAAATAAATAAATATGAAACCATTGCGAAGGCGGTCATTGCATTATTGGGAAGTCTGACTAAATCAAAATTTGTCAAAGTCATGTAGTTGAATACAGCAAAGGAGATATGGGACAAAATAATTCTAAGCTATGAAGGTGATACCAAGGTAAAAAGTGCTAAACTCCAAATTCTCAGAATTCAATATGAAAATCTCAGAATGCATAATCAATAAAGCATTACCAGTTTCTTCTTACGTCTAGATGATACTGTAAATTGTATGAGAAATTTGGGTGACACCATAATTGACACTACTCTTGTAGAAAAGGTTTTAAGATCTCTAACTTCCAAATTCGAGTCAAAAGTGTCTGCCATTGAAGAGAAGTTGGATCTACAAACTCTTACTATTGTTCAACTACATGGTATTTTGACTGCTTGTGAAATGAGAAAAGGAGGTCCATCTGAAGTCAAAGAAGCTATCTTTAGAGCTGTTGCAAAAGGAAAGGAAGTAGAAGAACGGGAAGGATCAGGGTATGTTTCAGAAGAAGATGAGATAATTTTTGTAAAGAAGCTACAACTTGGCACTGGAATATTCAGAGGTAAGCTTCATTTTAAATGTTTTTCTTATGGAAAAGTTGGTCATTATGCTGCTAAATGTCCCCATAGAGATAGTCATGAAAAGGGAAAAGAAGTGGCTAGAGGAAATAAGAAACGGTTTATAAATATAAAAAGCTATTATACTCATGAAGATAGTGATGGTATATCAAATAGTGAAGAAGGAGAATCTGATCAAGATATTAGACTTCTTATGGCTTTTGAAAAGGACTCTAGTGATACCTTTATGGATTCATTAGAAGAAAAGGACTTTCTTGAATAAATAAATCATCTCAAAATATGTTTGGAGGAAAAAAAAATTTCCATAGATACTCTAAAAAATCAACTTATGGAAAAAGAGAAGCACAGTGAGCAATTAGAATGTGAAATAGTAAGTCTAAGAATTGAAATTATCAAGGATCTGAAACCTTAAATGAAATTATCAAGGTACAACATTCTCCTCTTTTAAAGACAAGTCTTGGATATGTCGGAGAATCCTCTCAAAATTATCTAAATGCAGTTACAACAAGCCTACAACATTCTGTCACTCAGCAAGGGAGCAAATAAAATTTATAGGTAAAGCATGACCACCTTATTACAAATAAAAATAACAGAAATATCTCTCAGAGAAATACAAATCAACAGGTAAACACAAATAGAAGGTTCCATGATCGCAAAAATTTCTTCTTTAATGGACAATGTTTCTCATCTCATAATTTTGGTCATAAAGTTGTTCGATGTGTTGCATACAAAACCATCATGACCAGAGAAGAAAGAAAGAAAATAAATGAGGCTGGAATAAAAAAGAATACGTATAACAACTTTTCTCCTCTTCAAAATGAAATTTAATGTGCTTATTGCAATAACTTTGGTCATGAAGAATCTGAATGAAGGAGAAAACTTCAGCCAAAAGAACATATACCTTCAAGTTCCAAGGTATGGAGAAAGAAGGACTTACAGGTTGATAACTGTGGCATAGATTTATTTGCAGAAGGAGAATAAAATCAATGGTACATCGATAGTGGATGTTCAAAACACGTGACAGGTGACAAAAATAAACTTATTGCATACAATGCTCTAGAAAGAGAAAAGAATGTTACTTTTGGAAATAATACTCCTGCTTTCATTAAGGGAAAAGGTTCTATTTTCTAAAAGAAAATGTGAAAGCTAACAATGTTATGTATGTTGATGGATTAAAACATAAATTTTTAAGTGTAATTCAAATGTGTGATCAAGGAACTGAAGTTGTCTTTAGCTCAAAAGAATGTGTGGTACGTGAACTTGACACAGGAAAAACAATAATAAAAGGAACTAGAACACCAAGAAATTTTTATGTATTGAAAATTTGTAAAGAACAATGTTACTTAGGTAAATCTTCAGAAAATTGGTTATGGCAAAAAAGATTGGGGCATTGGAGCTTCTCTCAAATCAACAAATCTAGCAGACTCAAAGTTGTTTGTGATCTTCCCAACATTGCTCTTCCTGAAAGTACCATATGTAAATCTTGCCAATTCGGTAAGAAAACCAGAGTAAAATTCAATGCCAAAGAAGGATCAACAAGTAAGCCTCTTGAACTCATTCATACTGACCTATGTGGACCTATGAGGAAAAAATCACCCCATGGAGAACAATACTATATTATATTTAATGATTATTTCTCTAGAATGTGTTGGATTGGGTTGCTAAAACACAAAGATGAAGCATTTGAAAAATTTCAGATCTTCAAAGCTCTGGTTGAGAATGAATTAGATCTAAAAATCAAATTTCTTATATTTGACCGAGGAGGTGAATATATATCAAATGAATTATTTGATTTTTGTGAACAACATGGCATAAAAAGACAGTTTTCTGTAGCTGGTATCCCACAACAAAATGGCGTAGCACAAAGAATGAATAGAACGGTTCAAAAAATGGCTCGAGCTATGCTTGATGATTTTGCAACACCTAACACATTTTGGGGAAAAGCAACACATACAGCTGTAAATATTCTTAACAAGGCGCATGTTCGTGTGAATAGTGATAAAACTCCATATGAGCTCTAGTATGGTAATCTTCCCACTGTAAAGAATTTTAGAGTTCTTGGAAGAAAATGTTTTATCAAGAACAATGATGAAAAACTTGGCAAGTTTGAACCTAGAGCAGATGAAGGAATATTTCTTAGTTACGCTTCTAGAAGTAAAGCATATAAATGTTACAATAAAATACTTTGGAAGATTTTTTAATGCATTGATGTTGTTATTGATGAGTCTCTCTCACCTCCAAAAGGGGAAATACCAACAACAAATGAAGATGATGGTGATGTATATCTTCCTGCATCAAATAGCAAAAATATAGAAGGTGAACCCAATGAAGCAACAGAAGAAGATCTATCTAAAAAGGCTCCATCTAGGTATGTTCAAAATAATCATCCAGAATATCAAATTTTGGGAGAAAATGGATCAGGTGTCCAAACAAGAAGAACTCTTGTAGGATCTCCTAGCTATCTGGCATTTCTATCCACTATTGAACCATAGAATGTCAATAAAGCTAGCAAATATGAATGTTGGATTCAAGCCATGAATGAAGAACTTGATCATATTGAAAAGAATCATACTTGGGAATTGGTTCCAAGACCTCATGATAAATATGTTATTAGAACAAAATGGATATTCAAAAACAAGTTAAATAAAAATGGAGATGTTATTAGAAACAAAGCTAGACTTGTTTGTAAAGGGTATGCTCAACAAGAAGGTATAGAATTTGAAGAAACATTTTCTCATGTAGCTAGACTTGAAGCCATAATAATGTTTCTTGGCTTTTCAAGCTTTCAACAATTCAAAGTTTATCAAATGGATGTTAAATATTATTTTCTCAATGGTTATCTAGAAGAAGAAGCTTATATAGAACAACCAGAAGGATTCATTTTGGGAAATTATGAAAAACATGTTTGTAAACTTAAAAAGGCTTTATATGGTCTCAAACAAGCTCCAAGGGCATCATACTATCGTCTTGACAAATATATTCATCAACAAGGTTTTTCAAAGGGATCTGCTGATAGTAACTTATACACAAAAACTTAAAATGATAAATTGTTGATTGTAGTTGTATATGTTGATGACATCATTTTTGGGAGTAATGAAGAGTCCATGAGTTAGAAATTTTCTTCTGTTATGCAACAAGAATTTGAAATGTCTTTACTTGGGGAACTAACATTTTTTCTTGGCTTACAAGTGCAATAAGCAATCGATGGCATATTTTTATCACAAGAAAAATATCTTACACAAATTTTGAAGAAGTATGGGATGGAAGACTGAAACCTGTAAGTACACCAATGGTAACTAGGTGTAACCTCAGTTCTCATGATGATTCTCCGATGGTGAATCAACCAGAATACAGATCCATGATTGGAAGTCTGCTTTATCTAACCGGGACAAGACCAGACATTATGCATGGAGTTGGGATTGTTGGATGATTCCAAGCTAATCCAAAAGAGTCTCACGTTCAGGCTATAAAAATAATATTCAAACATCTACAAGGGACTCAAGACTTTGGTCTATGGTATCTAAAGATCTCACTCTTTATGCTTACATAGATGCAAATTGGGCCATAAATGTTGATGATCGAAAGAGCACTAGTGGTGGTGCATTCTATATGGGGCCCCGATTAGTATCTTGGTTCAGCAAGAAACAAATTTCTATTTCCTTATCTATAGAAGAAGCAGAATATGTGGCTGCCGCATCATGTTGCACACAACTACTTTCGATGATGCAGACTTTATAAGACATTCAAATCAAATTTTTAACTCCCATATCCATTTTGTGTGATAATACAAGTTCCATTATCATCTCAAAGAATCCTATTATGCATTCCAAGACCAAGCACATTCCTATCAAGTATCACTTCCTACGTGAACAAGTACTTGAACAAAAGGTTAAGTTAGAGTATTTCCTTCCAAAGAACAGGTTGCTGATATATTTACTAAACCTCTTCCCAGGGAAGCATTCGAATATCTTCGATAAAAGCTAGGAGTTGTCTCTGCCTCTCAGATCAGATCTGCTTAATTTCAGAATATTAAATTCAATACGCGGGTTCCATAAAGGAAAATTGCATATATACACAAGTTCCTGTGCATAAAACCGTGTATAGGTTTTGCTGACAGAAATTCTCTGAGTCAACGTTTCAGAATAGTTGTGATACTGTTGGGTAATCTCTATTGTTGTTACAATATTCATATTTCTATATAATTCTCTGATATTTATCTCCTTGATGAAGATGCTTTGATGATTTGGTTGTTGAAGGTGTTCAGGATGCACAAGCTAAGGGGGAGCACTTTTCTTGTGGAAAAGGATGCATTTTTTCCATTCTGATTGGTTGTTGTGTTATGATCTCATGCTTGAGATTCTTTGGTTTTGGTTATAAGAAGTCATATCTGTAATTTGATGAAAATGTCATGTTGATACCTATGATGTAAAATTGTTATATTCAGTCATGTAAGGACTTGTTCAAATTTGTAATTCCACTTGGTTGGATCATTGATGTATGTATGAGTCCTTGGTGATAGGAAAGGTCACACTAGGTTGAGTTATACAGTCATGTACTTCTTTGAAAAATATGTCTAAAGATTTAGCATGAACTCAGGGGAATATATTTTGGTATTGATCTGCCCTTTGCCCTTGATGTCAAAGGGGGAGAGCATCTTGATTTTTGAGTAATGGCTATGATTAACATACATATCTGTTGTGGTGATCAAACACAATCATGGTTTCCATCAAGTCCAAAGGGGGAGATTGTTGGAAATATGAAGCAATATGTTGTTCTTGATGGAAACCTCTTGATAAGTTGCCGTTTTGATAGCAACCTATTTGTTAAAGATATAAAAATGATGTTTCTACAGGTTAGTTCAGATGTGACAGAGAAATGATTCCAGTAATTTTTAAAGAAATGATAAATATAAGATGTCATAATGTATATGCAGGTTTGATGAAGGAAACCAGTGTATGGATGCAATGTATATGCTAATTTTATGAAGGTGACCCGCGTATACATTCAGAATTAGTATATATGCATTTTTTATGAAGAAACGTTGTGTATACACGTGGATTCGAACACTCCAAGTCACATATGCCTTTTGCGCTCTAAATTTATGATACCAAGGGGAATTACCATGGTATTAGCCCACAATATTGAGCGCTCTATTGTCTATTTGATTATGTCTAAGAATACCATCAACAGTTGTGTGGTTTTGACTCATGGTATTAGAAAAGGCTAAATTTATATAAGGAGAAGAAAATTATAGTGCAAGGTGTGCATGAGTAAGGGTTGTTACTGAATAATTTTCTCTAAGGTATATCTACATGGGATGAACTCTGCTTCAATTGATAAATTCGAATCTATGATGCACCCATGGATACAATGATGGTTCAGGATCTTTAGATCTGAAATGACTATGCTCTTGTGTGATCCATTGAAGAAATGATTAAATCTATGACCTGGCGCAAGTTTGTTGAAGACAAATGAGGAAATATAGGTAAGTTCTATGGATCTAGTTTATTCTGAAAAGTTTACATTTATAGATATATACGCTAGTTCATCTCAGTAAAAGCGCGTATACACATGGGTTTGCTTCAGAAAAGGCGCATATGGAAGTTTAGGGTTTTTTGAAGCTTATTGCAGATGTTTTTCTTTGATTCCTGCTATTTGTCTTTTTTCTATTAATGAAGTCTTCTTGAAGATCTGGGTTGTTTGAATATTGTATATGATGGTAAGTTTATTATATACAAATCTGATCAATGAGAGAATAAACATGATTGAGGGTGACTAAATGATGAATGGTTTTGCATTTCTAAAGATATATGACTGAAAGCCTTAGATCTGGATCTGAGACTGATTACATTTTGAAAAATAGTATTCACAGAGATATGCATAGGTTGGTATGAAGGAAAGCGCGTATATACGCGGGTTCAGTGAAGTGAAGTAGCGTATGCATTTTGTGTTGATGAATTTTCATGGTTGAGTTTGTATCTGCATATTTATTCTGAAGTCTAGGTTATTTCTAAGTTCTGGTTACATCAGTCTCACTGTTTTTATTGAAGTATTGGGTAAATTTTATGATTGCTGATGAATATTTGTGTTGATGCTGTTTGATCCAGTATGAAAATTGATGAAACATGGTCTGCAGTGGTTCTGAGGGTTTAAGCCTTCAATATGGAAGTAGAAGCTTCCTAACAATAGAAGCTCGTGTTCTGTTCAGGGGGTTGAAGCTCCCTTCTAGTAGTGGCTAGTAAACGAGATTAGGGGGTTGTAGCTCCCTTCCAGCAGCGAGTGGAAAGTTAGAGAAGGTTGCAACCTTATGCAAGTAGATGCCTGCATACTGATATGAGTCTGCATCAGTACAATATTATAAAAAAATTTCCATATAATAAATAATGAAGACAGAGATGACAACAGTGGTGGTTTTCTCCTGAATTGGGTTTCCACCTTAAATACTGGTGTTCATGTGTGTTTCATTTGTGTGATGATTTATATTGCTATTACTGGACATATTTACTGATTAAATTACAGTTGCATGACAGATAAACTGAGTTAAAGACTGTACCTGAATTTTTTTTCTAATCTGTAACATTATATCAGCATACGCTAGTTTATTTCAGTATTTGTGCATGTATACGCGAGTTGGATTCAAAAAAGTTGCGTATGGAATTCTGTAAAAGAAAAAGTTAAAATATGTTCAGCAAGCTCTAAATACTGAATCACCACCCCCCCCCCCTCTTATTATTTTTCCAACAGATTAAATCCATGAGAACCTTCACACAATGAAATGATTAGATCTATGAAAGAAATATTTAGCAAACTCTATAAGCATATACTGAAAAACAAAATGGAAATATTAGTTATGATGATATAATGCTACATAACTAAAATAAAAAACTTAAATAGAAGTTAAAATGAAACCTTATAGCTCCCGGGGGGCCTCCTATGAGTTTTAGGTATGTAGCGATCACCAGAGACTAAATATGCATTTAAGCACAACACATAGAGGAATAAAAATATTGTATTTTTAATAATTATAAAGAGTATTTCAAAATAATAACTAGTATGTCATTATTGTGTAGACAGGTAGGTTTTATAACCTCCTTCAATAAATTGTTTGGAGATTTCTAAGACTATCCTACTTGCCATAAATTCTAAAAATAACATGAGATCACATGCAATAGTGATTCTTCATGATTTTCTATCGGAGAAGTAAATCATGAGGCAAAATATCAGTTTCATCCTTATCATCGATCACCTCACTCACCTAGTTATTCTTCGACGACTTTCTTCATTAGTTTGATTTTAACGTTTATCTACTTATACCACATCATCATCATCATATTGTTGGATCATGGAGATAGGTAAATATCATTATGCGGGTTTTGAGCTACCTGTCCATATATATTTTTCCCCACCTGGAGTTTCGAAACCTATATATTCTTCAAATGAGTTGCGGAATCATTTATTAGCTGCAGAATTGATGCAATTCAGTAGCTTGTGAAAATGTTAAATCAAATTTTTGGAGTCCCATGATTTGGCAGATTGGTAAACCAAATGACAAGGTAACATCATACCAAGCTTTGGAGCCCTAGGACCTAGCCTTCCTGGACTCAGAGAGGGCTCTCTCTATGAAGCGAAGGATGTGAGCTTGATCGCTTAGTATATTTGATTTTAGGCTAGTTCTTAAGTACGTCTGTTTGTTTTTGTGTTTGGAGGTGAAAACCAATTAAGTAGGCATCAATGAAAGATAAGTTATCAAATAAACAGGGCTATGGGGTCAAATGAAAGCCAAGGATGCCTAGACAATAGACAAGGTGTATGGCAAGGCCAATTTAGTATAGTCAATGGATCTTTTGGTTGATTCGTGAAGTGTAATGAACATCAAGTTTGTGCAAGACAAAGAGATCTTAAGCATAAATATTTAAACAACAAGCATTCATGAGTTAGGTCTGACCATTAATCTCTATGAACGAAACTCAAACTCATATATGCAGAAAAAAAAAATACAGTGATACATAGAAGTATAAGACCTTCTAACTTTGGGAAAATCATCTTCAAACTTTTGGGAAAAATAATAAGATAAAAAAACAACTCAATCTATGAATAGGGAACTCCTAAACATCATATCTTGAGCTATCGGGAACTTTGAAGTAAGACTGGAAACCATGGACAAAGGGAAAGATCGAAACAAGACCTCTTTGACTTAACTAAAACAACCAATAATTAAGAGAGAGATTTCAGAAATGGAGTTTTGGTTAGCTATGAGTAAGCAAGGCATACCGTGAATCATACTAGACAACATACATAATAACCATTAATGAAACTAATAACAAGTTCTTAGGGAACCAAAGAGTAATTAAGAATTCTTTGACATGACCAAGAAATATGAAAACATTTAAGCTATAATGAATCAGGAAATTTGAGGTGCCTCCATGGGCATATCTCAAACTTATTCTTTACTGAACTAAAACAAGCAAGAAGCATGAAAACATGTATGGGAAACTAAGAAAACATAAAAAATAAGAAACACAATACCATTTACCAAGCCATGGAATCCTGCACACAAAGCTTCTCTATCATCTAGACAAGTAAGAAAATCATCCACTTCATAAACAAGTTTCTTCTTCAAAGCTCATATCCATGTATTGCTCTTCAAAATGTCAATTTCTGCTTCTAAAACCTCCAACAATTTACAATGAGTCTTCATAAGTTATATAGAAAATGAGTAGATAAGCTCACAAGAGAATCTAGAAGTTCATTGGCCTAATATAAATATCTGATTTTATCCTTGAGGCCTCACAAGGCCCAAGGCACAAAATATTTTCAAAAAATATCTATTTAAGCTAAAAATAGTAAGAAAAATGACTTTTAATCTCTGACATAGAGTCAAAAAATACCTTAATGCACATTTGGATGGCCACCTTCAGAAAACTGCCTTTTCATCAAAATCCTACTCGAGCGTAGCGCCAGAAGAAGGCTTATTTTGCAGAAAACTTTTGAAGGACTTCCCGATGTCGAAAAGAGGCCCGTGATGGATCGTTCGAAAGCTGTGGATGTCTAATTTATGAACTCCTTGAGTTTTCTCAAACGGATCCTTGGAAGTCTGTCAAAAAGTGGACTGAGTGAGAAAACCTATGAGGGTCTCACCTGTTGATATTTGAGGCAGAAAGGTAAATTTTGACAATTTTTTGCCTCTTTGGGGGACCAAAACACCTTCTTCTGATCTGAAAATTTGTGAGTAGATGCCCCAAAATTTAATACATCCAAAAAATAACTTTCATGAGCTGAGTATGCTCCTAGAAAACATGGTAGCGCCTAGAAAAATGTGCAATTAGGCCTAAAACCACAAAAAACAAGATCATGTCAAAAATTGGTTAATTTTGGTGAGCAAACCCCTTATGGGTTTCTAGAATCATGCAAGGAAGATGAAGCCAAGATTCCAAGCCTATATATTTATTTTCCCCCTTTTTTCATTGGGCGCCTCCTTTGGGAATTTTTGAGCTTTTCTTGGGCAATCTTGAGTTTCCTTTGGGAAAATTGATTCAATTTATTGTAATGCCTGGTCTTCTTCCTTTGTAAACCCAAGTCTTTGTTTTCCTTGTCTAATTCGTCCTCTAAATGATTTTTTTCTCTTTCAAGCCATGATTCTTTATCATTTTCTATCTCTTGGGAAAGCAGTTGTGTGAGAGGATACTGTCAAGCAATGACTGCTTCTTCTTCCCTTTGATTCTCCAAAGCTTTCCTAAGACCCATAGTCCCAGGCCTTTTTCTTAATATTTGCTATTCTTCCTCAATATCATAAAATTCACCCATATACTCTTCAAGTTTGACTTGTGCTTTGTATGCTTCCCTTTGGTATTTGAATGCCCGGGCCTCATATATTTCCATTTGCCCACTCATCTTTCTATTTTGCATTTGTAGAAAGTGTATGAGGTCCTTCGACCTTTCTAGATCAGTTTCTATGTCCTTGATTTTGGCTTCTCTGTTTTGCAAAAGTGACCTAAGGATTCTGGCTTCATCGTCTTTAGCATCACTATCTATTTGTATGATGTCAAATTCCTTATCATGCTCGTGGCTACGCTCTCGTTGTTCAACTTTTTCTTTGCCCTTGCTTTGGATAGACTTCTTTGATCTTGTTTTCTTGGGTAATTCAACAATACTTTGCTTAGGAATTTTGCCTCTACTCCTTAGTGCCCTAGTGACATTACTAGTCACTGCTTGAATAGTTTTCTTCTTTGCAGATTTGGTGATTTTAGTCTTTGCCATATTTGAGGAATGAATCATGGCCCCTTTCCTAGGAGAGGCAGCAAGCACATGTCCTTGGTTGTGTTGAGGAGGAGAGAGAGGAGGTTTCATCACTAGAATTTTTTCAACTTGATCTTTTACACTATTGCCTCCTTCATCACCTACCTTGCTGCCTTGTTCACTATTTTCCTTACTGTTTTGAGTTTTATTACGGCTACCACTTTCACCTTCATCACTATTTTGAACCTCTTGATGGATGTTTCCTTCAACCTCATCAGTGATGTTTAGAGTATGTTTTTTAGGGCTGTCAGTTTTATCATCTCTTTTTGCTGCTTGACTATCTTCACTACCTGTCTGTGGACTGCCTTCTTGTTTGTTGTCACCTTCATTACTTTCCTCACTTTTTCCTCGAGGACTCTCTTCATGATCACTGTGCTACTTTTGTTCTGGGCTGCTAACTTTACTATCACCCTTTGTTCTTTCACTATCTTGATATTGTTGTGGACTGCCTTCATTTGTTGTATGAGGATTTCCATCATGCTTACTGTCTCTTTGATTGCTTTCATGTCGACTGGCACTTTGTTTCTCATCACTGCTTTTCTTAGACTCTTCCCTTTGTTCCTCATCATCACTACTCTACCGATCTTCATTTTGTTCCTCATCACCACTAATATGCTGAGTGCTTCTCTATTCAGGTTCATCACTTTGTTCTTTATCATCACTGCTCTGCTTCTTTTCACTTTGTTCCTCATCATTATTACCTCCTTCCTTACTATTTTGTTGACTGTCACTCTGTTTTCTTTCATCACTTTGTTGAGGATTATTGTGTTCCTCATAGCTTATGCTTGCTTGATGGCTATTATGTTCCCCATCACTGCTCTGTTGTGTGTCATTTTGTTTTTCATCATCACTGTTTTGTTGAGGGTTGTTTTGTTCTTCATCGTTAGTATCTCCTCCATCAGTGTTATGCTGACTGCCACTGACTTCCTTATCTTTTGGTGAGCTCTCTTCACCATCATTAGTATGCTCATGGTCACTGTTATGTTCATTGTCACTTGGTTCATGCCCACTACTTTGCTGAGTGCCACTAAGTTCCTCATCATCACTACCTTCTTGTTTGCTTTCACTGCACTCTTCCTTTTCACTATCAATCATGGGTAATGTTTGCTTTTGACGAGTAGATTGACTAGATGAAGGGGAGACATAGTGAGTGGAGGGTGAGGAGGACATATGAGATGGGCCATGAGATGAAGAGGAAATAGTAAAATCCATATGAGAAATGAAATTCTCCCAAGAAACTCCTTTCTGTTCAAGCTGGTGAAGGATGATGATTTTGATGAGAGAATGATGAAAAATACTAGCTTTTTGCTGAGCAGGAGATCTCTTTTGGAAAAAGGAGGACATCTTGTCTATGCTCTTGCAGAGGAAGAAAGGGAGATACAGTAGTTGAGTCCGAGTCAAATGCATCAAAATTCTGACATGATAGGAATAAACTCGAGAATATCTCCCCTCACATGTGAAATATTTCATGATGTTTTTCATAAGGGGCGCATAACTCTTCGATATATGAGAAAAGAGGAAGATAACCTTGCATTCATTTTGGTAAGTTGGTTTCGAGAAGGGCTTGTAGTGGTCTAGGTCCAAATAGGCTTGTTTGAACCATTTCTCACCAAGATAGGGGATCTTGGTTGCCTTTGACACTAATCTAGGGGTGAGCACAAAATCAAGGCCTGTTATGTGAACTTGTTCCCCTTGCAGTCTTAGGGAAAACAACTGTGTCAAGGGAGGGTGATTGGTGACCTCTTGGATTTTGTTGAAAAATTCAAGGCAGCCAACCTCTTAAAAGCAAGATAAGATTGATGGGGAGGCAGTGAGATCTTGAGTAGTGATGGGCTCAAATCTATTATGGTGGCCCCCCTTATTAACCCGTTTCTTCTTTGGAGGCATCTTGGTTTTAGTTTTCTTAACCCACCCAACACAACAGGTTTTTCGAACTAAAATATGTTTCCCTTCTTCTAACACTATCCTTTCCTTATCACTTAGTAAAACAGGTTCTTTGCCAAATGAAAATAAGCATTCCTTCTTTATAAAACACTATTTCCTCTTTTAAATTTAGTTTTCAAGATATTATTATGACCAAAAGACTGAGATGAAAGAAATCATGAATAATTTAAAAAAAAAATCTCCCTTGCAGCTTAAAAACTAGTTTCTGTGCCCAAAATCTGAATTATGGAAATTTGGAGGCCTCTTGAGAGGTGCTACGCTCCTATGCATAGGCGCGTAGCACCTGCACGTTGCTTTGGGCACCCAGGCGCCTTCTGAATGCCGTGTCAGGCAGGTCTGCTGGAGAAAATAGGTGTGTCGCGCTATCCCACAGGCGCGTCACGCCCCTTCAATTTTTCTTTGGAGAGTGACTACAGGCACGTCGCGTCCCATAATAGGTACGTCGCGTCTTAAAACATTTGCACAACAACTATCTCAAGGTTCAAGAAATGGTTCACTCCTCCGCCAATTTGCAAAATGACATAAGATAACGTTCCTTGAGGGATTTAAAGCTATTTTGGAATGCTTTGAATGGTATTTTTCCCTCCTTTCTTGATGATTAGACATTCCACCTTTTGGCTTTGTGTTTGTAACGAAAAGTGGCTTTCTCCATTTTGTTGAGGGCTTTCTTTTTTACCAACTGCTTTATCTTTTTTTTGAAAGGTGTCTTCTTTGAAAGATTGAACTTTGTGCCATGAGTATACTTCTTACTGAGAGATATAAAACAAACATCACCATGTGTATTTTATGACAGTTTCTTGAAATAAGTGTTGTGTTTTCCATTTGTTCATATTTTTGGAGGAGGTATCTTGTCAAAAAAACTTCTTAAGCTCTCTACTGGTCCTTGTATTTATCATCTGATGGAGCCATCCTAAAATTCAGCCTACTTGTTATCTTCGTTTATCATTTAAAAGAGCTATTTCATATAAAATATAACTCCTCATGCTTTCCCTCTGCTCATCTTTTGGAGGAGGCGAATTGATAAACTGTAACGTTGCCCCCTGTGTAATGATTGAAGGAGGCCTTTTAAATTTAATGTCTTCATCCCTGTTTATCCATTGGAGAATTCCTTTGAACACGCTGTCTGTGGGCCCTCTACTTATCATGAAGGAGGCACCTCTAAACTTTAAGTTTTTCTTTGCCCGCTGCTTATGATTGAAGGAGGTCTTTAAAACCACTGTGTAGGCCCTCTGCTTATAATCAAAGGAGACCTTGGTAAACATAAAACTGCAGTTACATTTATTTTTTATTTGAAAGAGGCTGATTTAGACAAACTGTTAGGCTTAGCTCTTTAAACTTTTAACTATCAGCCTTTAACAAAGTTTTGGTGCTATCTCTGTTTATCATTTGAAGGAGGCTTCTTTTTAATTCTCACTGATGGAAGGCCTTCAGCAAATTGTAGCTTACCTTTAGTCCAATTTTCTTTTTAGAAATGTATTCTTGCAGAAATATCATTGTGAAAACCATGAGTAGGTAATGCATTTCCAACTGATAAATGTCTACTGTGTCTGTCTTGGAAATAACCCCTCTTCGTAGTGGTTGTAGCTCCTCTGGTGATGGTAGCGCCTTTGATGTTTTAGAAGCTAGGATAAAGTAGGATAAAAAGGCAGTTGTTCCATTTACACCTTTCATTTTGATGCCTAGTTTGATAGAGGCTCTTTGATTTCCAATAGTGAACTGCTACATCTTGAGGTCCTTTCCTAAAGTGTTCTCTTGCCCACACTTTGCTTATTGTTATTCATTCATACACCCCTACAAAGATGCATTGATGGATTTCTTTGATCTTTGGAGATACTTTTTGATGTATATCAAGATAATGCTTGAAATGATCATCTTTCTTCAAACATGGAAACTTATTTCTCTGTTTATTCTTGGTTTGAGCCTTTCTGAGCTCTGCTTGAAACAAAACACTGTGACCTTTTGATGGTGTATGAACTAGGGATAGATAAGGGTTTTTCTTTGAAAAATAGCAAGAATTTATGGTTGACTGATATTGAAAACAGGGTTTTTGACTTGGAGATAGTTTTCTCAAGGTATTTTCTCTAAAAACCACCACCTAGACCTAGAGGCTTTGTCACAATTTCCGAAGGATTTCTTGAAAATAGGTAGGTCATTATATGAAAAAATAAACATGGAAAGAGGAGTAGAAAACTTTTTCCAATGATTTGACAGTGAGCTGTGTGGAAACAGGGTATTTTGATAGCAGAGAAACAAAGCTTATTACAGCTATATACAGGGAGGCTTGATACTTTTTAGAGCGGGACTGAAAACTAAAGACCGCTTATACCTTGGTAAGCAAGAGAGGGGTAAGAAGACAAAAAATTTGTTTGAGGGGTTTTCCAGAGAAAAATTTGACTTTTGAGATTGGTTTCTACAAAACCTAGACAAGGGATCTATTCATCATAATAGGAAAAAATATTGATGACTAACAGTGGCTCCATTTGGGGAGGGTAGCTCCTTTTAAGGAGGTGTCCATAACTACAGATCTCGGGCTTGTGAAGACCAGTGCCTCATCCATTGGCACAGATTTCTCTTTTTCTTGATGCTATTCCTGAAAAATGATGCTCTTTGACAAATTTACAGCATGATTATCATCAACCTCATCTCTACCTACCCAGCTATATTTCCTAGCATTTTTTCTTCTTTGGGTGCACTTGGAATGGAAAACCCTTTGACATGATATTTTTGAAAAAGGAAAAACTATCTAATTCTACACTTATATCCTCTGGGAGTTCAGATTAAACTGATGAAATCCTTTGATTCTCTACCTATGCTAGATCGACTGTCAAGATTAAGTTGTTTGACAGGATCTCATTCACTAAACTAAAACAATAAATTGAAAAATGACCAAATCAGGATTAGACGGTCTGATTTTTCATGTGTTTGTGGCATAAAAGACAAGCTGCACACAAATATTATTTTCGCACAAAATGAGATTTAGAAAAATCAGGGTACATAGTTTGTTTTTCATCCCCATTTTCCTCTTTGGTTCTGTTTTGAGCGTGTGGAACCAGTATCTTTTCCTAATCTACTTTCATTGATAAGTCAAGCTTACACAATTTGACTATCACTTCTTTTACTAACTTATCAGCAATAAATTTAAAACATGTCTAGTTATGATTAGGAAAGATAACCGAACAAGATATCCTTTGAGCACTAGTAGTGGCATTTAGATTTGCACACTTTCAACATGACTATTTTTTTGGGTATGGGACGTTACCGCTGCTTTTATAAAATGCCCTCTTTTCTACTTTTCCTATTGTTTTTGTATTTTCTGTCTCTACTTTTTCTTCAAACAATCTAGGACTAAAAATATGCTCACAAGGCTGAGCTTATTTTCATACCTATCTATCTATCCTAATCTAACCTATACACAATATACATTCATTTAGTGAAATATCTCCTCCAACAAAGCCAATCAAGCAGATGATTCCATGAGGGATTTGTTTTAGTTTTTGAGAGTGCTGAAGAAATGAAAGGGCCACTTCCACCTTACTTGTTTTCGAACAGTAGTGCCTAAAACTTTTCTCACACTTTGCAACAGACTGTTCTGGGTGGGACACACTACTCCTTTAGATTTATGAAGGAAAACAAAAAATGGATCTTGGAATAATACCTGATCTAGAGGATTTGATATATAAGCTTCTTTCAGGACTACTCTTTCTTCCACTTGGCAATATTTGGGACTCTCTTGGGATAGAAACTCTTCCCCTTTCTCATGATCACTTGAACTGTCAGACTCATCATATATTGCAGTGTAGTCTTCTTTTGAATTTGATGTGTTCTGATTAAGTGTATTGAAAATTGTGTGAAAGTCATCATGTTGATGAGAAAGGATACACTTTGGTAGTAAATCCTCTTGAGAGGATAGTGTGACAACTCTCATGTGATTATCAACCTCTATTTCTTTATCTGCAATTTGTAACTCAATGGAACTTGGTGGCTGCAAATCCAGAGTTAAAGAGGATTCTATGTCCAAAATGATTTCCTCAACCATTTCAAGAGAAGGCTTCTCATTGACAACTTTCTCAAGAATTTCATCATCCTCCTCAACCTCATCATCAAAGCTGAAAGACTGTTGATTTCCAATTATGTGAAAGTTATTTCTGATGGATTGAAGTGAAGTAGAGCAAAGAGTTAGAGACTCTTCACTTACTTCTAAACCCTCAAGGCTTTCCTCATCAGTGTCACAGGTGACCTGTATTGGCTGTTTACTTTTTTCAACCTGATGATAATGAACTTCATCCCACAAATAAACTATTGATGGCTCTGCAAGGTTAGCTTCTGCTTGGATATTAAAATTATCAATACATTGATCAGACCTTGGAGAATCATTAATATAAGTAATGTCACCAGCCATACATATTGGACTATGTAATTGTTTCTCTTCAAATTGATTTACAAATCTATTTTTTGACTTATGGTATGCAAGATTAGTAGGAGAATGATCAGAAAATTTTTGGTCATATGAAGTTTTAGAGGTTGTTTGCATGTTTATGAGTTGATTTATCTCCTCTTCAGTTAAAAAGGGAGGCATTTTTATCTCTCTTTGGATATAACTACAATAAAGAGGATGAATGTCTTTTTGGGCCTCACCTATGAGAGATGATGAATCATCACTTGTGCCTTTAGAGAGATCATGTGGGTTCTCTTTCATTTCTTGATTGTTTTCATCTTCAACCAACTCTTCGTGATGTTCGAGATACTTAGCATGTAATTCATGAGTTTCTTCTGATAGATTTTCAGGAGACCAATTTGCTCGTATAAACTAAAATGACTCAAAGCACAAAGGTAGAGATCCTAAAGGTTTTGATTTTTCTTCCATTTCAAATTTGATTTCATCTTCAACCATCTTTTCTTGATTTATGTGAGATTTAACTTGAACAGGGGTTTCCTGAATAACTGCTAAGAGATATTTAGGATGCAAATTTCCTTTCAAAATATGGAATGAATTAAAGCATAAGGGTAGAGATCCTAAAGGTTTTGATTCTTCTTCCATTTCAAATTTGATTTTATCCTCAATCAACTCTTCTTGGCTATCAAGATGGTTATCTTGAGTATGAAAAGCATGAATCTCCTCTAATAGATCCTTAGGATGCCAATTTCATAAGTCTTCATCAATGTTCACAAGGTGTTGTATGAGGTCTTCAGATTGATCACAACAATTTCAGCCAATGATAGAGATGGACAATGCCCCATATAGTGCTTATAAAATAATTTGTGGAAATACTTCAAAGAAAACAAGATGCCAGGTTCTAGGCCTTCATACCATTCTCTTACCTTTCCTTCTAATGTCCCCATGAACATTTTCATGAGGCAGTCCTCATGCCATTCAACCTTTAACCTGCATACATGTATATGAAATTTGATGAGATGTAACAAGGGGTCATCAAACTTTTCATTTTGAAATATAGGCAAGTTTTTTATCCAATTTATTTGGGGCATTTTGTGTGGGAATCCAGGGATATGTTCTCTACTCATCATAGCATATCTCTTTTGCATCCTTGGTTCCATATTTGTTAATCAGAAAGGACAACTGTGTCTTTTCAACCAGTCTAAAGTTCTCTACCAGTGGAGTCTTTTGGTCTTTTGAGGGTTATGGAGTCGCTAGGTGGAAGATTTAGACTTTGTTGTCCACCATCAGCGTGATTGGAATTGCTTAATGCATTCCCAGGAGATTTTGTAAGGACTAGTGGAGTAAAAGTCCCACTGGAGGCTAGTGGAGTCGCCAGGTCGATGTTTTTAGTTGTTTTGAGGGTATATGTGTATGGTCCACCACCACTACTGATAAAAAACCAATCTAAGGATTTTTTGGGGTTTTTTCTGAGTTTCTTTATGTGCAACATAGTTTGTAAGAGTGTCCTAAACCTGATTCATCACTTAGCTAAGGTGGTGAAGAAAAAAAAAAATTTACTCTAAATGAATTTATAGGTTGTCTGTCTGATTTTAATTTTGAACGACTAATGAGTCTACAAGAGTTTGCTAGACTGTTATGTACTTAGTAGGTCCCACCGTGATCGCCATTATGTTGGAGTCCCGTGATTTGGAAGATTGGTAAACCAAATGACAGGGTAACATCATACCAAGCTTTGGAGCACTAGGACCTAGCCTTCCTGGACTCAAAGAGGGCTCTCTCTATGAAGCGAAGGATCTGAGCTTGTTCACTTAGTATTTTTTATTTAAGGCTAGTTGTTAAGTACGTTTGTTTTTTTTTGTGTTTGGAGGTGAAAACCGATTAAGTAGGCATCAATGAAAGATAATTAATTAAATCAACATGGATATGGGGTCAAATGAAAGCCAAGGATGCCTAGACAACAGACAAGGTGTCTGGTAGGGATGATTTAGTATAGTCAATGGATTTTTTGGGTGATTCGTGAAGTGTAATGAACATTAAGTTTGTGCAAGACAAAGAGATATTAAGCATAAATAGTTAAACAAAAAGCATTCATGAGTTAGGGCTGACCATTAATCTCTATGAACGAAACTCAAACTGATAGATGTAGAAAATAAACAATCCAGTGATACATAGAAGTATACGACCCTCTAACTTTGGGAAAATCACCTTCAGACTTTTGGGAAAACAAATAAGATAAAAAAACAACTCAATATATGAAGAGGGAACTCCTAAACATCATATCTTGAGCTATCGGGAACTTTGAAATGAGATTGCAAAGCATGGACAAAGGGCAAGATCAAAACAAGACCTCTTTGACTTAACTAAAACAACCAATAATTCAGAGAGAGATTTCAGAAATGGAGTTTTGATTAGCTATGAGTAAGCAGGGCATACTGTGAATCATACTATACTGCATACATAATAACCATTAATGAAATTGATAACAAGTTCTTAGGGATCCAAAGAGCAATTAAGAATTCTTTGACATGACCAATAAAGATGAAAACATTTAAGCTGAAATGAATCAGGAAATTTGAGGTGCCTCCATGGGCATATCTCAAACTTATTCTTTACTGAACTACAACAAGAAAGAAGCATGAAAACATGTATGAGAAACTAAGAAAACATAAAAAATAAGAAACACAATACCATTTACCAAGCCATGGAATTCTGCACACAAAGCTTCTCCATCATCTAGACAAGTAAGCAAATCATCCACTTCATAAACAAGTTTCTTCTTCAAAGCTCATATCCAAGTATTTCTCTTCAAAATGTCAAGTTCTTCTTCTAAAACCTCCAACAATTTACAATGAGTCTTCATATGTTATATAGAAAATGAGTAGATAAGCTCACAAGAGCATCTAGAACTCATTAGCCTAATACAAATATCTAATTTTTTCCTTGAGGCCTCACAAGGCCCAAGGCACAAAATATCTTCAAAAAATATCTATTTAAGCTAAAAATAGTAAGAAAATTGAGTTTTAATCTCTAACATAGAGTCAAAAAATAGCTTAACACACATTTGGATGGCCACCTTCAGAAAAATGACTTTTCAGCAAAATCCTATAGGAGCGTAGCGCCAGAAGAAGGCTTGTTTTGCAGAGAAATTTTGAAGGACTTCCTCATGTCAAAATGAGGCCCATGATGGCTTGTTGGAAAGACCTAGATGTCTAATTTCTAGAACTACTTGATTTTTCTGAAACGGATCCCTGGAATTCTATCAAAAAGTGGACTGAGTGAAAAAACTAGGAGGGTCTCACCTGCTGATATTTGAGGCAGAAAGGTGAAATTTGATTGTTTTTTGCCTCTTTGGGGGACCAAAACACCTTCTTTTGATCTGAAAATTTTTTAGTAGATGCCCCCAAATTTAATACATCCAAAAAAATAACTTTCATGAGCTGAGGACACTCCTAGAAAACATGGCAGAACCTAGAAAAATGTGCAATTAGGCATAAAAATCACAAAAAACAAGATCATATCAAAAATTGCTCAATTTTGGTGAGTAAACCCCTTATGGGTTTCTAGAAGCATGCAAGGAAGCTGAATCCAATATTCCAAGCCTAGATATGTCTTTTTCCCCTTTTTTCACCGGGCACCTCGTTTGGGCAGTTTTGAGCTTTTCTTGGGCAATCTTGAGTTTCCTACAAATTGATTCAATTTCTTGTAATGCCCAGTCATCCTCCTTTGTAAACCCGAGTATTTGTTTGCCTTGTATAATTTTTCATCCAAATGCTTGTTTTCTTTTTCAAGACATGATTCTTTACCATTTTCTATCTCTTGGGCAAGTAGTTGTGTGAGAGGATACTGTCGAGCAATGACTGCTTCTTCTCCCCTTTGTTTCTCCAAAGCTTTCCTAAGACCCATAGTCCCAGGCCTTTTTCTTACTGGTTGCTCTTCTTTCTCAATATCATCAAATTCGCCCATATACTATTTAAGTTTGACTTGTGCTTTGTATGCTTCCCTTTGTTATTTGAATTCCTAGGCCTCATAGATTTCCATTTTCCTGCTCATCTGTCTATTTTTCATTTGTAGAATGTGTATGAGGTCGTTCGACCTTTCTAGATGAGTTTCTAAGTCCTTGATTTGGGCTTCTCTATTTTGAAAAAGTGACCTAAGGATTCTGGCTTCATCATCTTTAGCATCATTGTCTATTTGTATGATGTCAAATTCCTTATCATGCTCATGGCTACTCTCCTGCTGTTCAACTTTTTCTTTGCCCTTGCTTTGGATAGACTTCTTTGATCTTGTTTTCTTGGGTAATTCAACAATACTCTGCTTAGGCAGTTTGCCTCTACTCCTTAGTGCCCTAGTGACATTACTAGTCACTTCTTGAATAGTTTTCTTCTTTGTAGATTTGGTGATTTTAGTCTTTGCCATATCTGAGGAATGAATCATAGCCCCTTGCCTAGGAGAGGCAACAAGCACATGTCCTTGGCTATGTGGAGGAGGAGAGAGAGGAGGCTTCATCACTAGCATTTGTTCAACTTGATCTTTTACACTGCTGCCTCCTTCATCACCTACTTTTCTGCCCTATTCACTGTTTTCCTTATTTTTTTGAGTTTGTTTAGGGCTGCCACTTTCACCTTCATCATTGTTTTGAACCTCTTGATGTATGTTTCCTTCACCCTCATCAGTGCTGTTTAGAGAATGTTTTTTAGGGTTGTCAGTTTTATCATCTCTTTTTGCTACTTGACTATCTTCACTACCTGTTTGTGGACTGCCTTCTTGTTTTCTGTCACCTTCATTACTTTCCTCACTTTTCCCTTGAGGATTGTCTTCATGATCATTGTGTTGCTTTCGTTCTGGGCTGCTAACTTTACTATCACCCTCTGTTCTTTCACTGTCTTGAGTTTGTTGTGGACTGCCTTCATTTTATGTATGAGGATTTCCATCATGCTTACTGTCTCTTTGATTGCTTTCATGCTGACTGTCACTTTGTTTCTCATCACTACTTTTCTTAGACTCTTCCCTTTGTTCCTCATTACTGCTCTTCAGTTTTTTCCTCATCATCATTAATCTACTGAGTGCTTCTTTGTTCATGTTCATCACCTTGTTCTTTATCATCACTGCTCTACTACTTTTCACTTTGTTCCTCATCATTATTACCTCCTTCCTCGTTGTTTTTTTTACTGTCACTCTGTTTTCTTTCATGACTTTGTTGAGGACTGTTGTGTTCCTCATCACTGTTTCTTGCTTGAGGGCTTTTATGTTCCTCATCACTGCTCTGCCGAGTGTCATTTTGTTTTTCATCATCACTGCTTTGTTGAGAGTTGTTTTGTTCTTCATCATTAATTTCTCCTCCATCACTGTTATGCTGACTACCACTAACTTCCTTATCTTTTGGTGAGCTCTCTTCACCATCATTAGTATTCTCATGGTCATTATTATGTTGATTGTCACCCTATTCATGCCCAATATTTTTTTGAGTGCCACTAAGTTCCTTATCATCACTACCTTCTTGTTTGCTTTCACTGCATTCTTCCTTTTCACTATCAATCATGGGTGATGTTTGCTTTTGAGGGGTAGATTGACTAGATGAAGGGGAGACATAGTGAGTGGAGGGTGAGGAGGACATATGAGATGGGCCATGAGATGAAGAGGCAGTAGTAAAATCTGGATGAGAAATGAAATTCTCCCAAGAAACTCCTTTTTGTTCAAGTTGGTGAAGGATGATGATTTTGATGAGAGAATGATGAAAAAGACTAGCTTTTTGCTGAGTAGGAGGTATCTTTTGGACAAATGAGGACATATTTTATATGCTCTTGCAGAGGAATAAAGGGAGACTCAGCAGCTGAGTCCGAGTGAAATGCATCAGAAGTCTGACATGATAGGAATAAACTCAAGAATATCTCCCCTCACATGTGAAATATTTCATGATGGTTTTCATAAGGGGTGCATAGCTGTTCAATAGATGAGAAAAGGGGAAGATAACCTTGCATTCATTTTGGTAAGCTTCTTTCAAGAAGGGATTGTAGTGGTCTAGGTCCTAATAGGCTTGTTTGAACCATTTCTCACCAAGATAGGGGATCTTGGTTGCCTTTGACACTGATCTTTAGGTGAGAACAAAATCAAGGCCTGCTATGTGAACATGTTATCCTTGCAGTCTTAGGGAAAAAAATGTGTCAAGGGAGGGTGATTGGTGACCTCTTGGATTTTGTTTCAAAATTCAAGGCAGCCAACCTCTTGAAAGCATGATAAGATTGATGGGGAGGCAGTGAGCTCTTGAGTAGTGATGGGCTCAAATCTATTATGGCGGCCCCCCTTCTTAACCCATTTCTTCTTTGGAGGCATCTTGGTTTTATTTTTCTTCACCAACTCAACACAACAGGTTTTTCAAACTGAAATAGGTTTCCCTTCTTCTTAAATTTTCCTTTCCTTATCACTTAGTAAAACAGGTTCTTTGCCAAATGAAAATAAGCCTTCCTACTTTATAAAACACTATTTCCTCTTTTAAATTTAGTTTCCAAGATATTCTTATGATAAAAATATTGAGATGAAAGAAATTATTAATACGTTTAAAAAACAATCTCCCTTGCATCTTAAAAACCATTTTCTGTGCCCAAAATATGAATTATGGCAATTTGGAGGCCTCTTGAGAGGTGCTACACTCCTGTGCACAGGCGCGTAGCACCTGAACGTTGCTGTGGGCGCCCAGGAACCTTCTAAACACTAGGTTGGGCAGGTCTACTAGAGAAAACAGGCACGTCACGCTATCGCACAGGCGCATCGCGACCCTTCAATTTTTCTTTGGAGAGTGACTACAGGCGTTTCGCGTCCTACAACAGGTGCGTCGCATCTTAAAAAATTTGCACAATAACTATCTCAGGGTTCAAGAAATGGTTCTCTCCTTTGCCAGTTTGAAAAATGACATAAGATAACATTCCTTGAGGGCTTTAAAGCTATTTTGGAATGCTTTGAATGGTTGTTTTCCCTCCTTTCTTGATGATTAGACACTCCACCTTTTGCCTTTGTGTTTGTAAGGAAAAGTGGCTTTCTCCATTTTGTTTAGGGCTTACTTTTTTACCAACTGCTTTATATTTTTTTTGAAAGGTGTCTTCTTTGAAAGATTGAACTTTGTGCCATGAGTATACTTCTTACTAAGAGATATAAAACAAACATCACCATGTGTATTTTATGATAGTTTCTTTGAAACAAGTGTTGTGTTTTCCATTTGTTCATATTTTTGGACGAGGTATCTTGTCAATAAAACTTCTTAAGCTCTCTACTTTTCCTTGTATTTATCATCTGATGGAGGCATCGTAAAATGAAAACTACTTGTTATCTTCGTTTATCATTTAAAAGAGCTAGTTCATATAAAATATAACTCCTGGTGCTTGCCCTCTGCTCATCTTTTGGAGGAGGCAAATTGATAAACTGTAATGTTTCCCTCTGTGTAATAATTGAAGGAGGCCTTTTAAATTTAATGTCTTCATCCTTATTTATCCATTGAAGAATGCCTTTGAACACACTGTCTATGGGCCCTCTACTTATCATGAAGGAGGCACCTCTAAACTTTAAGTTTTTCTTTGCACGTTGCTTATGATTGAAGGATGTCTTTAAAACCACTGTGTAGGCCCTCTGCTTATAATTGAAGGAGACCTTGGTAAACATAAAAATGAAGTTACCTCTTTTTTTTATTTGAAAGAGGCTGATTTAGACAAACTATTAGGCTTAGCTCTTTAAACTTTTAACTATCAGCCTTTAACAAAGTTTTGGTGCTATCTTTGTTTATCATTTGAAGGAGGCTTCTTTTTAATTGTCACTGACGGAAACCCTTCAGAAAACCGTAGCTTACCTTTAGTCCAATTTTCTTTTGAGACATGTCTTCTTGTAGAAATATCATTGTGAAAACCATGAGTAGATAATGCATTTCCAATTGATAAATGTCTGTTGTGTCTGTCTTGGAAATAACCCTTCCTCGTAGTGGCTATAGCTCCTCTGGTGCTGGTAGCACCTTTAATGTTTTAGAGGCTAGGATAAAGTAGGATAAAGAGGTAGTTGTTCCTTTTACACCTTTCATTTTGATGCCTAGTATGCTAGAGGCTCTTTGATTTCCAATAGTGAACTGCTACATCTTGAAGTCATTTCCTTAACTGTTCTCTTGCCCGCACTTTTCTTACTGTTATTCATCCATACACCCCTGCAGAGATGCATTGATGGATGTCTTTGATATTTGGAGAGACTTTTTGATGTATATCAAGATAATGCTTGAAATGATAATATTTATTCAGACATGGAAACTTATTTCCCTGCTTCTTCTTGGTTTGAAAATTTTTGAGCTTTTCTTGAAACAAAACACAGTGACCTTTCGATGGTGTATGAACTAGGGATAGACAAGGGTTTTCCTTTGACAAATAGCAATAAATGATGGTTGATTGATATTGAAAACAAGGTTTTTGACTTGGAGATAGTTTTCTCTAGGTGTTTTCTCTAAACACCACCACCTAGACCTAGAGGTTTTGTCACAATTTCTGAAGGATTTTTTGAAAATATTTATGTCATTATATGAAAAAAAAAATAGTGAGAGATGAGTAGACAAATTTTTCCAATGCTTTGATAGCGAGCTGTGTGGAAAGAGGAGATTTTGATAGCAGAGAAACAAAGCTTATGACAGCTATAGACAGGGAGGCTTACTGATTTTTAGAGCGGGATTGAAGACTGAAGACCACTTCTACCTTGGTAAGCAAGAGAGGGGTAAGAAGACAAAAAATTTGTTTGAGGGGTTTTCTGGAGAACAAATTGAACTTTGAGATTGGTTTCTAGAAAACCTAGACAAGGGATCTAGTCATCATAACAAGAAAAAATATTGATGACTAACACAAATAATAAATAACAATGAAACTACGGATAAAATATGTTTAATTGCCTATTTTTCCCAATAAAATTGTAAGCTAACATCTTATTGATATATTTCTGGTAAAAAATGAAGACAGTGGAGTTTAAGGATGGTGTCAAAAAGGGAAAATTTTGGTGTTCAACAGTTTTCATAAAAACCATTAACCACTTCTGAGGGGTCCCCATGGTGGTCTGTGAAAAGAAAAGAGGACTTGTCGAAATGAATTGTGGTCATTGATTTGGAGATGGGATATTTAGCCATCTAGATTTTTTATGTGTCCTCATTTTGTAACTTTCAATTGCTTTAACTAGTCCGAACACCTTTTATTCCTTAGGTTGATTCCAATGAGTGATGATCCAAACCCAAACTTACGCATGGTTTAATTTCAAATTTATAGAAGTTTTGAACCCACTTTTATAAATTTTAAGGTTGTTCTTTTAAACATGAAAGGTTAGGCATGTATATAAAACACAAATAAATATTTTGAAAAGGAATTTATATATAAACATTTTCCTAGTCCCTACATCCAAAGTCTTATGTATATATATAAGACTTTGGATGTAGGGACTAGGAAAATGTTTATATAAAAATTCCTTTTCAAACTATTATATATATTGTAGGAAAAGTAAAAAATAACCTTTAACTACAACACCTTGCATTAAATAACTAGGGTCCTTTAATTCTTTACCCTTCCAACTCTTCATTCTTTTTCCTTTGGGATTCCATCTCAATACTAGTGTAGACCATGGCCTTATGCACTCCTTCAAATTGACTAGCTAGGTGTCTCATATCCTTCCTTATCTCATGCATCTTGTCACATTAACATCCCCTAAGAGGAGGATGGCTATCCATGGCATGATTGTATCTAGGAATTTCCAATGTCCAAGACTCCAAGTATTGCAAAAATTAAGATTACCACCACACAAGAAAAAGAAAACAACAAGAGGATTGAAGGGGAAAATCCCTTTTGAGTATTGGAGAAGACCAATCAACTCAAAAATCACTTTAAAATCCAAATAGAAACAAAAAATTAAAAACCAATCCATACTTTCAACAACGAAAATAGGTTCATTACCCTCCATAGGTGACTTATCCATTAAATATTAAGGAGTAGAGTACTAATAGTGTTAATTATATAATGGTTATATGTCTTTATTGTAGATAAGTGTATTTTAAAACATTTTCAACATTTTCAGATTGCATTCACCCAATATCATCATAAGCAATTATGTAGAGAGAACATTCGAAATAACAATGTAGAGGAGCATTCATAGGCTTTCCATGATATCTCCATCAGAGGTTTTTCATGGTATGTTTTTCATAGGTGTTGGCTCACTAAGATGTTTGTTTAAAAACAATCCTAATGCCTACATTAATCATCAACCCAGGGTAATTCTTTTTATTACAAGAGTGTTCAGCACAATATATGCAAGTGAAACTAGAGGTTATTAAATCGAAATCATTGCAGAAGAAAAATCTAATTCTTGAAGTTCAATCAAAGAAATAAAAGAAATCACTAAATAAATTCAACCAGTTAACTCAACTTAATTCTAATATGTTCTATGAAAGTAGATGGAAATAAAAACTTAAAGGAATTCACACTAAACTAGAATTACAGACCAACTTATACATCAATATATTAACATCTACATCAACCTATTAATCAGGCAGGGAATATTGCAGTAATTGAGCAACAAGTAACACATTCATGTTCTGCAATTGAAATTCTCAATGGTTTAGCAACTAACACACTCACTCTGAATGAATAAAAATCTAGTTATTCAAATAACTTGCGAGAAATAGCATTCATGAAGTAAATGAAAGAAATTAAGACTTTAATTCACTAATATGAAAACCATTTGATGCTTGATGAAATTTGAATCAATTATGAGTTCTATAAAACTGAGAAATGATTGATTATAAAATAAAGAAATGAGAATATAACACAAGATAACTATAGAAATCCCAGCAACTGGACCCAGGATCTCTAGAAGTCTTTGCTGGATGATTTTCAGAATACGATTATGGAAAATCCAATATCTCTTTCATTAAAGTTAACAGTCAGAATACAACATCACTGAGCATGAGAGATACTTGTTCAGAAGGAATAAAAATAAAATACAAATACAACGAATGGATAATTAACTCCCATTCTATTCCATCTATTGATCTTTTATATCTTTACAGAGAAACAGAAAAAATAAAGGTGAATCCTCAGGATCAGGAGAACCTGATGATTTCGCAGTTGTATAACAGTTTTTGCTATAGAATGAGCTAGGCCCTCCTTGATTGTTTTCCTTTTTCTAGCCAGTGTTGTTTAATCATTTAGACAACGATTAATCTGTTTGGATTTTCTGCACCTAAAAAAACAGAAGTTATCCTTTTTCCTTCATGATTAAATAATTTATTGGTAATTAGTTTTACCCTTTATTTATAATGAATTCTTCCAGATTTACCCCCAAAAACAAGGTTAACACGTGAAAGTTAATAATAAATCAAGTTAATCATGAGGATAAAATATATCTTTTTCGCGACCCAACATACTCCCCAACTTACGTTATTGCATGTCCTCATGTAATGAGATGATTGAGGTGTAACAAAGTCAAAGAATAGGCAAGGTAGACTTCCTCTTTATATAGTCGGAAACCGTGTTTATATTTAACTCTTGCAAAAGCCTAATTTTCGTGACCCTCAGGAACCTCATAATTATGGCGGTAGCCTTCAGGAGGGTAGCATATGATATGGCACATGTAGAGGAACCCTATCCATGTGGGACACATTATTTAAATGATGTTACTATATGTGAAAAAATGAACAACAACCAGTTTAAAGTTTCTATAATTAAAAATCTCTTGATTCTTAACACTATTGGTGGATGCCTGCCATTTTTACTTAGCTGCTAACAAGGCATCTTCTCTGATATCATAGAAGTATTCTCTCCCATCTTGTAAAATATCCTTGTGGAGTGGGCCCAAATTTGGCTATAACCCCTTCTGTGTCATAAATATTTTTTGTTGAGTAAAGAGATGCAGAGGTTTAGTAGGTTCCTCTCTAACCCAGAGATCTAGAACATGTTCTATTTTCTAAAAAAGGTTATAGGCTTTAGCCCACTTGATTTGATTATCAACAAAAGAGATGAATGCTTGAAACTGAATGTCTCCTATAAAGGGACTTGGGTTACTGTCTCTTTCATCTTCCAACAATAAGTTGTGCAGATATAGTTCACATAAGGGGCATTGGACTTTCTCATTCTGGTTCCCACACCACTCAAAAAATTATGTCGTAGTCCTAAAATTGGTGGGTCTCCCTGTTCTAATGGACTTTACTTTCAATAACATATATCTTTCTAATAAGAACAAAGAATAATTAGTAGCATGTCATCTGCAATATAGGACATCTGAGTAAATTAAGAAAAGAGTGCTAGTTTGCTTTGTGCCTTCTTCAAGCTGAGCTTGTGCCTTATTTACCTTTTCCTATTCACTTCTGAAGTTGGAAAAAGTCTGATCTTCAGTTTCAGTAAGCTTCTTGAGTTTTTCTAGCAGCTCTTGATGTTCCTGTAATGGTACCACTTCCTTCTTAAATTTGGCCAATTCTTGTTGGGTCTGTGTCAATGTGTCTTGAATTCTTGAAATAATGACTTCTTTTACCAAAGAAGTGTAAAAGGGTGTTTCATTTGTCTGAGTTTCCTCTATCTACGTCTCCAAATCTATTAGGGTTACCACTACCTGTGTTTCTAATTATGTTTCAATTTCATCAATGTGTGTCTCTACTTCTGTGTGAGTCTTAGCAATGCGTGTTTCTTTCTTAGGCTTCCAAGCCTTGTTTTCCTTTTTTAACCATTATCTTAATTTCTTGACTATTACTTTCAACTTTTTATACTTTTTGCGCAATTCCCTCAATTTAGCCCTTCCTAACTTACTTTTCCTCGTAGGGTTTCTAGTAGAAGAGGGTATAGTAATTTCTTAAGGAATAGAGGGAGTTGTACCAATTTCTAAGCCATGATTTGGTAAAACAGTATTTTCTCGAGGCACTGAAGGAGTTGTACCTATATCAATTTTTTTCTCCAATGGAACGACATTTTGTTCAGGCAACATGGGAATTGTGCCTATATCAGTACTTTGGTCAAATAGGATGGTGTTTTCTTCATGTACCATGGGAATTGTGCCTATATAAATACTATGTTCTAATGGGACGATGTTAACTGACCGGTTTTTGGACTCAGGAGTTCTTTCTGCAAAGTTTCCTTCCTCCATATATTCACCACCACAGGGTGCTAAGTCCCCTAAATTTTTCATTTCCTCCTCAGATGGTAAAATATTAGTGTGACCAGAAATATCCACTAGAAGTAGTCTAGTCTAGAGGATCACTCAGTCCCTCTGAATTCTTGGAGGGGTTTCTTTCTTCATTAAATAAACTCATACTTTCTAGCACTCTGGCCATTTCCTCCTCATACTCATGTATAATTCCCTTTTCTATGTTTGGAGGAGGTGAACAAGATGGTACTACCTTATCAGCCAAGGTTGAAGTGTTTTGTTGTGAACTTAAGCTCTCAGAGCGTATTTGTTTCACCGACCCCGAGATCAAGGGATGGTTCCTTTTTCCTCTGGCTTTCCTTGGAATTACTATTTCCCTTCTTGGATGGTCAATTTATCTATTGTTTGGGTTTTCTTCTAATGGGGTTAGGACAGGGTTTACAAGGTTGTCTCAAGTTAGCTGATGCTCATTTAATTCATGGGTGACGATCATATTTATCATACCATGATGGCTAATGACTGTGTGTAGATTTTTAGCTCTCGTAACCTGACTATATATGTCATGCAACAAATAATTCAAGAAAAATGAAAAATGAATTGAAATTTTCTGCTTGAGTATGGCTAGAATTTTGAGTTGTCGGGGTTTTACCATGTCTTGGCAACTGTCACATGTAATATACTTCTTAACGATGATTTCCAACTCCTGCCATGGTTCCTTCAAAGTCGCAGGGTGAATCCCCTTCACTTTGCATACCAAATTATCATCTGAATCTTGGAATACTGGAACTGCTTCATGTAGCAGAACATGCTTGTCAATCCACTTTGTTCCTTCCATCAGAAGTCCAGATACCTCAGCTATTAAATTTTCTGATGTGGTTATATCTCTGCCTTGCACAATTGTGTGTCCATTATCTAGGTTCTATAGGAATTCCAATGCTACATCAATGTGTAATCCCTGCAATTTTTCCAAGTATGAGAGCCAACTAGCATTCTGTAGTATAGACGAGCATGTTCTGTAATATTGAGTATTGTGGGCTTGTTGCAGACATATCTTCCACCAATGACTACTGTGTCTCAGAGGTTGAATTCTACTTCTGCATGCACTACTCATGACTACAGAAGTTTATAACAACACAAATTCTGCATGTAAATACTTTGAAACTATTAAAAAATGGTGTAAATGCAATTATATTCATTTGTCAAGTTGGTAGGTTTTGGAAGATTTTGATTATTATTTCACATTCTTTCTCATCATGTATACCTATGTACACCTTTTCCCCCTCTAATGAGAGAAGGGCGTCCACTCCCTTAGAGCTCAGAAAAAGAGAAAGACATTGAGGATTATTTAATGCATTTAAAATAATAATCAAGCGACGTACAATGCGGCAGAAATCAATCAAATCAGCCCAAATCATGAGGATGGTGGGGAAATGATTAAAAAGGAAAAACAGAGAATTAATTATTATGAAAAGGATTTTTGCTTATATGGGAAATTGTGACATAACCTGATATGTAAAGGGTGGTAACAACTGTTGGAATTAAGTGATCATAGATAATTAAGTTAATTCATATGTAGTTTTACCATGCATACTGGTTTTTTTAATAAAGATAACACTATTCTCATGATAAATTCTCCTTTGGGAATGGGCCACTAATAATGAGTGAATATAAAATGATTGGATGTTCAACATGTAACTACAATGCCACAAGCAGAGCCACTGCTGCCAGCAGGCGTCCTTAGCCTTGACAGGGTTGATTTTTAACACAAAAATGATTCATAATTCTTTATTTAGTGCTTAGATAATTCATTTTCTTTTATAGAGAGACCACCATGCGGGCTTAGAGAGACCACCATGCTGGCTTGGTAACTAGATAGCCACATTTCCATTCACTAGGATTTAACAAAGTAATCAGGCCCATTTGTGATGAGACCTCATGTCCTTCAAGAAGTTTCCTTTTTATTTAGCTAAAAGGTCATTGCCCTAGTTTGGTGGCAATTGTGGAAATTCTACTTGTTATCTCCTTATGATCATGGTAGGACGGCTCATGATGAGACCCCCTATCCTTTCTAAAATATTTTCATATTATTTTCATATTTGTATATTTTTTAATCATAAATAGAGGGAGGCTCATTAACTCCTTCAGAGTTAGGGATGGTGTGAGGAGTGAAAAGAAATGCTAGTAAAAGTTATACACTTATTCCTAAGTGACCCTACCCTAGAAGATCAACCATTGATAGTGTAAAAAAATATAATTCAGCACGGTATTAAGATAATGATTTTTTTCATAATATCTTTGAAGAAAATATATCCAACAAACTATTACATAGTTTAGATCATATCAATGTCTGGAAATAAAGATACCCGTCAAAGGCTAAAAAAAATCATAATTTTTATTAATATCGTTGTTTTTCTCCTTCTTATATACTCATTCCACATTCACTAGAGCATAAAAAATGGTTATATGGTCATGAAATTGGAAAAAAAAAATCATTTACACAACTATTTATTACAAAAAGCATGGTTTTCCAATTGATTGAACGGACATTGTTCAATTGTTTGAACATAAAAAACACACAAAAATATGTTGTTCATTTGACCGAACAACGGTTGTTCATTCGATTGAAAAATAGTTGTTCAATCGTTTAAACAAGGAAAAAACACACAAAAATAAAATTTGTTTTTCATTTGACTGAACAACAGCTGTTTAGTCGATTTAAAAACAGCTATTCAATCATTTAAACAACAAAAAAAACACAAAAAAAAAAAATCTATTTTTCATTTGACCAAACAACAGTTGTTTAATTGATTGAACAACAATTGTTCAATTGTTTGAACAACAAAAAACACACAAAAATCAAATTCACTATTCATTTGACTGAACAGCGGTTGTTCAATCGATTGAACAACACCTGTTCAGTTGTTTGAACAACAAAACACACAAAAATAAAATTCGATGTCCATTTAACCAAACAATGGTTCTTCAGTCGATTGAACAATAGTTGTTCAATCTTTTGAACAGAAGAAAAAAACACACACGAAACAAAATATGTTGGTTATTTGACCCAGAAATGGTTGTTCAGTCTATTGAACAATAGTTGTTCAATCGTTTGAACAACAAAAACACAGAAAATAAAAATAAAAATGGTTGTTCAGTTGATTGAATAACAAACCTCACCAAAGCATAAATCACAAACATACACAAGACAATATATACATTATTTACAAAACTGAAAATAATTGATTTTTACGAAGGTAAAACTTCTGGTTCATTACTCCCCGTAGCTAATATTTGCATGGTGGGGTCATCATGTACCTATTGGCAGAATGAATCCTTTATTAGTGGTTTATGATAAAAACATACCCATTTATTTTTACTTGGAAAGAAGAACCGGACCCATCTATGGTGATCAAAGTGAGAGTGCCATTATTATCCACTTCTTGAAAATCGTATGGGCCAAGCCATCTTGTCTATAGTTTCCCTGGGAAGTCTTGAAATCTGGAGTCATAGAAGAGTGCTTAGTCTCCTTCCTCAAATGTCTTTTTCTTGATTAGGCTATCATGCCACTTAGTTTGTTGTTTCTGAATGATTGCGGTACAGTTTGGAGAAAGTAATCGGGCTTCATATAGCTCATTTATTTGTTGAATTCTTTTGATTTGGGCCTCCTTCAAGTCTAGTCCCACTTCTTGCACTGTTCTGAGAGTCTTTATTTCTAATTCAATGTGAAAAATGGGTTCCTTTTCGAATACAATTTGGTATGAAGAATATCCAATAGTATTTCTCCAAGTTGTGTGGTAAGCCCACAAGGCCCCTGGTAGTCTAGTAGCCCAGTCCCACTAATGTGTCGAGACTGTTTTGGTCATAATTGCTTCAATGAATTTATTGGTACTTTCAACCTACCCGTTCGCCTACAGGTGATAGGGAGAATTGATTCTATGTGAAATGTGATGGTTCCATAGAGTGGATGTAATCTTATGTCCTACGAATTATGACCCTTCGTCTATTACCACTTCTCTAGGTAAGCCATATCGCACAAATATTTCAAAAAGAAAATTAATAACCGTTTCTTCTGTGGCTCTCAGCAATGCTATTGTTTTGACCCATTTTGTTACGTAATATGTGGAAACCAGCATGTAAGCTTTCTGGTTTGAGGGTGGATTGAATGGACCAACAAAATCAAGTACCCACCTTTCAAAAGGTTCTATCACCAATTTTGGTTGTAGGGGAATTTCATCATATTGACCGGAGTGGCCCATCCTTTGGTAGCTATCGCAGGCCTACACATATTTCTTAGCATCCTTAAAAATAGTGGGCCAATAATATCCCATTTGTAATACCTTGTGCTCGGTTCTATGGTTGACGAAGTGTCCACTGCAAGGTTCATCATGGCAGGCCCTTACGATGTCAAAAACTTCATCTTCCCAGATGCATCTATGTATGTTCATATCAGCTCCTGTGTGGAATATATACCCACCAATGCAAGAAAAACGGGCGCTACATTGGACGATCAAATTCCTTTCTTTTGTTGTTAAATGTCTAGGAATTTTTCCACATCCGCATACCACGATGCTTTCACTTATACAACAAGCAGGTGTTCATCATGAAACTAGTCCTCCACTATTAGTAGATCATTTACCTTTGGGATCCGAGATAGAAAATCTATGACTGGGTTCTCCTTTCCTGGACGGTCTTTAATAGTGATGTCGAACTCCTACAAAATTAACATCCAACAAGTCACTCTCCCATTTGTAATTGGTTTGTTAACTAAGTACCTAATGGCAGAATGATCAGTATACAAAAATACTTGATATCAAATTATATAGTCTCTAAATTTATTTATGGAATATATGAGTGCTAAGAATTCCTTTTCTATGACTATATAATTTAGCTCAACACAGGTGAGATTTTTGCTGATATAATAAATAGCGTAGGGCTTTTTATCTTCTTCTTGACCGAGAATAGATCTTATCATTGTGTCTGATCCATCTGATGAAACCTGAAATGGTATTTCCCAATTGGGACCAGGCAATACTGGTGCCATTGAGACTAACCTCTTTAAATATGTAAAATCAGTGTCACACTTGTCAAACCATTTGAATTCAACATTTCCAGTTAAAGCATATAGAGGCACAACAATTTGTGAAAAAATATTTATGAACCTACGGTAATATCCTGCATACCCAATGATACTACATACCTCCGTCTGAGTACAGGGTGTGGATAGCAAGAGAATTACCTCTATCTTTTCCAGATCTACCTGTATTCCAACTGCGGAGATGTAGTGTCCTAGGATCACGCCTTTTGACATCACCATGTGACACTTTTCATTACTCAAATATAACTTGGTGGCGATACATCATTACAACACTTTTTCCAATGTTTGTAGTTCTTATTCAAAATCGTCCCCACATGGGGTTAAGTCATCCATATAACCTTCAAGACCTTCATTTATCATATCAACGAAAATTCTGAGTATATCCCTCTAGAATGTGGTTGGGGTGTTACATAAGCCGAAGGGTAACACTCTGTAAGAAAACGTACCCAATGGGCAAGTGAACATGATTTTATCCTTGTCTGCAGGGGAAATTTCAATTTGATTATATCCACTGAAACAATCAAGAAATGAGAATAATTGTTTCCCTACGAATGTATCAAGGACCCAATTGATGAATGGAAGAGGGAAGTGGTCCTTCTTTGTGGATTCTTTCAATTCCCTGTAATCCACACAGATTCTCCACTTTCCATTTTTCTTAGGGACAACCACCAACAGAGAGACCCATTTACTATCCGAAATAGGATAAATGAAGTTTACATCTAGCAACTTCTGTAATTCCTCCTTCACAATATCTTCAAGGTGCAGGTTCAATCTTCATTGAGGTTGCCTGATGGGATGAATATATTTTTCGGTGTAAATATGATGGATACAAAACTGGGGATCTATGCCCTTCATGTCCAAATAATCCTAATAAAAGGCTCCTTCTTTTTTTTTAAACCTTAATGAGCTTCTATTATTGGTCATTATTCAGATTGTCATTGACATTTAAAATTTTTCCTGGTTCAATTTCTATAGGTTGTATATTATGAATGGTAGTTGTAGGTATGTGCTAGTCATATTTATCCTCCAAAGGGTATTCATGTGTCTAATTATCTAGGATTTATTTTAACATTTGGAATTTTTCATTTTCTACAACATCTGGTTGATTAATAAAGTTATTGATTACGTCATTTGCAGTCTAATTTTTGAATTCAAGTGCTTCGGCTACTGTGAGTGGTAAACGAATGTTTTATTCTAGGTATGTTGTTGGGTGTTCGTCAATTTTTACAATGGGAATACTTGGTTTGCCTAGAGGATATAGAAAAAAAAAATTTATAGCCTCCCCTTTAGCAATAGTCATGTTTCTTGTATGACAGCCTATGTAAGCGTTAGTTGTGGTGGCCAACCAAGGTCGACCGAAAATCAAGGGATGTCCATCCAGTCAGTTTTTTTTATTTATGACTAGAAAATATACCGGTTACTCCGATGAATTAACAGAAACCATGATTTCTTGTAAATTTCCTTCTGGTTTGACATCTGATCGACCAGCAAGTTCAACAAGGTGGAGGTTGGTTCTAAAGCAGTAATGCCAAGAGTTTCACAACTTTCTGCAATCAAAATATTAATGGTTTTGCCCAAGTCGACCAATGTTTTTGGGAAAGAGTGGTAAAATATTTGGACTGTGAATATAGGGCTCTCTATATCTTCATAATTTATTGGGGTCTCCTTGCCCAATAATAAATTAGACAAGGTTCCTACAACATGAATAATTAGCAAAGTTTTTGTTTTCCTCACAGGTTTTTTTGCACATAGCTCTTTAATTGTCTTAGCATATATAAGGATGTCTTGAATGGCCTGGAGCAGGGGAATTTTAATAAAAATATTTTTAAGTTCCCCAAAAATATCAAAATCTAGATAGACAATTGTTTTAGGTATTACTAATCTTTCGGGGAACGGAGGAGAAGCACTAACAAGTTTCCCAACGTCTTCTTGTTCATTGTGCCTTCTTCCTGTCTTATTTATGTATCGGTTACTATTGATGGATTAATTTCAGTTGGGGGTTTTGATTTGTATTGTTGCAGGTATGTGACTTCCCCGGGGCTAATAATGTGTCCAGATCTCAGCCTAAGTTCACTGCATTATTTTTGCTCAACTTCAAGGTCTCGATTTTCAATTATTTGGTTCAACTGCACTGATCTATTGTTGGGATTTTGGTTCAGTTGAGCTGGTAGCTAAGGGCATATCAGAGGCTGATAATTATGTGGTACTGTATATGGAGCTAGAAATGTGGGTTGAGGTTGAGGACCCATTCCCATAGGTGAATTGGTTATTCCCAAGGGTCGATGCCATTTTTGGGACCAATTAGGATTTTTTGAGGTAGAGGCAGGCCATTAGGATGAATATGGATTGTTCTACCAAAATTGAGGAGAGAAAGAAGAATCTGGCCAATCGTTTCCTGGAAAGAATTAGGTTGGCCAAGGGAGCATGGAGAATGGTTGAGATGGCTAGGTCGAAAAATGTGGTTTATTTTTCCATGCTGCCCCAGGATTTTTTTGTTGATTAAACTACGAAGAAGAAAATAATTGAGATGGATCTTATGACATACCTGTAGTTCGGGCTTGCCATTGTCGACATTGATTCATTAAATATACTAGTTCAACTTCCTCCTCTGCTTCTTTCAAGACTTCTTTCAACCCTGGTAGTGACAAGAAATGTTCAGTGGTATGGTCTTTTGTACAGATGGCACATGTTTGGACCATGTCCAATGGGCATTGTCACTGGCTGTGCTTCTCTCAACAGCGTCGACAAAAGACAGCCAAGTTTTGTTCTGCTAATGGTTGTTTCTTCTTGGTCCGCAAGACGTCCAACTGTGTTGTAAGGGTACCCAAGATGTCAGTCTTGAAATCTTCCAAAATATTACTGATTTTTGTTCATGTTACACTGCCACCTAAAGTCCTGTTATTTCTAATAGCTGAATCTCGTCCTGCTGGACTCATGCGCGTGATGCCTCTAGAGCACCTGACACATAATGAAATAATATCGTCATAAATTTCTTGATAATGTCTCATTTCCCCATTAGATTTAATGTTTCTATCCATTCATCTTTCATTCCTTTTATCATTTTTACTTCTAGGACATCTTTAGGAAATACAGTATATGGGGACCTTTGCAAACTGTATTGGAATCTTTCAACATATTCCTCTAATGTATCATTATCTTTTGCAGTCATTTTTAAGGTTTCATCTTTTAGTTCTCTAATATGGAAGTAATCTTAGTATTTAGCAAGAAAATATTTCTTCATTTGATCCCAATTATTAAAGGTTCCCCTACCGAGCCCCATAAACTAGCGTAAGTCTTCCCCTTTCAATGTAGAGGGGAAAATTTTCAATTTTTGAGTGTCAGTGGTGTAATCGTATCCACTACATAAAACATCAAATTCAAATAAGAATGCATTTGAATCTTCCGAAGTTAGTCCATGGAAAGTGGGGATGTTTTGTAACGGAATATATTTCATAGGGGAATTGATGACCGAGTCAACAATGGGGTACTCCAATGTTGATGTTTGTCCCTAGGGTTGATTGTGCACCATCTGATCAAAGATGTGCTAATAACCTTCAGGGATTTCCTGTTCTGGGAGAATAATTCGAGCTAGGCTAGAAGTCAATTTTGGAAAAGGTCTTACAGTACTACCACAGTCTGGGATGTCGGGTGTTTCTTCATCAACCAATATTTTAAGAGATTCAAGCTTTGGAGATTTTAAATTTGTTTCCACAACACCACTAGTATCTCCCTCTCCTTCTTTCAAATTTCAAGAATTCCCCTCTCATGAAGGGTCACGATTTATATGTTCCTTTATCTGAAAGCTTTGTTCGGACACTTTCATTTCACTATGGATCTCGACATGAGCTAGATATGGTGAGCCTAATTCCTGGGATTATCATAGGAATATTTTTAGAAATGATTTTGGGTCCTACAGATGCCTGACATTCAGCTTTCCTTATGATTTCATATATGAATGTTTTTCTTCCAAGGGTCACCTATCCCTTGGGTTTCGTGGATTTGGATAGGGGTTTCAAATTTATTTCTATCTTTTTCTTTCTAGTCATTTATAAAAAAAAACTACTTCTATTCAACCTCTATATTTTTGTTGAAAAGTGAGACAATGAGCAAGCATTTTTCTTTACCAGTACGCAGGTTCTTCCCTTTCGTTTTTAATACCCAATTCTTCTTCAACAAAATAAAAATAAAAACATCTCTTGTAAACACTCTCCTCGGAAACGGCGCCAAAATGTTGTCTCACTAATATGTATGTTAAAAAGCAATCCTAATGCCAAAATTAATCATCAACCCAGGGTAAGTATTTTTATTTCAAGAGTGTTCAGCACAGTATATGCATGTGAAACTAGAGGTTATTAAATCGAAATCGTTGCAGAATAAAAATATAATTCTTGAAGTTCAATCAAAGCAATAAAAGCAATCATTAAATAAATTAAACCAATTAACTCAACTTAATTATAATATGTTCCATGAAAGAAGATGGAAATACAAACTTAAAGGAATTCACACTGAACCAGAATTACGAACTAACATATACATCAATCTATTAACATCTACAATAGTATGTTAATCAGTTAGGGAATAATGCAGTAACTGAACAACAAGTAACACGGTCAGGTTCTAAAATTGAAATTCTCAATGGATGATCAACTAAAAAACTCACTCTAAATGAACAACAATCTAGTTATTCAAATAACTTGCGAGAAATAACATTCATGAAGTAAATGAAATCAATTAAGACTATAATTCGCTAAGATGAAAACCCCTCGACAATTGATGAAATTCAAATCAATTATTAGTTCTATAAAACATAAAAATGATTAATTATAAAGCAAGGAAATGAGAATATAACACAATACAATAGTAGAACTCCTAGCGACTAGGCCCAGGATCTCTAGAAGCCTCTGTCGGATGATTTTCAGAATACGATTATGGAAAAGCCAATATCTCTTTCATTAAATTTAACAGTGATAATACAACATTGTTGAGAGTGAAGGCTTCTTGTTAAGAAGGAATGCAAATAAAATAAAATCACAGCAAAGGGATAATCAACTCTTGTTCTATTCCATCTATTGTTTTTTTATATCTTTACAGAGAAACAGAATAGATAAATGTGAATCCTCGGGATCAGGAGATCATGAGGATTTCGCAGTTCTCTAATAGTGTGTGCTATAGAATGAGCAAGACCCTCCTTGATTGTCATTGGATTGTATAAATAGAAATACGACCATTTTCCTTTTTTTGGCCAGTGTTGTTCAATCGTTTGGATAGTGGTTAATCCGTTTGGATTTCCCGCACCTAAAAACACTGGAAGTTAGCCTTTTTCCTTCATAATTACATAATTTATTGGTAATTATTTTTACCCTTTATTTATAATGAATTCTTCCATATTTACTCCCAAAATGAAGGTAAACACATTAAATTTAATAATAAATCAAGTTAATCATGAGGGTAAAACATACCTTTTTCATGACCCAACATAGGTATGAGTCTATCTCCTTCATATATTTGTCATAATATTTTCTAATATCACAAATAAGAAGGCCTAAGGAGGTTGTTTCCATACCCAAGAACTAAGGCCCATTAGGGTTTTGTTACACCAAAAGACCAAGGCCCATTAGGGTGTTGTTACACCACAATACTAGGGCCCATTAGGGCATTGTTACACCACAAGATTGAGTCCCATTAGGTAATTTTGGTGTTATCATAAATAAAAAGACCCAAGGAGGTCGTTTTCATACCCACGAATTGAGGCCCATTAGGGAATTCTTACACCACAAGACTAAGGCCCATTGGAGTATTCTTGAACAACATAAATATATATGTAAAAAAATAGAAATATTTAATTGTATTAATGTTATGAGTAAATAAATACTCTCCAAGTATAATCTCTCAATTCAGCCTTGAAATGAAGGTTGGGCTCATCATATCTCCTTTGTAACACCCTCCTCCCACATTTACCAAGTTCATCGGCCTACCAGGGTAAACATGTGATAAAGAGTTACTATGATATGATTGAACCTCTTAGGTCACCTTAAGGAAGTGGAATTGACAAATCAAAATGTTGCTAACTACCCTCAAGTGCTACAAGACCCCTAAGGGATAAAACACCCTTCTAGGTGCCTAGACCCTGACCTAACCTTTATTTTCACATACTTGATCTCCTAGTCACATGCACAAGTCGACATCAATGTGGATGAAATCCTCCAGTCGCATGCATAAGCCTGCAGGGGATGATTGTAGTCTCAATTTCACAGTTTTCTGTCTACTACTGTGAAATTTGTGCAACCTTTTCAGGGCTACAGTCTAGGTCATTACCTAGAACTTTATGAAAAATTCCCAAATAATGAATGAACCAAAGAAAAAGCCTTCTATACAAAACTTAGACAATAACTTAACCTATCAAGGCCTAACCATGATAGACATTTCGTCAAAAACATCATGAACATGTAATCTACAGGTTGTAATTACACATCTGAACATATGGATCTCATACTCATTTGAGAATCATTAGGAAGGTCTAATGTCATCTCACAATAGATGCATTATCATCTATTAGGTCATACATTCATTAACCATTGATTTATTGAAGATGATGAGAGCCATAACTAAAGTCTTGCAGAAAACCATGCTTATAACCACTATATTAACAATGATAGAATAATCATTAAAATCACAAAATAACAAGCACATTTTCTCATAAATATCAAGAGGAAATATTCTTATTATTAAAATGAAAAATCCAACCAAGTTAGGGACTTCCACATACCACCCAACCATAGATTAGGATGAACAAAATATTTATTTCATCCAATCACCCCCATGTCATATTCCAAGCATGAATGTGGGACTCACAACAGAACCAACCATGCTTCTTAGGCTTTATCGCATTTCCTTCCAAAATTGGTCAAGGATTTATAGGCCTGAAGTAAGGATCTATACATCCAGGCTTTACGTTATATCCCTCCATATACCGGTCAAGGATTCTTAGGCCTAAGCAAGAAAAATACACTACCAGGACTTACCACAATCCCATCATTACCGATGCATGGATCACTAGGCCCTAAAAAATCATGGATACCTTCAAATCTCTCCACCTAAAACTTGAGGAATTTTCTTGTCTCCACCCTCAGGATTTACTACACATCCCACCTTTACTTGTCCAGGGATTTCTAGGCCTTTGCAAATTTTCCTTAGATGACCTCACTCAGTTTCGAAACAATAGAAATCTATCTTAATCAAGTAAAATAACCCCATCAAACCATGGCTATCCTAAAATGGCAAGGCAATGTTGAAACCATTGTCACACCTAGAAAAAATTGTGTTAATGACAAGAAGAGAACCATATACATATATTCATGTAACATGCATCTATAAACCAGCTAGGAAATCACACAAGAAACATGTTACTTACAAGTATTCTTGTTTTAGTTTCTTGAGCCAACCTTTTCCTTGCTTGATCCTTGATTTCCTTTTCTTTATTTCCCTTCCTTTGATTTTCTTCCTCCAATGCTAGAGTGCTCCAAGAATTCTCTAAGTGCACAATAGTATGAGAGAGAGAGAATAGAGAGCTCCAACCTAAAGTTGTTAAAATGTTACGAATTGATCCTCATAAGCCTTTTTATCAATGTGGCCTCTATTTTCTTCAATTTCCTCTATTTTCCTTCATTTTTCCTCCTCACATGAAACCAATTACATTTCAACCTATTTTGCTCCTATTTTCCATTATTTCATAAACAAAATAATAATTAATGTGTCTTCACCGTTTCAAATCCTTTGACGATGACTTTTCCTTTTTCCTTAGCCATAATAAACCAAATGAGCACCCCTTTAGAATTTGTTTCTTGGAATATGTGTCCCATGACCTTGGCCTTGTTTTGACTTTATTAACTTTATTACATGGTTTTTTAATTAGGGTTTTTATAGAACCCTCCCCCCTGGGGGAACACTGTCCTCAGTGTTCAATGACACCTATAACCAAAAAAATATCTGAAAACCAAAACACACTTCCCATGGAGCTTTATAACTTAGCTCGATGTAGTATTTACAATGAAAAACCTATTGAAAAGAAAAAAACAACCTAACTAGTCAACCCTGCTATTGAACCAAGAGAGATACAACTCCCAGTGGCTACCCTACTTTACTTTATCAACTCGGGCTTCATACAAACTTTGAGGTGATAGTGCTATATACACAGCAGATGAATTTTGTTCATGTCATCCTCTTCTGCTTTATGAAAGTGTGCTATTTCTAGGGGTTCTCAATGAAGTCTGTCACACTTCAATGAAACTAAACTAAATTGTAGAAAGGAAATGACAGAAATGGAACTAATTTAATACACAGGAAGGAAAAGACTGTAAGAAACTAACTTAAATTGCAGAAAATAAATGACCAGAAGGAAACTAATTTAATTTGCAGAAAACAAATAGTAGAAAGGAAACTAATCCTAAACCACACTTAACTTGGCCAAACGGCTAAATTCCCTCTAATTATCCTATGATATATCTATCATGCTTCTATCCATGCAACTAGGCTATCCATGACTTAATTCTAATTAAAGAGCTAATTTGTTGCTTGGAGGTAAAAAAAGGGCTAAAAGAGGCAAATGGGGAGTTTAACACATGAAACGAGGTTTGGAAGCAGAAAGAGGGGGTTAAACCCTTATAAAACTTTATGATAGCGTGAGAAATGACTTTGGAGTGGAAAAAACTCAAAAATGTGATGGTGAAGTGCGATGGAGGACAAAAGTTGTGATGTGTGATGTCGCAATTGCAACATCACAAGTTTCAAGGGATATCAATAAGGATTAACAAGAATGAACTAAGTTGTGCGAAGTACGATGAGTGACATGGCGGGTCATGAATCACAATATCGCAAGTTTAAAGGAATAGTGGCAAGGATTAACAAGAATGAAGTAAAATGTGCGAAGTGCGACTAGCGACGTGGTAAAAATTGCAGGCTACGATCTACGATGTGGTAAGTTCTACGAAGTGCAAAGTGTGACAAATGATGTGGCAGAGTTATCCCATCGGCAGAATGAGTAGTAAGCATTATGCGAAAAGTTAAACTGTGTGACTTGCGATTTCAAAATATCGCAATCGCAAGAATGAGCAGTAAGTTTTAAGGGTAAAATATAAAGGATATGAAGTGTGATTTGTGATGGTGATGTGGTGGTGGGACTGAAAACGGGGCGCAATTTCGCAATATCACAATCGGAGGAACCAACGGTAAGTGTTAAGGGAGAAAAGGTAAATGGTGCGAAGTGAGATTTACGATTTTGTAATATTGCAATCACAAAGAACAAGCGGTAAGTGTTAAAGGTAAAAGGTAAGCGGTGCGAAGTGCGATTTGGAATTTCGCAATATCGCAATCACAAGGAATGAGTGGTAAGTGTTAAAGGTAAAAGCCAAATGTTGCGATTTGCGAAGTGCGATGTACGGTGGCGGGAGACTCGAGGAGAAAAGGTGGAGGTCAGGTTTTCAGTGGTTTTGAATGGTTTTTCACGTGTTTTGCATAAAAAAAAAGGTAATCCAGCTGTGAACGGGGAGAAACAAAGAAGTAAGCCTTGAAGGGCTTAAGTGCGTTAGTAAAATGGGTAAGTACAAAATTAAGGTGAGAAGGAAAGGAGGGGAATTGAGGATTAAGAGCAGTGCTCAGAAATGAAACACACCTGCGGATTATTCATGGAAAACATACAGAAATGAGTGATAAAATAGTGAAAGAAATGCTTGGACTTGGTAATACAATATCTTCCCAACCCTCAAAGAGAAAGAAATTTTGTCTTGTGGGAAGGTCTACCCGGCTTGAAATCTATTGAAAGAGATGAGGGTGGGGAATTTACCATAGTTTTTGAAGTTTTTACTCTATTTACTACGCAGAAGCAATTAAAAACTATGACAACACAAAAACTAAACATCAATGAAACTTATCAAAAACAGATCTAACTTAGATGGTAGAAGAAAAACTAGCTAAATGACAGAAAGAAAAGAATGACAACAGCAGAGAAGCTGAGGCACATGGGTTGGGCCCTAGCCCACATGCCCAGCTCTCTGGAACTATATCAATACAAAGTCATCTGAATACTCATTGCATTATGAATTCAATATTATTACATCCTGAAGGCCTTAACAGTAAAATCCTAATAGCTTGCAGCAAAATTTCTGAACAAAATCAAAGAATAAAATGGGATCGACTAGAATCAATCGTTTGGCTAACTAACTAACTCCTTCCTAGCTCTAGCTCCACTCTATTTATTCTATAGGGAATCTACCAACAATTCCCTTGAAAATGGTGATTGATTCCACTTTGATTCTAAGTAAACATATATTGAGTGTCGTTCGTCTTCAGTTGCTTCGCTACCTCTTGGAATTCGATTTGTTGGAGACTCCAGGTGAAGTATGGCTTGACTGCACTTGGTCTTGAGTTGCTTGGCTACCTCTGGAATTTGAATTGATGGAAGCGGATCTCATGAGGATCCTTTGGCTGCCTTTAAGAGTTAAGGAGGGTGGACAATCCCCTTGAATATCTCCAATATTTATCCCTAATTTCCTGATGTTGTGCTCATTTATTCTCCAATCCCGATATTCTAGTGGCAGGGAGGAAGTACCTAAATTGCCTCCTTCTCCAAATCTGTATAATCTACCAAATATTCTCACAATATTCTACAAAGATAAAAAATATTAGTAAAAAATATTAGTAAAAAATATGCAACTACCTTTAATCCTATCTAAGAACATATTAAAGCATAAGAAAACATTATTAAGTGCAGAAGGAGAGATTTAATACATCCTTTTATGTGCATAAGGAAGATAGATGGGCCTAAGAAAGGTTAGATGTGCCTTATTTTATGTCTAATTTAGAGGCCCATCATCATCCCCCTACTTAAACTGTTTCTCATTCTCTGAGCAACCTATTCATCCTCCCTGCCTTATGGTTCTTCCTGCATGCTGGCTTATTTCATTTTCTATTTCTTGGGCCATGTGCTGCTCTTATGCTAATATTCTTGCTATTATTATTGCTGCAATTCTTCTTGTAGGTGCTTCATGTAGGTTCTCAGATGCCTTAAGAAAATCTGTTTTACATGCCAAGAGGTGGTGGATCCACCTTTTATTTGATTTTTTTCTCTCTTTTCTTTTTTTTCTTTCTATTTCTTTTTTATTTTTATTGCATGCAAAGTAAACTCACATTTCTTTTTTTTTTCCTGTGAATTGGGTTCACGCTTGGTTACCACTTGGAACTCCTTGTCCTCTATTACAACGAGATGTTTACTGCCCACTTTCTCAAGTCCTTTTTACTTTTATCTTGTTCCTTTTCTTGGTGGAAAAAGTGAGGCTAGTTGCTAGATAAGGCTGAGGTTTCTTTGCTACTGATTTTCGCTATATAGAAAAACTTTCCTTATCACACTTTTTAATGTTTTATTGAGCTAAAATAGACTCAAAGAAAGGGTTAGATGATTGCATACATGAGCCTTACCATCGATTTGTTTTTTCATGTGATATCAAATCTGCTGCTGAAGTTGCTTGTGGCGATCTGCTTGAGGTCCTTTGGAGCATCTGAGCACATGAAGAGGAAGTCCAAGTTTGACTACCTTTGACTAAAGTGTTGACCAAATTTATTTTTGTGCCAACTTGTTGTTTTCTTCTTGCAAAGGTTGGAGAGAATCTGCATTCATTGGAGAGAGATACATGGAGAAATGAATTTTTTTTTTTTTGTAAGGCCTACTAGCTACCTCAATGAGGTTTTCCACTAGTAGGTCTACCTAGGTGCCTCAAAGGAGGTTTTCACCTAGGCTATTTTATTTTATTTTTATTTTTTTTCAACCCAATGACCACCTCATGGAGTTTTTCAATCAGTGATCCAATCTCAGACGCCTCAAAGAGGTTTTCATATGAGATTTTATTCTTTCCTTTTTTTTCTTTTTTCTTTTTTTGCTTTTTTCACATTCCTACTCTACTTGAAAAAAAAAAACCTGTTTAAAGTATGAATACTTCCAATGGAGCCATGTACACATCAAGAAGACAGATAAAATCAGGTGCACACTTGGAATATATGCTTTGACATGTACCTGAATTGAGAGATGAATTGCTTTGACTGGGATTGTATTAAGTGATGTTGGAGAAGAGTGTGTTGCTACAGCTTAATTATTGTTTGGAACCATATGTAAATATATTTGTGATGTTCGTGTTTCACTTGCTAAGTTGGATCACCTTGGATGTCCTCTTATATTATGAAATTCAAATCTCCCTCTTTTTGTTGATTTTTCTATTGAAAACATGAAGGAAATGTTGGTAAACATGAGGGAAATTTCTCAACATCTAATTCTGATATCTACTCTTCATCAAGTGTAGCCCTTGATTCTTTGATCTCCTCATTCATATCTTCTTCTTCTTTATGTTTTCCTTCAATGAAGTCAATAAAATGTATTCTTTGCAATCCCTTTCTTGAAATAAGATGCAGACCATTTATATCAAGAGGATATGTTTGGTAGTGTTGTACCTCAACATTGTAAGTGGGCTAAGATACTTTATGGTGTGGGTTTGGAAATGGTGGTACAGTTAGTTGAGTGGGGGTGGATATATGAGATGGATGTGGTTGAGGCTGTTGTTGTGGTGGAGAGGGATTGTAGGGATAGCATGGAGTTGGATATGGAGGATATTGAGGTAAATATTGAGGATGTTGAGGATTTTCCCAATAAGTTCCTTTCAAATCATGTTGCCAAGATTGGATTTGAGGTTGAGATGGCCAAGGTTGCTAAGGAGGGAGTGTGTCCCAATTATTTTGAGATTGATGTGAATAAGCTTTACATTGTGAAGTAGTTCCTTGCATCATATCAAGTTTACTAGGCTACCAGGGTCTCCTTGGAGCTATATAACAGATATTCTTTGGTGATTTCCTTGCTCCATTGTCTTCTTGGTAAACTTCTTTAAACCTAGGGAATGATGAACAACATTTAGTAGCATATGATTCTGCATGGATAAAAAAAAATATCAACATCTTATTTTTTCTCATTTTTCATTCTTAATATTTCTACTTGTTCAGTTAGATTGCTAAGAATTTATGTTTTAAAGTTATCAAGAAAATTTCCAAGTCCGTCTTGCCTTACCAATGTTGATGTTGATTTACTTACTCTTTCCCTTCCTCTTGATATGCGCTTGCATGTTTCAAAATTTTCTTTAAATGACAATTGGTATACATCTCCTCTACTCATTAGATTAAGGAGATCAATCCACTCATCCCTAATTGCTCTAATAAAGAGGGTTTTTAGTGTGTCAAATCCTATATGATGCAATTTTTCCCTCTTAAAATTATACATGAACCTCTCTATTAGATCCTCAAGGCTTTTATCTTCTTCTTGGTTCATTCTAAATTTTTTTTCTCTAAGATCACGATATTTATATTTTTCTAGGAATATATTTTTCATATCATTCCATGATCTTATTCAATTAGTACCCAGACTCACGAACCATTTAAGAGCTCTATCCTTCAATGATGTGAGAAACAATATTAGTTTTTGAGTGTGTGATAAGTAGACATAAGACCTACAAAGCATCTCAAATTCAAAGAGAAATGTTTTTGGATCCCCTGTCCTCATACCATGGAAGTTGGGAAGGAAAGATGGAGGAATGTTCTTCATAGGTACATTGATGTCCATATCTTGAATTAGAAACGCAATAAGATCTCCTTCATTGTCATCATATCCATCCATCTCTTCTTCCTTCAAAAGTGTATGGTTATGTGCTTCTTACTACACCACGTGGTCAAATGGGGGGGGTTGGTGTTGGAGAAGTATTTAAAAAAATATATATATATATATATTAAGTATCCCAACTACTATGAGGCATGAAAACCAATTTTTTTTTTATTTTTCAATATTTAGGAAACAACATGAAAAATTAAAGCAGAAAAGAATTCTAAAACAGAATCAAAGCTTCTACTAGACACCTTCCCGGCAACGGCGCCAAAAAGTGGTGAGCCCTGGTATTGCACCAAGATTGATGCAATTCCTAGGGGTTGTCGTACTTTACATTATCAACCCAGGTTTCATACAAAATTTGAGGTGATAATGCTATATACACAGCAGATGAATTATGTTCATGTCATCCTCTTCTGCATTACGAAAGGGTGCTATTTCTAGGGGTTCTTAGTGAATTTTGTCACACTTCAATGAAACTAAACTAAATTGTAGAAAGGAAATGACATAAATGGTACTAATTGAATGTGCAGGAAGGAAATGAATGTAAGAAACTAAATTAAATTGTTGAAAATAAATGACATGAAGGAAACTAATTTAATTTGTAGAAAACAAATAGAAGAAAGGAAACTAATCCTAAACCACACTTAACCTGGCCAAACCGCTAAATGCACTCTACTTATCCTATGATCTATCTACCATGCTTCTATCCATGCAACTAGGTTATCCATGACTTAATTCTAATTAAAAAAAGTTAATTTGCAGCTTGGAGGGGAAAAAAGGGCTAAAAGAGGTGAATGGGGGGTTTAACACATGAAACGAGGTTTGGAATCGGAAAGAGGGGGTTACACCCTTATAAATATTTATGATAGCATAAGAAATGACTTTGGAGTGGACAAAACTCAAAAATGTGATGCTGGAGTGCGATGCAGGACAAAATTTGCAATGTGTGATGTCAAAATCGCAACTTTGCAAGTTTAAAGGGATAGTGGTAAGGATTAACAAGAATGAACTAATTTGTGCGAAGTGCTAAGTGCGACGAGTGACGTGGAGGGTCGTGAATCGCAATATCGCAAGTTTACAAGAATAGTGGTAAGGATACAAGAATGAACTAAAATGTGTGAAGTTCAATTGGAGATGCGGTAAAAGTTGCGGGCTGCAATCTTTGCTGTGGTAAGTTTTGCGAATTGCAAAGTGAGACGAGTGATGTGGCAAAGTTAACACATCAACAGTCTAATATTCCAAAATTTTCACACAAGAAAATTGGAATATTAGATTTTGATGCTTTCACTTAGGAGAGGAATAAATGGGAAAGGAGGCCCATGAACAATAAAGATATGAATAAATTCCACCTTAGTAAGGAAGGAGATCACATTAGGAGCTTGTTTTACACTTCCAAGTGTGAACAAGGGAAAAATAGATGGGGACATAGTCAAGTTTGACTAAGTCAACATGCATTCTTGAGGAGGAAGAGATCACCCAAGTGAACTAGCTCAATGTGAACAAGGATCAGCTGAGACACACATATGAGAAATGGATTGAAGATCCCTTAGTGTGAAAAGAGGAATTTCAGGTGGATTAGTCCTAATTGACCAAGTCAATAGCGCTGCTACAAAGAGGAGGGAAACCAACTAGGGCAGCACGGTTTTGAAGGAGGAATCTTCACTAGAAAGTCACCTCAACAATGTGTGGGGTCCGGGGTGAGGAGGCTCACCAAAGATAAAAAGGAGGGCATAGCATCAAAGAGATCATTTAGTATTCATCTATCTTTTGTCTTTTGACTATTTTCATGCTTTATATGTTTAGCCGAAGTTGTTGCACTGATTAGTGCAAAGAATTCTCATGCGGGAATTCCATCCTTTCTTTGGATCAGCTTGCTTAAGGGATCAAAGGGAAGGATCTGAGCTTCCATTTCATCATTTTGCTTAAGGACACTCAGCCAAAATCATCTACATCACAGTCATATTCAAAAACTACGTGTTTTTCTGCAGGAGCATTGTTGTTGGGTTAAACATTGTTGTTTTGTCCTAGTATTTGAGGAGGAGGTGTTTATTTCCCTTCGGGAGTTCTAATAAGAGTGCCTAGGGAAATTTTCTGTATTATTTAGCTTTTATATGTCATATTCAGCCATGTTTAATGCATATTTGTAGTATACTGTGTTATTTTCTGCAGTCTTTCTTTTTGTACATGTATATTGTCGAAAACCCTTGCAGGGTGTCGTTTTCTTTGTGTAAAAGAGGTTAAACCTCCATTTATCTATTATTTGATTGATACAAGCTCCATTTCAGTATTTTTTCATAATTTTCTATAGAAACCATCATGGGAATTACGCTCTCACAGTCTTCAAAATTCTGTTGTAGAGAAGTCATGGGATCGGGGTGTTTTTAAGCAGTATTGAGCCGAGGAGATCTGTGTAAGGTAGCTAGTTTCATTTGTTTCACCTCCAATTATAAAATTGGGTTTTATATTTTCTAAAATAAGGGATCCATGTCCCAACATCCACTTTTATTGCACAATTTTATGAAGAAAACTATTTTATGCCCTATATTGTTGCATTTGCCCACCCGGGAAGGAGAATATAGGCCATCTTGGTGCTGAGGTTATTTCATCTTCTGGTATGATGTTATTTTACATATAATGAGATTCTATACATTTAAATTCTCATGATTTTCTGAAGCTCCACATTGGTAATAACTCAAATTATTCCCAATAGTGTAGTTGTTCCCATTTTGGGATATTATAGTGGTATCACAGCTGGCATCTTGGCTCAGCCTATGGATTTCAGATCCAATCAGAAGATAAGAATAAGAGGAGAACAAAATTATGGAGAGGATTAGCTTACTCTCATTCATTTTCATATCTAAGAAGAAAGAAGAAGAGAAATGCATTGAAACTCTAAGAGGGTTTCAAGAAGGAGAGAGTTGTAGTGAGACCTCTAGAAGGTTTCAAGAGGAAGAAGAAGATGCATGCACTTCCTGTTCTCATAGAGGAAGTGGAGAGCAAGGAGACCACTTAGAGCATGAAATCTTGAGTGGTTATTTGGCAGAATACAAATGCCAACCTAGGGCTTTCGAAGAGACCCTAGATTTTCCTCAGTGAATTCAACTGAGAGAAGAGAGAAGACCCTGCAGCCAAGGGGAAATTAAAGGCAATAGATTCCTATTGTATAAATTTGATGGGTCAACTATAGAAAGATCTTGGGCAAGGAATCTTGAGGCATTCTTCCTACTTCATCCAGTGGTAGAGAGGGAGGTAGCAGAAGTTGCAGCACTACACCTGGAGGGTGAAGCCAATTCTTGGTGGTGCAGTCACTTAAGCCACACAAGAGTGACTTATTTTTATGAGTTCACTCAAGAGCTGATCAGAACCTTTGATGGAGAAATATCAGAGGAGAGAGGGTACACACCACCATGGGAAGAGACATGTACTAGCGCTACCACAGTCTTGGGAAAGTAGCTTTCTACATCAGCAGTTAGGGCAGCCATTACATTGGAGGGAAGAGCCCTTGTAGCACTAAAAGAGTTTCCCACTCTCACCAAGGTATGGAAATATTTCCACTTTTATTTACTGCAGCAAAAATTTCTAAAAATTGTGGAAATATGTCTTCATATGGCCCAAGATCAAACATTGTTGCTAAGGTGGAGCAGCAGGATTGCACTACGTTGTGCAAACTTGAATGGTTCAAGGAACAAATGAACCATCATTCTCATGGGCCCTTTTTGAGTTGCACACAACCCTTGAGGGAGGAGTGTGAATACTTGAAATATGGAGTGAAATTTGCTCCAAAAAAATTCATGCAGAGTCAAATGTTCATCCGGGAGTTGAGACATGAGATAGCCAAAACACCCTAGAGGAGGGTTACAGTGCTGTCAATAGGTAGCAGCAAGGAGGATTTGCCTTCAGCTCCCTTGGATCCTTATGGGTTCAAGATGATCATCGATGAGAGATATTCTCTAGGAGGTCTCCAGGGAGTTTCATTTCAGAATCCCATGGAATGCAAGGAGAAAAATATGATATGGAAGGATGGTAACTTCTTTGGAGGAGTACCAAGATGGAGAATGGTAGGAGGCATCCATCGGTGGATAAATGGATGTGGATAGAGAGCAATAAGTTGGAGAGTTACTTTCAAATCTATGATACTGGGCAACAAGAGGAAAAACTGCATTGGCTACTCTTGAGAGAGTTTGGGCATCATGAAACATATCCTTTTTCCAAGGGTATGTGGTAGGAGAGTACTTGGAAGAGTACTTGCAGCATGGGGCAACAAGGAGTGTGGATGAATTATGATGATGTAATCATTATTTTTTCACCACATGAGTTGTATGATGGAGGTATGATGGGGTAGCAAAGAAAATTGTTGCTTTGGAGGATTGAGAGGGAGCAAGGGCAGAGTTTCTCTCACATTTTGCATGATATTGCAATGGGAGGAGATGGCAACATTATGAGGGGAGTTCTTGACATTGAACATGTTAGAGGATGGATTTATGAGTTGGTAGGAGCCTATTTTCATAGGCCAACAACACTGTCACTTTGGAGCATGAGCTTGTTGATGGAGTGTTCCCAGGATCACTTCATAATTGATGCACTTGGTGGGCATAAAGGAGGTGAGATTAGTAGAGTGGTGGAAGGACTCATTGGTTTTTGTAGTATGTTCTCCTTGACTTGGATTCCCAAGCATGAGAAGGAGGATTTTCATGCAGCATGTGGTTCATTCCTCTTCATATGGATATGTCATACCACTATGGAGGATCTATCTATGGATTTAGTCACAATCCTGCTTTCATTACATGGTGAGAATTCTGTTTTGCCATTAATTGATTGTTCAACACAATATTTGTATACTCTTACCATTTCCTTGTAGTGCATTGCTCTACAAAGGGGCAAGTTTCTCTTTAGGCTCCATGGACCATTTTTGGCCAGCTATTATGATGGAGACATCCATATACTATATTATTTGGGGCAAGTGTTTGGTCACTTCTTATATGCTTAGTTGGTACACTCGGCCATTTGCTACTTGCTAGTAGATGTGGTGACTTACACAACTAGCCATCTATCAAGAAGAAACTTGCCATGCTATTGTCTGAAGTTGCAGTGGGGAAGACTGTGTTGTGACCACTTGGGAGACTGTTGGTACTTTCCAGCACCACATAAAACCTTTAGTATTTCCCTGATTATGATTCTAATCGTGATCCTATTTTCTGATATTATTCTTGCCTCTATGAGGAGCATGATTGAAGGAGGAACACATGGAGTGGATGTGTTCTTTGGGGAGGAGGATCCCCACACTTTCTGCATTACCTGTGCTAAGGGAGGCATGGGAAGAGACATGGCCTCTACAAAAAAATATTTGTTTCTTTATGAGGAGGGCCATGAGATGGATGGAATGTCATATGATGGTTTTTTATTATCCATCATGTATGAGATGGTTTGGGCCAACTTGATGCATAGCGCTGGGAAAGGGACCTTTGGAGGTCTAGTTTCTTTCTTTCCATTTGAAGGCGATAGTATTGCAGCCCAAGGTCAGAAAATTCTCCACACTCATCTTAAGTGGAGAGGAAGAAAATGTGGGGTAGGCTATCTTGTCTACCATGTTTAGATTTTCAGCCCACCTATTCTGCATGAGCTCAAGGTGGAAGAGATCCTTCATGAGTTGCCATCCTGGAGGGTGACTCATTTTGTTTGGTTGATAGCTTGGGGAGGAGAGATTCAAATGGGGATGATGAATCCCAATTTATATCATCCCTCATGCTTCAATAGGACCTTCAAAAATCCCATTTTTGCCTCCATGGATGTTTCACTGTCACATAATGTTAGTTATTTGGGATGTTCCCCAATAGATGGCTTGCACACTTGGGAGCGGCAACTTGGAGATATATTGATGATGCAACACGTCAATCCTTGGAGGATTTCATCTTATGAGGTTGCTACAGGGGAGAAGAGGATTCTCTTCAGTCATATCCTTGTAGTTTCTTGAGGACAAGCAACATTTGGGAGGGGAGGACTGTAATATTCCGAAATTTTCACACAAGAAAATTGGAATATTAGATTTTGATGCTTTCACTTAGAAGAGGAATAAATGGAAAGGAGGCCCATGAAAAATAAAGATATGAATAAATTCCATCTTAGTAAGGAAGGAGATCACCTTAGGAGCTGGTTTTACACTTCCAAGTGTGAACAAGGGCAAAATAGATGGGGACATAGTCAAGTTTGACTAAGTTAACATGCATTATTGAGGAGGAAGAGATCACCCAAGTGAACTAGCTCAATGTGAACAAGTATCAGCCTAGACACACATATGAGAACCGGATTGAAGATACCTTAGTGTGAAAAGAGGCATTACAGGTGGATTAGTCCCAGTTGACCAAGTCAATAGCGTTGCTGCAAAGAGGAGGGAAACCAACTAGCGCAACATAGTTTTCAAGGAGGAATCTTCACTAGGAAGTCACCTCAAAAATGTGTGGGGTCCGAGGTGAGGAGGCTCACAAAATATAAAAAGGAGGGAATAGCATCAAATAGATCATTCATTATTTAGCTATCTTTATTCTTTTTACTATTTTCATGCTTCATCTGTTTAGCCGGAGTTGCTGCACTGCTTAGTGCAAAGAATTCTCATGCGGGAATTCCATCCTTTCTTTAGATCAGCTTGCTTAAGGGATCAAAGGGAAGGATTTGAGCTTCCATTTAATCATTTGGATTAAGGCCACTCATCTAGTAACATATACAACACATTCATCTTCAGAAACTACGTATTTTTCCGTAGGAGCATTGTTGCTGGGTTAAACATTGTTGTTTTGTCCTAGTGTTTGAGGAGGAGGTGTCTATTTCCCTCCGGGAGTTCTAATAAGAGGGCCTAGGGAAATTTTCTGTATTATTCAGCTTTTATATGTCATATTCAGCCATTTTTAATGCATATTTCTAGTAGACTACATTATTTTCTACAGTCCTACTTTTTGTACATGTATATTGCTGAAAACCCTTGCTGGGTGTCTTTTTCTTTGTGTAAAAGAGGTTAAACCTCAATTTCTCTGTTATTTGATTAATAAAAGTTCCATATCAGTATTATTTCATCATTTTCTATATAAAACCTCATGGTAATTACGCTCTCACAGTCTTCATGAATTCTTTTGTAGAGAAGTCATGGGATCGAGGTGTTTTTAAGCAGTATTGAGCCGGGGAGATCTGTTTAAGGTAGCTAGTTTCATTTGTTTCACCTCCAATTCTGAAAGTGGTTTGTATATTGTATAAAATAAGGGATAAAATTCCCATTATCCACTGTTATTGTGCAATTTTATGAATACAACTTTTTTATGCCCTATATTGTTGCATTTCCCCACCCAGGAAGGAGAATATAGGCCATCTTGTTGCTGAGGTTATTTCATATGTTGGTATGTTTTTATTTTAAATCTAATGAGCTGCTCTACATTTCCATGCTCATGATTTTCTGAAGCTCCAAATTGGTAATAACTCAAATTATTCCCAATAGTGTAGTTTCTCCCATTTTGGGATATTACAAGCAGAATGAGCGGTAAGCGTTATGCAAAAAGTTAAATTGTGTGATTTTCAATTTGCGATTTCAAAATATCGCAATCACAATAATGAATGGTAAGTGATAAGGATAAAAGCTAAATGATTCAAAGTGCAGTTTGCGATGGCGACGTGGCAGTGGGACCAACAGCGGGGCGCGATTTCACAATATCTCAATCACTGGAACCAACAGTACCTGTTAAGGGAGTAAAGGTAAACGTTGCAAAGTGAAATTTTCTATTTCTCAATATCGCAATCGCAAAGAATGAGTGTTAAGTGTTAAAGGTAAAAGGTAAGCAGTGCGAAGTGCAATTTTCGATTTCACAATATTGCAATCGCAAGGAACGAGCGGTAAGTGTTAGAGGTAAAAGAAAAATGTTGAGACTTGAGGAGCAAAGGTGGAGGTTAGGTTTTTAGTGGTCTTGAATGGCTTTTCACGTGTTTTGCATAAAAAAAGGTTAAGGCAGTCGTGAACGGAGAGAAACAAAGAAGTAAGGCTTGGGCTTAAGTGAGTTAGGAAAAAGTGTGAGTACAAATTTAAGGTTAGAAGGAAAGGAGGGGAATGGAGGCATAAGAGTAGTAATCAGAAATTAAACACACCTACATATTATGAATGGGAAACAGACATAAATGCATGATAAAACATTTAAAGAAAGGCTTGGACTTGGTAATACAATTTCTTCCCAAAACTCAAATAGAAAGCAAATTTGGCCAGTGGGAAGGTCTACCCTACTAGAACTCTATTGACATAGATGAGAGGAGGAACTTGACCACAGTTTTTGGAGTTTTTCCTCTATTTACAATGCATAAGCAACTAAAAACTACTCTAGCACAAAAACTAAACAGCAATGAAACTTATTAGAAGAAAATCTAAATTAGATGGTAGAAGCAAACTAGCTAAATGACAAAAAGGAAATAATGACAATAGAAGAGAAGTTGAGGCACATGGGTTGGGCCCTAACCCACAAGCCTTGCTCTCTGGAACTAGATCAATATAAATTCATCTGAATACTCATTGCATTACAAATATAGTCTTATTACAACCGAAGGTCTTAACAACAAAAGCCTAATAGCTTGCAGCAAAAGTTTTGAATGGAATCGTAGAATAAAATGGAATTGAATAGAATCAACCCACTGGCTAACTAAATAACTCTTTTCTAGCTCTAGCTTTGCTCTATTTATTCTATAGGGCAGCTTCCAATAGCTCCCTTGAAAATGGTGATTGAGTCCACTTTGACTCCAGGTAAACATAGATTGAGTGACCTTCATCTTCAGTTGCTTGGCTGCCTCTTAGAATTCGATTTGCTAGAGACTGCAAGTGAAGTATGACTTGAGTGCACTTGGTCTTGAGTTGCTTGGCTGCCTTTGGAATTCAAATTGTGGGAGGGGGATCTCATGAGGATCCTTTGGCTTCCTTTAAGAGTTAAGGAGGGTGGAAAATCCCCTTGGATATCTCCAATATTTCTCCCTAATTTTCCGTTGTTGTGATCAATTATTCTCCAATCCTGATCTTCTAGTGGTAGGGAGAAATTCCCTAAATCATCTCCTTCTCCAAATCTATATAATCTATAAAATATTATCACAACATTCTACAAAAATAAAAAATATTAGGAAAAAATTTGAAACTACCTTTAATCCTTCCTAAGAACATATTAAAGCATAAGAAAACATTATTAAGTGTAGAAGGATATATTTAATATATCCTTTTATATGCATAAGGAAGGTATATGGGCCTAAGAAAGGTTAGATGGGCCTTATTTTATGTCCAATTTAGAGGCCCATCACTAGCAAACATGACAACATTACAAAATGAAAACCATACCACTTATTAGATCTTTATAACACAACTCAGTGTGGTATTTACGTCCATATACATATATATATATATATATATATATATATATATACCAAAAATATTTTTCCTCAACTGGAAAACAATGAAGGATATATATCCCACATTCGATCTGAAATCTCCCATGTAGCTTCATTGGGCCCAAATTGCTTCCATGACACTTTAACCTGCTTGACTGCTAGGTTCTGGAGCATGAGCATCTTTCTCTGTAAAATGCACTGGCTTTCTAGATGGAATTCTCCTTCTAGCTCCACCTACAATACAAGCCAATCAATCACATTATCAACATCCTTCACCTAAATTTTAAGCAATGGAAAATGAAAAACATAATGGAATTTCACTGTCAGAGGTAGTGCAAGTCTATAGGCCATTGTTCTAATCCTCTCAGGAATCTTGAAGGGACTGCAATATTGAGGTTTCAACTTCGCACGTGACCCAATCCTCAATTAGATCTTCTTGGGCTTGATGTGCAAGTACACATGCTCCCTCTTGAAATTTTCAATAAGAAATAGTGAAATTGGTATCCAAAAATGGAATCCAAAAAATGGCACCCATAAATGGCTACCATATGAGGCTTCTAATTTAATTTTCCCTTAATTAAATTCGAAGAAAAATAATAATTTCATCCCATGACAACTTGTATTGGTTAACTAAGTCAGGAAGACTTAGTTGGCTTAGGAAATTAGATTTATAGGTCTAATAGGATGCATGAAAAGGTAGTTTTTATTTCTAGGAGGTCCAAATATAGTTATATGTGATTTGTAACTAGTTAACTTAAGAAATTGAGTTAAAATTAGTTTAACTAGTTATAACTAAGAAATGAGCTAGTGAGAGGTCCATTGAATTAAATCTGATTTAATTCACGAGAAGTGATCAATCAGTTAAATGAAAATTCACTATAAATAGTTGTTACATGGAAATTCCGAGGAATATCGAGTTGAGACTGAGGTTAAAGGGAAGGGATCTATCAGTTGTACTATTAGAAAATTATACAAGTCATGCATGAGGTCATCGGGAATGACTTGAAGGATTGTGCAATAAGTAGTTGGTTTTTTCCTAATTAATAGGGGCTCAATTAGCCCAATAATGTGTAAGAAAGGTAGGCTAGGAAGAGGCAAGAAAAATGTTAAATACTTGACCTATTTTTCTTAGATCGCAAGCCAAATTCAAGAAGGATTGGAGTGAGACAATTAGTAGAGTGCAGGAAGTTTCTCTAGTGTGAGAAAGAATTGTATTGTTTCATGATATTGACTTTCTGAAATATAGAGATACAGGGGTTTGAGCAGTTTCTTTCCCCAGATACATATTTTTTTGTGTGATTGATTGTCTCTTTCTCTTACTTATTATGTGATTATGTGATCGTGTTTTGTTTCTGCAAATTGTAGGAATGATCAAGTATCTTGTTTTCATACATTATAAGATCATATTGAATCCCACTGGTAGATTTTATATATGGTATCAAAGCATCAAGAATCAGAATAGAAGAGAAGAAAATAGTTTTTTCTTGAACAAGTTTTAATTTCTAGGTTTATTCTTCAGGACCCAACAACAGATCAAGATGTCTTTTAATGGCTTGAGACTCGAATATTCTCTTGAAGGAAATTCGAATTACATAGCATGGAAGGACAGGATCGAGGAAGTGTCAGAGGAAAACAATTTGAAGGAATTCATAGATACTAATATTCCCAAGCCCAAAGCAACAAATGCTCAAAATCTTGATGCATGGAAGAAGAAGCTAACAAAGGCAAAAATGATCTTGTTAGAGGGAGTTTGATATCATATTATCTCTAGTCTCCATGGGAAGGCGACTCCATATGTTATGTGGAAGGCCTTGAAATATATTTTTTACAATAGCAGCAACCACAGGAAGTTGGTGCTAAAATACATGCTCAGAAATATCAAGATGGAGGAGGGTGACACAATATATAAATACTTCACGAAGTTCACTCAGTGTTGAGATGAGCTTGGAAATGTTGGGGTGATTATTTTTTATGATGATTTTTTGACCCTAGCACTTCTAGGCCTTCCCAATAACTTGCATAGATATGAAGACTCTATGAGGGGGAGGGAGAAGTTACCAGACTAGGAGTGCTTGTGATCCAACTTGGTCATAGAAGAGATAAGGTGGAGCACCAGAGACGGGACCTCTAGAAAAGATAAAGAAGAATATATTTCATTGGTGGGAAAAGGAAAAAAATCCAAGGGAAATAATTCCCAAGGTGAAGAGGGAAATATATACTTGTCCAAGATCAAGTGTTGTCACTATCACAAGCACAGGAACTATGCCTCGAATTTTCACAGAATAAGGAAAGAAAGAAGGAGCATGTAGTTGCAGTGGGTAAAGCGATAGCTTCACAGTTCAAGTTTTATTGTACTCTCATTGCATGCATCGCTAGCACTATAATGGGATGCATGTGGTATCTAGAAAACAATGCCTCATTCCATATGACAGGGAATAAATATCTCTTCGGTGACTTGGAGGATAAGGACCTCTAGAAAAACATAGAGTTTGGAGATGACAGGAGGTATAGCGTGATTGACATAGGTACAATTACCTTTCATAGGGAGTTTGGCTCCACTCTCAAGCTGACATATATTTTGTATGTTTCGGGAATAAAAAAGAATCTTGTTTCCATACTGGTATTGGAAGATCATGGTTATGATGTCATATTTAGAAAAAGAAAGGTGTTCCTTAGACACATTTCCACGGGGTCGGTGAAATAGATCGGTGAAAGAGTAAATAAAATGTATGCTCTCGAGGTAGAGGATGCATGAAAAGCTTTGAGGAGCAAAGCAGAGGCTAGTGGATTGGTGGTTAAGACAGAGCACAAATTACATCTCAACATGTAGTCTCAGAAGAAGTCTCAAAAGGTTGTGGAGTAGCCAAAACTAGAGAAGTAGAGAGGAGACTGATTAGAGTTGTCCACACAAGAATATACCTCAAGTAGGGGGGAATTTTGATCCTGATGGGCAGACGGAGCACATGCATTGATACATCTAGGTGATAGGTGGGGCAATGTGCAGGCATAATCCCAAGAGAAAACATTTTGGCAAGGATCCAGTGAGATGTCTTGTCTCATGGATCAAACTTGCCTACGAGGATCCCACAATACAGAGTAGTAGGAAGGATCAGTTAGATGGATGAAGTAATATGTCAGGAAGACAAAAATCAGAGTGACAGATGTTAGATACTGGAGCACAGATAAGATTCGATAAAAATTCCAAGGGCATAGATGAAAAGTCAGTAACAACGCAAATATTTCAGTAGAAAGTGCAGTAATTGATAGTATTCAGAGACTCTGGTGAGAGATGCATCATACTAATTCATTTTTTTGGAGGTTATTTAGTTTTAGGAGTTGCAAGAGAAAACAACACTAGAGAAGTGTTGCATGCATAACATTCTAAAGGTATTGGATCAGGATAGATTGAATTCATTTGTTGCTAAGAGGGAGTGTTGAAATTTGCAACAAGAAATATTGAAATTGGCATCCATAAATGGATTCCAAAAAATGGCACTGAGAAATTTCTACCATATGAGGCTTCTCATTTAATTTTCCCTTAATTAAATTGGAAGAAAAATTGTAAATTCATATCATGAAAACTTTTATTAGTTAACCAAGTCAGGAAGACTTATTTATATTAGAAAATTTGAGTTATATGTCTAATAGGATGCATTCAAGGGGATTTTATATTTTTAATGGGTCCATATATAGTTATTTGTGAGTTGTATTTATTTAACTCAATAAATTGAGTTAAAATTAGTTTAACTAGTTCTAACTGAGAGATGAGCTAGTGAGAGGTCCATTGAATTAAATATGATTTAATTCACAAGAAGTTATCAATTAGTTAACTTATAATTCACTATAAATATTTTTTCATGTCAGTTCTAAGGAAGACCCAATTGAGACTGAGGTTAAATGGAAGATATCTATCAGTTGTACTATTAGAAAATTGTACAAGTCATGCATGAGGTCATTGAGAAGGCCTTGAATTATTTCACAATCATTAATTGGTATTTCACTAATAAATATGGGCTCAATTAGCCCAAGAATGCATACGTAAGGCAGGCCAGGGAGATGAAAACAAAGGGTTAAATACTTGTCCAATTTTTCTTAGATCACAAGATAGATTCAAGCAAGATTGGAGTGAGACATTCAACAGAGTGTAGGAAGTTTCTCTAGTGTGAGAAATAATTGTATCATTTCATGATATTGACTTTATGAAATATAGATATGAAGGGGTTTTGAGCATATTCTTTCCCAAGATACGTATTTTGTTTTGTGATTTATTATCTCTTTTTTTACTTGCTATGCAATTGTGCAATCTTGTTTTGTTTGCGCAAATTGTAGGAAGGATTCAGTATCATGTTTTAGTACATTATAAGATCAAATTGAATCCCATTAGTATATTTTCTACACTCCCCAACCTGAAAATCTTTTGATACCCCATTTTTATCTGCATAAATTTTATTCATGTCATGTGTTGCCTTTAAATTCTTCTTGATAACCTACATTTCCTATTCCATTTCTGCCAACATATCTTGTCCTATCAATACCCTGTTACTGGATCACTCCAACTAATGGGAGTATTTCCACTCTTCTCATAGAGTGCCACAAATAGACTCATCCTCAATGAATCCTGATACCCATTTTTGTAAGCAAACTAAACTAGTGGAAGATACTCTTCCCATTTCCATTGTTTATGCATAACATACATCCACATCATGTCCTCCAAAATCTTGTTGACCATGTCTATCTGTCTATCTATCTGTAGATGATAATTTGTACTAAAGGCCAACTCTATACCAAAACTTGCAAATAACTCTTTCCAAAACCTATACATGAACTTAACATCTCCATCTAACACAATTTTCTTCGGAACACCGTGAAACCTCACTATATCTATGATGAAGAAATGTTTTACCTAACTAACTGAATTAGTAGACTTCACTGGAATGAAGTCAGATATCTTTGTCAACCTGTCCACTACAACCATAATAGAATCATGTTGTATAGATGTCCTCACAAAAACCTATAATAAAATCCATGGAAATGACCTCCCATTTCCATTCCAAAATCGATATTGATTGTAGTACAACACCTACATGCTTACATTATGCTTTCACTTGTTTAAAATCCAAGCATTTAGGCACAAACTCTGCCACTTCCTTCTTAAAATTCAGCCAATGATAAAACTTATTCACAAATTTCAATTTCGTCTAATATTACGGGTGTCCTGAATATCGCTTAGCATGAAATTCCCTAAGATAAGCTTCTTGAGCTCACTGTTGTCCGACACATATATCTTGTACGTAAATCTAACCAAAACATCTATCATGAGATGATAATACACATCATGTTCACTTGTACCTTGTTGTCACATGTGCCTAATCTCCTTGTACCTATCATCCTATTGTCTTACCTATAAGGTTTGATCCAGTAAATCTATCCCTTTAGAACTCATAGTTGTTATATTATTTACCTAAATTTATTTGCTAAGAGCATATGCAACCATATTCTCCTTTCTCTTAATGTACCTAATTTCGAATTCAAACTCATTGATCTTATCCAACCATCTAGCTTTCCCGACATTCAAATTAGGTTGGTCAAATGAATATCTCAGTCCACTATGATCACTCATCAAGATGAATCACCTGTGAAGAAAATAATTCCTCCACATCTTCAAATCATTAATGATAGTTTCCAAATCAAGATCATATGTCACATAGTTATGCTTGTGTTCATTAATTTTCCTTGATTCATAGCACACTACTTTTCCTTCCTTCATAAGGAATCCACCAAGCCTCTTTTCCAAAAAATTTACACATCAAAAAATCTTTATCTAGATCAACAATCTTTAGAACTAGAGAATTTGTAAGAAACTTATTCAACTTCTTTAAACTGGTTGCACATTCCTTTTTCCATTTAAATTTATTTCTTTTTCTCTGCAATGATGTAGTAGGATATGAAATTCACGAGAAGTTTTTGATGAACATCCTATAATAACCTACTAGTTCCATGAAGGATCTGACCGCATCCACATTCCTAGGAGCTTCTCGTTCCATGATAGCTCTTGTAATTTCCGGATCCACTGCTATACCTTATTTGGAAACCACATGCCCCAAATAATGTACCTTTTTATGAAACAAATTGCATTTTCTAAGCTTAGCATACAGCTGATGCTCTCTTAGCAATCTCAGTATTGTTGCTAAATGTTCGATGTGCTCTTCCTCATTCTTAGAATATATTGACATATCACCAATTAATACAAAAAAAAAAAATTCCAAATAAGTATGCAACACATTATTCATCAAACACGTGAAATTTTATATAGAATTATTCAAACCAAAAGGAACTACAACAAACTCATAATTCCCATAAATGGTCGGAAAGTAGTCTTGTAGACATACTCTTCTTTGATGTGTACCTGATGGTATCTTGAACTCAAATCAATCTTTGAGAAAAAAAATTCTCACTTCAACTGATCAAACAAGTCATCAATCCTCTAAAATGGATACATTTTCTTATTCATCACCTTGTTAAACTTTATGTAGTCAATACACAACCTGAGAGTACCATCCTTCTTCACAAACAATACCGATGTAGCCCAATGTGACACACTTGGCCTAATTTATCCCTTTTCAGGAAGTTCGTTCAACTGCAACTTGAGCTCCATTGAGTCTAGAGTGATCATCCTGTAAGGTTCCTTTGACGTTGGTATTCCCCCTGATACCAACTCAATAAAAAATTCCACTTCCCTGTGAGGCAGAAAATCAAAATTTCTACTGGAAACACATCCTAAAATTGGTGTAAATATGGGTATCTGTTCACGGCCTATGCATCCTCAACATCCTTTTATTTCTCGTTGGAGATATGAACTACAAATAACACACACCATTTCATGTGACTACATTTTTCTTGCATATTTGTAACCATTCTAATGGATATTTCCTTTTGCTTACCCTGTAATATTCTATGTTCTCCATTGTCATCCAAACACTCAATAATCGTTTCATAACAATCCAGCTTAGTCTTGTGAAGATATAACCAATCCATATCTAATAGCACAATGCATGATCCCAACATAAGTAAATTCAAATGCATTGATGTAGGTGTACTATTTAACTCAAATGCAGAAGCTCTTACACAATGATGAACTCTTTTCTTTGTACATGTATCCAACTACTCTAACCAAGATTGTGCATGCACTTCTTTTGTCAAATCACGCTTATCCACTAGGTCAGGGTTAAAATAACTATAATTAGATCCAGAGTCAATAAAAATATAAACAACTTGATCACAAATCTTAATTTCCATCTCAGTAATAGATGCATGGTAATCCACCTACTTGTTATCAAATGTTGCATAAATCAATAGAATTCTTTATCCAACATCCCCAACTATTTTCCCTTCCTATGCATTGTAGATCTGAGGCATGTCATCCTGATTCTGCGGAAAATCCTTCTTGAGATGCTCCTTGCCACATTTCCAACACTGCAAATATCTCCTACCATCACCTTTGTTCTCTTTCTCTCTAGGTTGAGATCAATCAAACTTCTTGTAAGGTACAAAATTTTCTTTCTCACCTGCATCCTTAGGTCTTGTTCACTTTGGCTATCATTTAACATTAGCTTTTTTATTCCCTTTCCAAACCTACTTAGTATTTTTATTACACTAATCTCTCATAAAAATTCTTAAACTTTCAAATGAATTCTTCAAGTGACTAAGGCTCATCATATTCAATCCAATCTCTAAATTTTAATGGTAATCCACTGATAAATATTTGAACATTTTCCTTCTCATCCTTCATATATGGTACATGCCTCAATAACTCCAAGAATGTAGTCATGTACTACTCATCTATCATCGATACCATATTTATCTCACAGAACTCCTTGGCCTTACCTTCGTAGTAACTTTCATAAAATATTTATTCCTGAAAAGTCCCTTGAATTCATGCAAAATCAACTCCTCTATCCTGATGTCCCTAACATGTTTCATGTCTTCCCACCAATTGTATGTTTTCCCTTTGAGGCTAAAGACAATTATTTTGGCCTTCATGTTTTCTGTGTAATCATGCAACTCAAAGAACTTATTCATCCCAAGAAACCATGGTTCTTCATCTTTTGGCTTCTTCAAATCTCCATCGAAGGTAGGTGGCTTGGATTTCTTGAACTCATCTAGAAAATATCCCCTACCATTCCTCCTATAAGGATGATAATGATGATGACCATCATACCTGTCTGAACGAGAATTAGAGTAGAACATGTTTCCATCACCTCTCCTATCCAGTGTATCCAAGAACCTACCATCTCTGAACGTGTCATCTTTATTTGACCTGTGCCTACCATGAGACCCTCTACCATATTCCCCATTATTCTTTTCCTCCTACTCATAACTGATATATGGTTTTCGAGGTATCTGCAAATATGAAAAACTCCGAAGGATGGTTGCATTTACCTTTGTTTTCTTCTCTTTTTCCTTAGAAATTCTCTCCTTTGACTAAATGATTTTGTCATTATCTTCTTTATAACTTCGTATCTATACTTTCAAACTTCTCAAAGTTTCCACTATGTGAGGGGAGTACTCATCACCATGTTCCTCATCTGATTTATAGGAAGAGTCTCAATAACTATAATCCACCATTATATTATTCATCTTTTCCTTTTACTGCTCGTAAGCATGCCATGTTAGATAAAACCAAGTATAAAAAAAATAAACGTACCTCAGTGAAGTTCAGGGGAGGCTATCTCATCTGTAAAATCATTCCAGATTAGCATGATACATGTATAATCATAATCACATCAACATACAAACATCATGAATGACAACACCAACTACATGCCGTGTCCTTAAGCATGACAATAATAACCATAACACTACATGAATAATAATCCATATAAACATGACATGCATAAAAAATACACATAAAACCGACAAGAATTCAAGACAAACTCACCCGAACAACAATGTCATCAACTTCTACATAAAAACACAATAGTAACAATGAAAACGATCATGCATACTTAGAAAACCACATATACAACCTACATGCATGCATGACAAACACATTTATCCCATCTAGTCCAATAGTTAAACCATTCTCTGGTACCACTCTGTGGTATCATATGTTGGAATTTATGCGTATTTCAGTGCTACAGATGTGTTGTTGATTGTAATTGATGTCAACCTGGTTGCTTGGGCTGCATATGCTTGAGGTGTTTGACGGTTGATGTGATGATTGAGGTGCAAGTGGTCCTATGTCATGATCCTCATGATCATGTTATTGTTGAGTTGGATGATGATGTGTTGGAGCAGCTTGGAGATGTGATGGATGGTATTTGGCTTGTCTAATAGCTTGGAGATGGTCCTTGGCATGTCTACTAGCATAGAGCTTTAGGATGGAGCAGTGATTTTTGTTGTTGAGTTGGATGATGGTATGATGGCATGTTGCACTATCTTGGAGGTTGTATGATGGCGTGTAGCACTAGTTTGGAGGTATTACCGTGATAATGATCTTCATGATCATGTTATTTCATATATTTGATGATGGTTTCTTAAGGAGTTATAGATGAGGAGCCTTGTTGGTTTGGTCTCCTTGGTCTCCATCTCCTGGAATAAGTCTCCTATGATGATGATATTATAACTCAATCTTGGAGAGGATCTACATGTGATTTTGTATGATTTAGATGGTTGTACAAGTGTTAGATAATTTTTGATAGGTATTTGGGTTGCATAATGATGGCATGAATGTTGCAGAGAAGTTTGACAGCCTAGTTGTTTACTATCATGTTTCGTTATAAGTGACAACTTTTCATTTGATTTTCTGGGAAAATGAGGATGGATATAAAAATTTTGAGACATGGGTTTTGTGTAGAACATACCAAATGAGTTTTTATTATACCATTGTTTCAAAATTCAATCTATATTTATAGAAACTAAAGTTTCTTCGAAGGCTCCTCTACCTATTCGCATGCTTGCTAAGTCAAGTGAGTGGTTTTAGAGCCATAGTCTTATGGAGGGTAGCCTATGGGAGCGAATATAGCTCCAGGAGGATCATAAATTTGTATAGAGAGTATGTCTAAGGAAGTGAATATGGGTTTTGATGAGAAAACCTTTGCATTCCTCATGTTGCTCAATTAATTTTTGTGTTGTGGCAATGTTATTGATCCGAATTTTTAGCACATGGTCAGAAAAAGGTTATGGGCCCTCTAGAAGTTGATCAAGGTTGAATATATCAAAGGGCTAGTAGAGGTAGTGCTTGATTTTGTTAAGAATCCTTTCAATTAGCCTTTCTCAACCAAATCTTAAGCATGTGAATAGAATTGTTGAGTCTTCCATAACCTGTAGAATTTACTTAAATACTCAACACAGAAAAATGACAAATAGAAAAAGGTTGTGAGTCTATTTGGTTGGTTGCTTGGAGAGTGAGTGTGTATGATAGTGTGAGAGAATTTTGAGTGAGTAGAGTATGCAAATATTTCTCACATATTTTATGCATACATATATCAGAGGTTTGCGACCAGAAATCAAAGATAGGGTTGAGTGAAATATTCATATTTTGTCTGTAGTTTGTGGCAGAAATTTGGTTTCCTTATTGTATTTTTTGGAGAGAATTTTGGTGTGATTTGGAGTGAATAAATTCCCCCCTCTAAGTCATATTTTGATTCATATTTTATCAGAAATTTTCTAGAGTTGTTGGACTTTCTCATGTTGAGAAAATGAGCCCAGTATGAAATATTGTGAAACATGGTTCACATGGAGGAAACGAAGGCTTTTGGAGGCTTTAGTAGAGACAATGGTTTGGATAATTCATAGTAGAAATAGTTTTCTCCATCAATTAGGAGTGGGAGAGTCAAATTTTGGTTGGGCGAGGATGATTGGTCATGGGAGCTTCCAACGGATGGTAGATTGTAGATCTGCAGGAGAAACATATTTCCAAAATTGATAGTGCCATCATACTATAGAGAAAACCAATTTTTCTAGCTATTGGTGTATCTAATCCATATAACAATTTTCTTGGAAGATAATAAAAAGAATTAAGAATTGTATCAATAGTATGGCGGTTTTCTCCAAAAAGGGTTTCCACCAGAAATACTTGTGTTCTTGTGTGTGTGCATGCCTGTGTTTCTCATGGTTATTTCTCATGGTTGTTATAATTTCACTTTCCTGCTGCTTATATGTTTTGAAGAACTAAGTTTTTGTATTTCTATGTATAATATACATTGAGACAAATTTATAAATTGATTAAAGGTCATCACTAGTGATTCACGCCCCTCCCCCTCTAAATAGTGAATAAATTTCCAAACATTGGTATAAGATCTAGTGCTCTTTAGTGAGGCTTGACCTCTTGGAGAGTAGATCATGGATCGTGGCCAGAAAGAGAAGGAGGATGTCTCAAAAGACAAGAATTTTGAACAATGAAGAAAATATGTCCATTCCAAAAGAAGTTTCAAATTTCGAATCAGATGTGTCACTAGGTAATATTTTGAAGGAATTTTTGAATTGTGATTTTGATGATTCTTTTGAGCCACTTAATGAAGATACGAAGGATATTTTTACTGTTAAGGCTGAATATTAATTGAAAATGGTTGGGATCAAAGAATTATCTTCTCATGAGGAAAAAATAACAACTACATGTGGATATCATAAGAAATTATTGAAGCTTTGTGATTAAAAGGAGAAAAATATCAAGGAGGATCTCACTACCTTCAGAACACAGGGGGAGAATGCAAAAATTAATGAAGAACTAATGTGAAGTAAAAAAAAAATATTGTTTTGAAGTTATCGAAAATGTAGTAGATAAATTAAGAAAGCCAATAAAAGAGAAATACAATCAACTTAAAAAAATTAAGAGCATCATAGCAGAAATAAAATATACAATGCAATTTGTGAGGACCCATGAGAATGTCAGAGAAAAGAGGTAGAAAATTCATCGATATCAAAGAAGGGATTAAAAAAGGAGTTTCTATGCCAAGAAAATCATTCACTCCTGAATTTGATAGTAGAAAGATTCAAAGAAGAAATCAGAATTATTTTTCTCCCTTGATGAATGAGATTGATTATTTCTTGGTACAACACGAATCGAAGATCAGTTTTACTCAGTTCAATAGAGGCAGAGTACATGGAAGCCATCTAGGTGAGGAAGATAATTTTTTTTTTGTTTGTATGTCATATCGATCTGATGGTGATAAATTGAGATAATAGAGTTGCATCAAACTATTAGTTAATCCAGTATTCCATGACAGGTCCAAGCATATTTATATTCGGTATCACCATCTCATAGATTGTGTGCATAGGTGGATTATGTCATTAGATTAAATTGTCATGGAGGAGCAGGATGCATACATATTGACGAAGGTGATGGAAAGAAGAAAATTCGAATTCCACAAAGACGGGATAAGGGTAACATATAATCCCTTTCTTGTTGATAGGGACTGTTCAAATGGAACCAAGAAATGGCACCCCAAGGGAGCTTCTAATTTAATTTTCCCTTGACTAAATAAGAAGAAAATTTTTAATTTCATATCATGACAACTTGTATTAGTTAACTAAGTCAGAAAGACTGAGTTAGCTTAGTAAATTCGAGTTTAGTGTCTGAGAGGAGGCATGTATATTTATCCCATGATATTATGGGGTCTGGTTATAGTTATTTGTGAGTTGTAATTAGTTAACTTAATAAATTGAGTTAAAATCGATTTAACTCATTCTAACTGAGATATGAGCTAGTGAGAGGTCCATTGAATTAAATATTATTTATTTCACATGTAGAGATCAGTTAGTTAACTAATAATTCACTATAAATAGCTATTTCATGTCAATTCTAAGGAAGGCCCAGTTGAGACTAAGGTTAAAGGGATGATAACTATCAGTTGTATAATTAGAAACTTGTACAATTCAGTTATAGAGTCATAAGGAAGCCTATGATGCATTGTGCAATAAATTCCAAGGAATTTTATATTTAATAGGGTGACAATTCTTCCAGGAATATCTGAGCAAGGTTGGCTAAGCAGAGGCTGAGAATTGGTTAAGTACTTGACTAAATTTTCCTAGATCATAGTGAGGCAGTTGGTAGAGTGTAGGAGTTTCTGAGTACAAGAACTAACATTGTATTGTTTCATGGTCTTCAATTTATACAATATATATAGCGGGGTTTTAGGTTGTGTGCTTTCCCCAGATACATATTTGTTGTGCAATCAATATTTTCTTTCTCTTACTTGTTATGTGATTGTGAAATCGTGTTTTTTTCCCAAAATGTAGAATGATTCAATATTTTATTTTAGTACATTACAAGATCAATTTGAATCCCATTGTTAGATGTCTTTCAATGGCTTGATACTTGAATATTCTCTTGAGGGAAATCCGAATCACATAGCGTGGAAGGAAGGATGGAGGAAGTGCTTGAGGAAGATTAACTAAAGGCATTCATTAACACTAGTATTCCTCACCTCACAGCAACAAATGCTCAAAAACTTCATGCATGGAAGAAAAATGTATAAAAGGTGAGAAGGATCTTGTTAGAGGGAGTTCGAGATCATATTTTCTTGAGTCTTCATGGGAAGGCAACTCCATATCTTATGTGGAAGGAATTGATAGATCTATTTTAGAATAAAAGTGACCATAGGAAGCTGGCGCTGAAAGACAAGCTCAGAAAGATCAAGATGGAGAAGGGCAACATAATCCAAAAATACTTGACAAAGTTCACTCAATTTCGAGATGAGCTTGGAAGTGTTAAGATAACTGTTTCCTCATATTATTTGGTGAGCCTAACTTTTCTAGGCTTCCCAAGAGCTGGCATATCTACCAGGACTATGTGAATGGGAGGGAGAAGCTACCAAATAGGGAGATACTATGGTCAGATTTGGTAACTGAACAAATTGGGTGGAGCACCAAATATGGATACTCATCAAATATTGATGATGAGGAGAATTATGCCTTATCTAGAAAGGAGAATAAATGGAAAGGAAGGGTGTCCAATACCAAATAGGAGTATGGCAAGGTAGGCAGGAAGTGAGACTTGTCAAAGGTAAAATGTTTCAATTGTCATGAGCATGGACATTATGCCACAAATTGTCCACAAATGAAGACCAACAAGGAGGCATCAGGAGGAGAATAATGTGAAGCACTTGCTTCCTAGTTAGAGTTGCATTTCACTCTCATTGCATGCATGGTTTCATAGGTGATGGGTTTAGTGTGGTACTTGGATACTGGAGCTTCGTTCCAAATGACCGAAAACAAATAATTCTTCAATAGCTTGGAAGGGAATGATCTCTAGATGCACATAGAGATGGGTGATGATGAGAGGCATAGATCTACTGGTCTAGGTACAGCTACCTTTCAGAGGGATTTTGGTAATCTGTTTACATTAAAAGATGTCATGCATGTTCCTCGTTTAAAGAATAATTTTGTTTATGTTGCTATGTTGGAATATCGTGGCTCTAATGTGATATTCAGTGAAGGAAAGACATTCCTTTGTCACAAAGCCAAGGGAAAGATGAAAAATATTGGGGTTCCAGTAAAAAACCTCTACAAACAATATACAAATATTGTGAATCATTGAGCATGAAATCCAAGAAGGTGGAGAGACGAGAAATCAGTGAGTTATGTCACAAGAGGTTGGGCCAACTACACCATAATTCTTTGAAGATCGTGCATCAGATTTATACAGGACTTATTTCACCCACATAATATAATAATAGAAAATTAGTATGAACATTTAGTCAAAAATTAGAAAACAATATAATATATCTATGTCTGTCACACATGAACATTTCATATCACATACCTTGCAAATGATGTAAATCAAGTTATGGAATTCCTTAAGTCAACGGTAAAAATGAATCCCCCCTAATTTCAAATGGCTTGATATGTTATGAAACAATTTTTTCAAAGGAAATTAGTGATTTTTCTCCCACAATAGAATAAAAAAATATATTTTTTACTTAATGAGCATTTCTAAATATAAGTTAAATGATGATATACCTTCATGAAATTATGAAAATCATGTGTTTTAAATGTTATCACATGTCCATCAACTATGAAATATTTTACCAATGATGACACATACCCAATGGGTTTACTCATTAAACGAATGACTTTTTTAGTTGGTCTAGCTATTTTTTTTAAAATTGATCTTCTACATAGGTTTTATTCTCCTAGTTTTGCCACAAATTTATTCTATCAAATTTTATACGTGAAAGAGAAATATATCTCCTTGAAGATAATGTGTCCTTCTCTTTGCCTGATATATGTTGAATATAGAATATGGAACATTTTTGAAGATGTGTATATGATCTAATAGGTGAGTTATTAATATGTCCTTCTCTTAAGGGAGCTCATACAATATGCATTTCCTTTTCATTCCTTTTGGCATATTAACTACAACTTGTTCCAGTTCTTCAATAAAATGACCCCAATAAAAAAAATCCTCCCAAGATTTTGATTCAACATCTTCATACTTATTAATCCAATCACCTAGACCCATATTCATGTGAAGGCCTCTATTTTTAACTTTTCCATCAAATTGATTCTTCTAGTGATTTCTAAAATTACGATACAGTGGTAGAAAAACCTTATTGTTTTCATAAATAAATTTATGTACATTTTTATAATAACACCAAACAAATTTTTCTTCACATCTTGGACATGCAAATATCCCCTTTATTCTAAGCCCTACAATTCAATAATTATTATTAATAACATCAAGAAAATAGTATACTAGACGTAAGTATGAAATTTGGTATAAAAATAAATTATGAGTGTAAATATGTAAATATTTTATCTGACGAGAACAAACACCAAGTCCTTGGAAATCATGAATAGTCCAACATAGCACACCATAAAACATCAAGGATGTATTTTATGGAGTACGTGATATATCATACATTCTTATGCATTTCCATAGCAATTTCATCTCATCAATAAAAGGTGCAATATAAATGCCCATTTTTTTTACTTGATGTTTTCCTGGAAAATTGAGTGAGCATAAGGTGCTCCTTTATAACACTTATCCATTGGAAAATATTGTGTACTATCAATGTTAATGGCCAAACAATATAATTTGAGCTTAGGAAAGAGAATGGGCACGCTCCATCGATTGCAAGCCCAAACCTAATACTACGGGTTTTATCTTTGAATTTTCTTGGTCATATTTCCTCTATCTGTTTCATTTCTTTAGAGTTAATTGAAATTCACATGAATCCATATTTACTGCTATTCTTTACATTCCATTCCATCAATTGTTTGCAATATAACATTTGTTTAAGTCTAGGTAAAATTATCATGTGACGTAAAACCTTCTTTGGAAAAATAGGACCTTGTACATATGTGTGATATCTATTCTCTTTGCATACATGAAATTCTACATTATCTTAATATTATTTTCTATATAAATTGAAATCAATTTTACAGAAATGAATTTTGTTATATTCAATCCCAAACTCAACCAACTACTAACACACTTCTCTACAAGTTGATGGTAACACATTCTCTCAAGGAAAAAATTTAGTTTCTAGTGCCTTGTAATATTTCCTGAGATTAAATCCTTTGAATGCTTGACTTATGATAAACATGTTTCATATTTCATACTCTACTAGGATTTTCAATATACAATATATGGTTCTGAAATCCCCTTAAATAAATATAAACGAATTTTATGGATGTTTACAAATTATGTACACCAATTGACAATGAAAATTAAGAAATATATTTTACTCACCTTAATAGGAAGATCAACCCATTGTCGGACCAACCAAATAGTGAATTGATTTCTAATAATATTAATGTGCATGAAAGTTTTGAGATTCTACCTACACCTAATTTGAAAATGGATGTCTTAGTTTCTTGCTTGATTAAGTCTTTCATGTTGCTATCATCAAGATTACGTTGGTGGTAATTACACATGCTATCATCATTACTGTCAACCATATTATCATTATCATCAACATTGTTTTGATCCGTAAAGAAATGTGCAAGCATTTCATTGAATCCTTCTTCATGCTTTGTAGTTTCACTATCATTATCATCATTAAGGCTAAGTGGCATGTAATCAATGTTTATTAATCTCGTCAACTCTTCAAATTTGTCAACTAGTAGTGTTCTCTTCAATATTTCTTCTTTAACCTTGGTATGGTTTAAAGGTTGGTTTGGATCATCCCATTCAAATATTAACAGCCCAGTTTGACCTTGGGTATTAGTAGGTGTATCTTCAATATCTTCTAGCTATCAATAAATACAAACGTCATTTAATGTTAGGCAACAAGTAGATAAATCATAAATGTATCAGTTTCAAATAAATATAATCAAATATGTCTTAACAACTAAAAATATAAAATGTAGAACATATATATATCAATTTAATAATGGAACACTGTTTTATAGACTACCTTTTTTATATAATAATTTAACATAAAACACATTTTCAACAACATAGTTTATAAAATGTCAGTCCACACTCATTTATTATTCTTTGGTTTTTCTCCCTTAAGAACATCCTTAGGGATACCTTGTTCTTCTTAGTTGTTTCATACAAGAGTGTGTTTTAAGAAGGGGTAATTAATCAATAACCCATCCTCAATTGCAAGCTCCATAATAACCTCAACCATTATCAATATATCAACCTCTCTTTCCATATATCCATCTTTATCATTTATAACCTCAACAAGTTGACAATTCGGTCTTACAGTAGGGTTCCTTCCCTTACTACTATTTACAAATCATACAATATTATTTTGTGTGTATGCATGTCCATCTATATACATAGGATGGATTTATTCATTTATTTTCCACTTTTCAATTGGAGACAATGTGTATACATATTCAAATTTAGATCATATGTTAACATGTTATGTTGTATTATGTTAGCCTTATCCATTCATCATTATAATATGATGAACCATAATATGGCATTAATATCCTAATGGTTTATTGTGAATTTTTTCTATGTTTATATGCCACACAGAAATTTGGGACAATAAAGAGGTCTATTCACTCCATGAATATTGGAGGGCCGTATCATGCAGTTGTATCCCAAAAATTGAAACACCTCATGCACTATAGGTAGTTGTTGATCACAGGGCCAAGCACAATATAGTTGACGATCAAATGTCTCTTGGTAAATCAATCTCAAACTTAATGGAAATTCATCATCTCCATCACATTCATTCTCATAGGGTATGTAGTCCAGCTCCTCCTTGGCTTTAAGAAAACTATGCATCTTTAAATTTGTTCTTTTTCCATTACTTATTTTCATTAATTCCTCATCTTTCAAGCTAGTATATGTGGTCATATTTTTGTTACATGTATCATTAGATAAATTATCAATTCCCTCTAGGTTGGAACCCAGTGCTCGAGGAAACATTAAACCAAGAAATTTATCCTACAAGTAATCATTAAGAAAAAAATTAATTATTTAAATAATATAAAACAATGTTTAAAAGAATAATACATATTATTTATATCAAATTTGAAAATTACTTACCACAATTACTATTGGATTCAAATCAATTTTAGGAGGCATACTACCTACTAGAAGTTCATAATTTATGCAATTTCTTTGTAAAATTTCTCATTTGAATTGTTTCTTTCGAAGACATACAAAACATCCACAAACAAAAAAATTTCCAAAGTATTCATCCCATGCATTATAGTCCTCGCCAGCCTCTTTTTTAGTGCAATCATTTTTTATGTCTACAGGGTCCATTATCATATCCTCTTCTAGACACTATCCTCTATGTGATTTAACAGTTTTAGGTCTATCTCCACATACATATATTTTTAGTTTTCTAGTTGAAGGCTTAGGCTCTACATTTGCTCCAATGTCCAACTAAAATAATCAACAACATGCATTAATTTCTTTCAATATTGGATAATACACTATAAATTTTAATAATATTATGAAAAAATATGGATGTATCAAAAAATGACATTATATCATTTTTCCTAAATTTGTAGAAATATCTAAATCGATTCAACTGATCTTGTAATGCACTAAAAAAAAATATTGAATCAATTCTACAAATTGTCGTAACCAAGTACGATGGCACAATCACATGAATAAGAAAGAGAAATAATTTCAATCGCACAACACAAACATGTATATGGGGAAAGACTCAAATAAAAACCTTGTTATGTGTGTATTGCATTAAGTCAATAACATGAAACAATGCAATGTTATTTCCCTTCTTGAGAAATCTCTGAACTCTGCTGACTGTCTCACTTTGATCCTATCAAGTTTGGTCCAATACTTAACCAATTCCCTACACCAAACTTACCAGCCTTTCTCACACATTCATGGGCTAATTGACTCCTAATAATTAAGAAATTCCCATCTTTTAATTGTGAAATACTTCCAATCTATCATGATGACCTCATGCATGACCTGTACAAATTTCTAATTATACAATTGATAGTTCTCTTCCCTTTAACTCCAATCTCAATTGGGCTTTCCTTAGAACTTACATGAAACAAATATTTATAGAAAATTATCAGTTATCTAATTGATCATTGCATGTGAATTAAATCAGATTTGATTCACTAGACCTATCACTAGCTCATCTCTTAGTTAGAATTAGTTAAACTGATTTTAACTCCAATAATTGAGCTAACTAATTATAACTCAAAATAAATTGCAAATGGACCCATAAAAATTAAAGAGAACTCTACATGCCTCCAGTTTGACCCTCAACTCAAATTCACTAAGCTAAATAAGTCTTCCTAACTTAGTTAACTCGTACAATATGTTAGGTGATGTGGAATTACAATTTACTTCTAATTTAATTAAGGGAAAACTAAAGTAGAATCCCTTTTGATGCCATTTTCAGTATTTCTTGTTGCTAATTTCAACAGTCTCTCTCAACAAGAAATGAATTCAACTCTATCCCGATCTGGTACCTTTGGAATTTTTTGCATGCAACATTTTTCTCTAGTTTTGTTACTATTCCAACTTCTAAAACTGAAAAAAGCATCCAACCTGAATCAATATGATGCATCTATCACCAAAGTCTCTAACTCTGTTGGCTTGAGGGGTCCTGACCCAAGTTTGGATTTTATCATGCAACCAACAAACTCTCCAACTACTGGTCCTTTCGGTAATGACCTGCTTATGTAGATCAAAGTCTCACCCAAAGCAGTATGGGGGGCTACTAGAACCAAGTTTTCGCACCCTGAGGAAAAAATTAATCTGGTAGCCCTAAACATGTTTATGACAGAACTTGTTGTAGATTAGAGACAAAGTCGTGCATATACATAACGATACTTATCATATCAATGTGTCACATAAACAAATAATGCATATACAGACGATTTGCAAATCAACGTCATCGCAGGTATATAATAACAAAACCAGATCTTCGCAATGCACAATAACTTAAGTAGATTTATTAATGTATTCAACCATCAACATATATTCATGCATAAAAAACAAATTTACTCATGCAAATATAAAAAAGGTAAAGAGATCTCAAAGTAATAATAGTAAACATATACACAGTACTTCACCAAACCATTCTTTGTATTAGATCAAAACAGTTCAGTATAATAGACTTTCCCCTTATAATTACCCTTCTGTGAACACAACAAAAGATTTTTGCACACAACTAGGACTAGGTCTCCGCACACACATCAAGTAGGAGCCTTTCTACCAAACCCATATTTAACAAAATGTATGACAAAATCATAAATGCACTTAGATCAAAAACATTACATCACTATTTACTTAGACTCAATCTATCCCTATTTATATTCATCTAACGCGCAGATACTATGGTCTCAAACCATGGTTTGAGGCCCACAGTTTACCCTTACAACACATTTACATAAAAGACAGACTTTGACCCACCCCAAATCCCCTTGACCTTTCTACGCAGCACACATATGCAAAATAACATACAAAAAGTTACTCAAAAATGTACCTTAGGGGGCCCCGCTCCAACAGGTCCCCAAAACAAACCTGTAACTCGTCCCAAGCCACTGTAGGGTATTCTCCTTCATCTTATCTTGGAGTGCAATGATATATATTTTCAGTGGAAACACCAACTCAACACTCTTTGCAACATCTCCCTGCACTTCAATGGCTAGTTTTTCTGTAATTTTCCCTTCAGTGGCCAATTTAATGCTTCTCTGCGTCTACTGAAGGGTCTTCAATGTAAAATCCAATGTTTTTCATAGCTGTAGAGCCTCCTTGGCCCACAATTGTATCCTAGTCTCAAGAAACTATTCTCTGTCATTTAGGTCCTCGATTTTAGTTTGAATTATCTGACCCTCCTCTAGGCGGGTGAGGCACTATGCAATGACAAGGGTGGGCGTTGACATCCAAATATAAAAAAATTGTTGTTCCTTGATGCACAAATAATTGCACAACTACTGTACCATAGGGTCATTCTGAACTAAATTTTAGACACTCATGGCCTCATCCAAGAGCTGGCCACACTATTTTACTGTGATATGTATCATGTTTTACTTCGGCAAACCTCTTTTCTATCACTTCCAGTGGGTTCTTCGGCTGCAAATTTAGTTGTAAGTCAAAAATATGGTGTTCAAACTTAGTCTGCATGGTTTGAGCTTCAGTGTGCAAGGCCTTTAATGCAACGGCCATTTCTTATAACTTCTCTTCTAGGGCAGCTCTGGTGGGGACTGCTAGCACGTCGCTGCATACTTGATTGATCTTCTCCTCTAGTGCACCGCGCTAAGCCTATGTGGCACAACATGATTCCTCCATGGTCTGTTGTTTCTGTTGAGATTTGGTAGCCTTCTACTGTGACTTTACTGTAGTGGTTTGGGCATGTGATTCATGGAACTGGAGCTCATTCATAATCATATTATGGATGATATAATTTCCCTGCAGGTAAAATGGATAAGTTAACATTTATATCACCACAACCTCGTAGTTGTGCATGCTGATTGGATGATTCTACATGGACGTTCGGCTAAGGTGTTTTAATAGGATTACTTTCCCTGGTCGTAGGTAGGATTGTATTGAGTGACTTAGCGCTAGTTTCATGCATGCTTTCTTGCATATGGCTCGCTTGTGGAATGCTCGCCTGAATCAAGCTTGCTTGAACTTTGAGCTCTTGAATACCAGCTTGTTCCCCATCGAGCAGAGCCTTGTACTCTGCATCAATGTCCATCTACACATCTTTGGTTCTTGTTGTGACCATGTTAGCTATTTTTTTGAAATCATCTTCGGTCAGCATCAACTCATCCTCTCTAGTGGCCTTAGATCCTTTTCATTTCTTCCTCGATCCTCCCGTAGCCTGAGAGCCATGCTTTGTGCCCTTGGAAGTTTAAGTTTCCACCTGATACTTTTTCTCTTTTGGCATGACACCATTCTTCTCAGGTGTAGTGTCTATTTCTAGATCAATCGTTTCGCCGGTTGTAGTCAAAGTGGCCTCTTTTTTCTGTGGTCTTCTCAGTAGTCTGCGTACCAGTGAAAGGCTTGGTAGCCTTCGGAATATAATTTTATACACCTTACACAGTGTGCAGCTCTAGGTAAGCTGGAGGCCACACTGTAGTGATGTGCAGAAAATCATCCTCAGTGATGAGATATGGAAATTTGTACCACACTCCTTCGACAACGCCCTTCGCGCGGATGTGAATGTTGTGGAAGGTGGACTTAAAATCTGCAATAACCTTGTACTGATTGTAAAAATTTGGAGAAATCATTGGTTTGGACTGGATCACCTGGAAAATAGAAGCATCAAAGAAGACCCAAAATATCTTGTTTTCCATAATGCGCACAAGGACGAAGGAATTTCATAGTGTGGCATACCGTGTGGCTTCGCACATTTGCGGATCTATATTAATTCAAACATAATAGAAGTTCTTTCCCTCCTCTTTTCCTTCACACACATTCTCCTAGAATCCTTTGCATAAATATTGAGACCAATTATAGATTACTCCCTTCTCACACTGCCCTGCAAGTGCAATGACTTGCATATTAACCTTCTTAGCTCGGAAAATCTGCATCATATTTTAGGCCATGATGAGCATCCCAAATTGAATGTTCGGGTCATTGATATCATTGAATATGAATCCCCTGTTGTGGCATGACGTCTGGTAGGTAATTTTGATTTTTTCTGCCACCTTATTTTCTTGTTCCTTTCCTCCAATGTCAGCCATGGGATTCGCACCTTGGTCAGGCAGGCCAGTGATCTAATGGATCAACACGACATCTATAATTATGTGCTCTCCTAGCCATATATTATCATGCTCGAGTGTCAGAAATAAATGCTCATAGATATCATTTATCGGGTTGCTCCCGAAGTGTGGATTCTGTAGTAAATTCAAAAGGTCAGCCTTGTGTAGTCCAAACATCCAATGTTGTGGCTCCATGCGCAAGATCCTCCCATCATATTTTAAATGGTCTATATAGCACTCAGGCACAATATCATGGATCTTATTAACATCTGTGAGGTCCAAATCCTCCATTCTCAGCTACAAAACTTTAGCGAACATATCGCCTTCAAGCATGACATTCTCCGGAATTCAGGGCATGTTAATGTAAGACCTCATCTTGTCAAGATCCTTTAGGACCTTGACAGACACCATGGGCAGTGCAACATAGGTCACCAAATGTGAGAATGGGGGAAATTTGACCACATACTCCTCCTCTTCCATGATGGTCTCAGGGAGCTCTGCCATGGGTCTCTTTCGAAGCTCGGCCACAATAGAGCAAAACTTTAGAATCTTCTCCCTGGGGGATTTATGAGTCCCCTATATCTGACCCTTATTTGTATTTTTAGGTGTGGGTGTCTCATTTACCGGTGCAGTAGGATCCATTGGCCCAAAAAGGATCCTCTTCTAGGCATGTAGCTGCCATGCTTGGCAGGATAACGTAACCAAGACCCCTACGACGCTACTCATCCTCAAATCCTGGATCTAGACCAGACACAGAAAATGAATAAGGTACAGAAATTAGAGAGATCTAGGTCAACAATTCACACAGAAAGAAAAGGGAACTATTGCGACCCCTTAGGTCATATTTATAGTCTTTTTGTGTCTTCAACAATCCCTTATGCATTAATGTGTCTCCGTAAATGAAAAACCGATTCCAAATCTGGAAAAATCCCCTTATTAAATTCAACCAAGATGCTCCCTTAAATGGTAATAAAATGGTATTTTCTAGATTTATTGTTCCAACGACTATATTTTGGCACCTCGGCGACCCAGCAAACCTCCTCGTGCAATTATCATGCGCGCATCGTGCCTTTTGGCGCATCCGTCGTCCCTTTTGTGAAAATCCAATACTCTAGAAATATAGTCATTTGGTGCATGCAGGGAGAGGCTCATTCCTGTATGGCTTCAATTGGCTTCCATTGACACACATTTGAAGATATTCTCTGCTCAGTCTAGCCAGGTGCACTGCACCTCCATCAGTGATCTCTTTAACAATATATGGACCTAGCCAATGCATCTTTTACTTCCCTGGTTGGCGCAAAAACTTGCTGTCACACAATAAGGCCAAATCATCTTCCTTAAATACCTTTTTCCTGATGTACCTATCATGCCATGCCTTTTCACATGACTTTTTAACTTTTTGATGGAAATTTGTAATAAAATGATCTTCTTCAAGCGCAACCAACTGCGACAACCGTTCCTCCATAACATTTTCTTCTGCCATATTTGTGAATGTTGCAATGCACAGGCTGGGAACAATGTATTCCATCAACAACACAACTTCTTTCCCATACACCATCCTAAACGGTGTCCTACCAATCAACTTTTTACATGTGGTTTGATATTCCCAGAGGACTACGGGTATGTTCTCATGCCAATCATTTTGGCTAGCATTGCAAACCTTGGTAAGCACATTATCCAATATCTTGTTGAAATATTTCACTACACCATTCACCTGTGGATGACAAGGAGTTCTCTTCTGATGATGAATCCAGAATTCATCCGTCAATGCTTCAATGGTTTCATTCATAAAGTGTGTACCTTGATCACTTATTATAATCTTAGAACATCCAAAGCGAGTCACAATATTTTCAAAGATGAACTGCGCAGTTGTATCTGCAGTATAATCCTTCATAGGCTTAGCCTCATCCCATCTAGTTATATAGTCAACCGCAATGATTATGTAATGTTCACAACTGTTCTTTCCTGTAGGTTTAACAGGTTTGACAAATTCTATGGCCCATGTGACACCTGTGGAAATAGGGGCATCTCATATTTGCGCAATGACATTTCAGTCCTCTGGCATACATCGCATGCACAGAAATGCGTATAGGCATCATTGTGCAATTTGGTCCATCATAACCCAGCTCACAAAATATTTTGCGCAGTTTCCTTCCCTGCATAGTGACCACCAGCAACCCCTCCATGAGCCTCATCTAAGATTGTGCGCCTTTCATACTCCAAAACATATCTTCGCAGAACTTTGTCTGCACCCATATTGTATAACTGCCCAACAATAATAGTGAAGTTAGTTGTGCGAACCACGAGATCTTTCTTCTGTTGTACTGTATATTCTTCAAGCACACGTCTAGTAGTTAGGAACTGAATAATATCTGGGAAATTATTGTCAACTACCTTGATCACAAACAACTATGCATATGGTAATCCATCCTCCAAGCTTGTAGGTTCTTCAATAGTCTCAATGTGCGACATATGTTATGTCCCTTCATTCAGTAACAACCACCTGTAGATCTTTCCCCACAACATAGGCTTATTGACCAGGTACTTTAAATCAGAGTGATGAATAAACATCTTGAAATTTCCTCCTAACAAATAGTGGCTGAATTTGTACAATGCATACACCATTGCTAATCCTTCTCTTTTTGTGGTTGAATAATTTCGTTCTGTGCTTGAGATCTTTAGATTGGCATAAGAAATAGGGTGATTAATCTCTCCAGCTCATGGTTGCACTAAAATAGCTCCAAGCATGAGACAGGAGACATAAAAATGCACATGAAACACATTAGACCAATTCTAGAAGATCAATATGGGTGCAGTGACCATCTTTTCCTTCAAAAATTCAAAACTCTTCTAACATTCCTCATCCAAGCAGAATGTTGCATCCTTCTTGAGAAATTTTTCCATGGGCATATTTATCAGTGCATAACCCTAAATGAGCTTCCGATAATACCCAGTGTGCCTCAATTTTGAGCGCAGTTGTTTGATATTCACAAGTATCTCCATATTAATAATTACTATGATCTTCGCAGGGTCCACCATCAACCCTTGCTGGCAGACAATGTGTCCCAGTAGCATCCCTAATGGCACAAAAATATATATATTTCTCCAAGTTTAGTGAGATCTCATACTTTCTATAGGTATCTAGCATTAAGAATAGATTCGAAACATGCTTTTTCAATAGCCCAAAAATAGTACAATCATCAAAGTATACTTTCAGAAACTTATGGATAAACTCTTTGAAGGCAACTACTACTACGCGCGACAAGATGGAAGGTGCACTCTTCAAGCCAAAGTGCATGACTGTATACTAGAAATATCCCCATTCTGTTGCAAAGGTAGTCTTACTGCGATCTTCTGGTGAAATCTTGATTTGATGATACCCTGAGAAACCATATGTGAATGAATAAGCTTCATGTCCTCCTAAATTGTCCAGGATCTCATAAGAGAATGGAGTTGGGAATGGATCACGCACACAAAAATCATTCAACTTGCACAAGTCTACACAAATCCTTCTCTCTCCTTTCATGTTCTTGTCTTGCACTACCATGGGACTCACCCAATCAGATTCTTCTACTGGCTCTATGATTCTTGTAGCAACCATCTTATCCAAATATTCCTTTACCTTATTCTTATATTTTGGATTCAATCTATATTGGCGTTGCTTCACTGGGTGCCCATCAGGTTTAAAAGTGATATTCATGACTCCAAGCTCCCCAATTATCCCTTTCAACTCTGAGAACTTTATAGGGAATAATCCTGATACTATGGCAGCATCTCAACAACCTTTCCTACTATGTCATCATCCTAATAGTCTCTAATAATTTCCAACTTTGGTTGCTCTTCAAATCCAATATTCACCTGCCAAATCTTTATAGGTTTTGTGACATCTAGTGAAGTGATCGAGGGCCCAAAAACTGTGTTGTCCCTCAGATTATGGAATTATAATATTCCTTTGATCTTCTTCATTCTCTTCAATTGTCATATTTATGAAATTCACAACATCCTTCATCTATGCATCCCATGCTGGCGGAGCACACTCTATTGTTGGTTTTGTTGTGTCGAAGATAATGTATTGAATATCATGCAATTCTTGACCGATATTAACAAACCCACCCTCAAAGTTGAATGTTAGAATGAAACTCGTTGTCAGCATAGATAATTCACTAGTACCTCAGTGAAACTCAGTCTTCAAATACCAATCAGTAGGTACCTTCTGCAATGTATGAATGAACTTGTTGACCCATTCCAGTCTCAGTTCTATGCCCCATACCTGAATCCATTTAGCCAAATTTTTGCATGGATCATCCTTTCCAGAGTATAATTCTTTCATTTTGATAGTTGGGAATTCAAAGTGCAACCTCATCATTCGCACACATTCATACTAGTTTCCCATATTTTCTTTGAGTCTCCCACCATCATGCTAGAGTAGCGCGCAATCTGAGATCTAGGGAATAGATTCTTTGTCCTTCTGGGACAGTTCTTTCAAGTTCTCCTAAAAACATATTTACATCAATTAACCCATCATAATGCGGTAATTCGTGTACCTTTGATGTTATGCATTGAAGAGATCTGGTCACTCGATTGTAGCACAATGCAGATACTTCATGCAACCAGTTTTGCTAATTCTCCAACTCTTCATTAGAATATGATAAGTAAGAGTTATCCTTTTCCCAGCTATTAATTCCATAAACTATTCGGTTGATCGAATCTTCATCATGCAAAGTTAGCTTATAGATATGATCAATATCATCATCAGTGTGCATAGGTTCTTTGTATCTCTCTCCTTTTGTATGATCTAGGGGAATTATGACTATGGTTCCATTGTTTTCAAACTCCATTCATTTCTTCTTCAGGTTTATGATACAATCCATATCAATAGCACAGTCTAATCCCAACAATGTAGGATAAGGATCAGTATCATCCACAATTTGTATAAATTTGAAATCTACAAGTACCTCAACACCTTCAATACTCACTACGACCTACGAAATTATTCCTAATGGAATGATTTTTTTATTTTTATTTTCCATGCGCAATTGAATTCTAGACCATTCAAGCTTGTGTTCTCCCATGTGCTGAAAATTTTATTTAGGTAGGAAATTTGCATCGGACCCCAGATATAGAATAACCTAATCCATCTCATAAGCACTGATCTATGCGGTCATACAAATCTCTCGCCCTGTGATATTCTTCCGCTTATATATTTTGTTGACAATTTTTTGTTCTACCAATGGTTGTTCCTTTTCTGCGCAGTTATCTATCAGGGCATGAAGGTTCTCTACTGCCTTTTTTTTGCACGCTAACTTAATGAAATCTTGTAAAAATGGCTTGATTTCTTCATCTACCCCTACCTTCTTCATTGGTCTGCCTGATGTTGATGTGATTCTGTAACAACTCCATCTCACCAATTTTTTTATTTTTTCTTTTTATGGTAATTCTGGTCATGTTCAGTGTCTTTTCTGACATGTTCGTCATGGATAATTTTGCACTAACAGTGCAACTATAAGTTGTCTTTATTTTATTTTCAATTTCTATGTCAAAATTTCTTGGTTGAGTTCTACATTCATTTAAAACTTTTTCTTCTTAACAGTTATATCTCTTTATCCACTGAGGGACCCTATTAGTTTGATTAACATACATATTATACTATGTATTTAATCTGTAATCCTAACTCTTATTTCTTATCATTAATCCTTATAAGGTGCAACTTTCCTTAGTTAAAACATTAGAATGATTTTTGATTTGTTACATCTAATTTGTACTTATAATTCTTGTCCAACTACATTCTTTTTTTCTTAAAGTTATATTTTATCACCTATAACTTCCTCACAAATATTATTATTTGAGGATTGGAGATATATATCCTAACCACAACCATATATCTACATTAACTAAAATTTATGCTTCTAGACATCCATATAATTGAAATGTTACATCCCTCATATATGCATAATCTTTTTGTACTAAGGGGACAACCCCATTTACGTATACCCTATCCTCTACCTTAGGATTTATGTATGCGAATACATATATGTCTTAAACCAACACACACACACACACAGATATATATATATATATATATATATATATATATATATATATATCATTTCCCAAAGATAATATATATATTAACATTAATATCTAATACAACCCTCCCATAAAGTTTATGAACTATGGAACCTTTCCATATCATACATGCAAATTAACTTACGTTATGTTACATTTAAGTTTAGTTAGATGGCCTGTATAATTCGAATTGAAATGATGGGATGTATCCATATGAATTTAGGTGTATTAACTCCTTATCATTTGGTTTATCTCACCCTATCAATGAAAATTTATTTCCTACCTGACTATCACGTGGCTCTCCATACGGTCAAAGGATGCATGTATGGTAGATCTCCAATTTCATCAAAAATGTTGATCGATTATGGGTTTTTCAATATATTGAGTGATTAGGGTTTTTGTTTCCATCGTTTCATTTGTAATTTCAGTTTTTTTTATGTTCCATTGCGCGAATAGAGAATAGAGGAACCCTCCTCGTGTTCTTACCAGGAATTTCTTTATAATATTTATGCGTAACATTACTAGAGATTAGATTTGAAGGTTTTACTTCAATTTCTATGGTTTAACTTCGCCTTTCATGTAAGAAACCCCACAATTTATCTTTGTCTCCTATTATCCTTTCTCTGCATCTTCAATTCCATAATTATTTTAAATGTATTACATCTGTGACAAAATCTCAATCTCATTCTGGAATTGTTAATGTTGAAATTTACGTCTCGTTTGTAGGGTTTCTATTGAACTATATTTATATCATATTTCCCCTTGTTTACCATGTATTTCCATACGACCATAGCAGAGGCAATGGCCTTACTCTTTATGCACTTGTTCTAGTATTAAAATTGCATTCATTCTAATACAAGGTTTCAACCCTGTCCTTTTTATTTCTCGGTTGTCTGAGTTAGTCTTCTCAAAATACGCAATTTTCTATTGCATATAATTGATTTTTGAGTTTCGACTATGAAATTTTTTGTCAATATATTTCGTTTGTTTATCAATTTCCCAATCATATGGGTAGATTTTCCCCAAATGACTCAATTCGACCCATATGTAGTCGTTTCTCTGTTTTATTTATTACAAATGTCTTCATATTGTTTTCGAATTGGGAAATTTCCATAACTTGTATTGGTTCTGTATTACCACAGAACGTTTTTCAATTATTTTTGAAGGTTTGTTACGTATTTTCCATTAATGTTTGAAAGGAATACGAAGTTCCCCAAAATTTAATTCCTCTTACTTAGCTTTTTATAACTACTATATATAAATTTCTTCACAGAGTTTAAATTTTCTTTGATTGATAATTTTCTATCTTTGCAATGAATTTATGAAGATACGTTATGGAATTGATATCTATATTAGAATTATATCATTACTGCTTCCACTATATTATAATTATCTGTTATCTATTTTTACATTCTTCAATTTGTTCCATTTTCTTTATATATGTAATTTTGAATTATATTTCCCTTGACGGTGAGGGTTTCATGGTACAAGAATGCCTCTTTTGTGTACTTCCGATAGAGAATATTATGGCTTCATCCTTCGTAAGAATTATTTAATTTCGTATTATTGAAACTATTTTGGGAAATTCGAATTCATCTATCTAAAATTTCGGTTTGACATAGGTACAAGTTGTGTCTTATTTCTAATATGATTATTTCAGATTTTAGTTAGAAGTCTAGTTCACATTGGCTTTACCTATTACATTATCTTTAACAAATACTCTTGGATTGCATAATTTTTCATACGTTCTAACATAGCTCTTTATAACTATACATAAAATTTAATTTGTTTTACATAGTTTCATTTCAACCATGTATACTAATAATTTAACTCTTATAATATGCTATAGTTTCTGAATTGAATTTATCTAGCTTTAAAATCTTAGAATTGTATTTTTAATCCATTTTACACTCTAATAAATTAGAGTTATTGAATTCCAAAATTTGATTATAAATAATATTTATAATCCTTTTCTTCGCAGTCTAATTCTGAAAAACCCTTTTTCCATATTCGTATAGTTTCCTCAACTATATCAATTCTAGTTGTATTATGTATGACCATTCCCTTAGGTGAGTATATACGATTTAAATTATTATTATTTTTTTAGTCTCGAATTTACTTCTATTATACTCATTCTCTTGCACTAAAATTTTGTTTATAATATGTGCAGGAATAACTTCCACCTTGAAGTTACTCTTACAAGTATTATTATTTTTATTATCTGTACACCTTCTACATTTTTCTATGTTTTTCATTTCCTTCATTCATTTTATAATTTTGATATATATTTTTTGTTACAAGTTTGTTTTATTACTTTTAATTTCTGCTAAAATTCCCTTACAAGCAATTGTCATAGGATCTCACGATTAATTCCACTTATTTCTGGTTGGTCGGTACGAAAATAGAAGTCTACACCACCATTCTTTCTATTTACAATTTTCACTATCATACTTTGTATTTGAATATTTTGGGATGACCCAAATACATCTGTAATTAACTATTGTATATAATTTTCATCTTGGAATGGTTTATAAAATGGTTTTAATCTTCATCTCCACTAGAGGATTCTCATAGAAGGGACTGATACAGGTAGTTTAAGACATTTTTGTTTAGTATATATTTATCACTATATGACTGAATATGCATAGAATAGAAAGTGTTTCCTAAATGAAAGCATTCTATATTTCTAGTTAACTTTTAATCTGAAGTGTATGTTCATCATTTAGATTTGTATTTATTTTCATGTTATGTATCTAAACTATTTTCTATTTATAATTTCATCTGTTATTCTTATAGTTGAGTTGTGTTTGTTTCATGGTACATATATCGTAATTATTCAATGAAATTTCAGATATTTAGATGGACTTAAACAACATATTTAGACCCTTACCCAAGGTATGGAGATTTTGTCTGTTTTTCCCTAAATTAATTTTTGTCTATGTAACAATACAGAAAGATTAATTGTACCCCTCTATGGTTAATCTCTATTAAATACACATGACACTTATTTATTTCTGAACTAATCTCATCATGTTACACATAATTTATAAAATTAATCTGCAAAAATTTCAGCCACAATTTATAAAAATATATCCCTTTCTAACTACATCAAAATTATATAAATTCTAACAGCAATATGAAACATGAAACATCACACAATGTGCATACCAATCTGGTAAAGACTATTTGCCTCCCAACCTTGAACTTAATCCACAGCTCTCCCTCGAGCAGAGACCAATTCATCCTCAGTGTAGACAACTCCTTGTCTCGCTAGGAATAGCTTAGTTAAGCTTGGTTTCCCTCAACACGTTTCTATAAATGCATCTAGTTATTTATGGATGTTGTTTCTCTTATCCTAGGGTTTACTTTTATTTTATTTTTAAAAGCTTCTTTAGAACTAGCTTTTCCACTTTCTAGTTTTATTCTCACCTCTTCTCAGTAAATTTCCACTTTATTCAGGCATTTATTAGATTCTTATCTCCCATATAATATTTTTTTTTCCTCCAAGTATTTTTTGGAAAATTTTTGGAAATTTGTAGGAATCTATTCCATCCTCATTGATTTGAAATCTCGGTCTCCAATTTACTCTAGTCTTTGCACAATAATAAAATTCCACATTTATTTATTTCAAAAAATAATATGTCTGCATAGAGTTTTCCCTTAATTCCACTTGACCTTTAGGATTATTAATTGTCTATAAAAGCTGAAAATTGGGGATATTACATATTCCCCCTCTAAAATAAAACATCGTTCTCGATGTTGCAATTATTTCTATTTATTCCTTAAATAGTGACGGAAGTTTTTCTTTCATCTCATATTCTCGCTCCCAAGTAGATTCCTCAGGTGTAAAGTTACTCCACTGCACTTTCACCCGAGCTACTGTTCTAATTCTGAGCATGATTTCTTCCCGCTCCAATATATGAAGTGGCTCTGGAAGAAATTCCCCTGCTATTTCCACCTTTATCACAGTATAGTCAATCACATGAGTAGGGTCATGTACATACTTATTCAATAAGGAAACATAAAAAAAATTATGAAATTTAATATGACTAGGTAGAGCCAATCTATAAGCTACTAGCCCCACTCTCTCCAAAACTTCAAATGGTCCACAGTAGGGTGGTGATAGCTTATCACAACTACCAGCATACAATGTACGTTTGCAAGGCTTAATCCTCAAATAAGCATGGTCTCCCACTTTGAATTATTTGTGAATTATTTTCTTTTCTGCATAACTCTTTTGAAGATCTTGAGCTACTTTAATATTTTGCTGAATTCTCTTCACAATTTGTTCCATTTCATATAGTGCATCTGACCCAAAGATTAATTTGTCATCAGGTTGACTCCAACTAAGTAGAGTGTGGCATTCTCAGCCATATAAATCTTCAAAGGGGCTCATCTTAATAGAATTTTTATAACTATTATTATAAGAAAACTCTGCCAAATGCAGAAAGTCTTCCCACTTTGTGGGTATATCCATCACATACATGTGCAACATGTCTTCCAAAATTTGATTGGTTCTTTCAGTATTTCCATTTGTCTGAGGATGGTACTAGAGTTCAGCCTGGTACCCATTCCTCCAAACAATTTTTTCCAAAATGATGACTTAAATTTGGCATCTCTATCAGATATAATAATTTTTGGAATTCTGTGTAGTTTAAAAATTTCTTTCATGAATAGATTGGCCACTTGTCTTGTGCCAAAATTAGATTTCACCGGAAAAAAGTTTGCTGCTTTTGTTAGAGTGTCGACTACCACCATTATAGATTCATGTTGATAATTAGTTCGTGGCAATCCGGTAATGAAGTCTATTGAAACCACTTCCCACTTCCATTGTGGAATAGGGAGAAAATTCAGTAGTCCTCCAAGATTTTGATGTTCTACTTTAAGTTATTGACATTCCAAAAACTTTTCCAATTAATCAGCTACATCTTTCTTCATGTCTGGCCAAGACATGTTTTTCCTCAATGGTGAAATTAGATTTTGATAACCTAGATGAACAACATAAAGTATCTTATGGTATTCATATAAGATTTCCTAATTTAAACATGTTACATTAGGAATATATAGTCTTTGCTTGTAGCTAATAAATTCTTGTTGGTTTATGGTATATCCTACAATTTTAGTTTGCCATAATTTTTCTTGCAATTTTACATATTGTTGATATTGCAACAACACTCCATGAATCTATTCTTCTACATCAAACTTTACACTACTGCCTGCATATGTTAAAATTTAATGAGGATTTCTACTCAAAGCATCAACAATTTTGTTTTCTTTTCCTTTAATGTGTTTGATTTCCATATCAAACTCACTAAGGAAAGCTAACAGTCAGGCTTGTACGAAATTTAAATCTGGTTGGGTAAAAAAATATTTCAAACTAATTGGATCTATCATTAACATGAATTTATTTCCCAAGAGATAGTGTCTCCACATCTTTAATTCATGTATAATAGCAGCTAGTTCTAAATCATATACAACATAATTTTGTTCATGTCTCTTTATTTTTCATGATTCATAAGCTATTACTAAATTTTCTTGCAGTAATACTCTTCCTAGCCCTTCTATAAAAGCATCTGTACATATTAAAAATTCCTTGTTTAGATCAGCAATTGTAAGTATAGGTGAAATATTTAATTTCAATTTTAATTGCTCAAAACTACTTTGACACTTTGTTGTCCACTCAAACTTTACTCCTTTTTCTACAGTGAAGTAATAGGATAGGATAATGCAGAAAACCCTTCCACAAATCTATGGTAGTATTAGAAAATACCCATGAATTATCATGTGGCTAATACATCTATGGGTATAGGCCAATTCATGATTTCTTGTACTTTTTCCAAATCTACCGCTAATCCATCCTTAGAGATCACATGACCTAGATATTGAATTTTTTTTTGTAAAGTTTACATTTGCTGAGTTTTTCATATAACTGATGTTCTCTAAGGGTTTGCGGTACTATTCTATTGGATTTAGGGGTCTTGACCCAGGTTCAGTTTTAAGGTTTGCCCAGAAACCCCTGTACTACTGGCCCTTTCGGCAATGGCTTGCTTGCGTACGTCAAGGTCTCACCAGAAGTAGTATGGGAGGGTTCTGGAGCCAGTTTTCCACACCCTAAGAGAGATAAAGTTAATTAAAGTGGGTTCCATCAGATATAATAGTCTTTCGCATGAGGAGCCCTAATACAAAACCTTTTAATATTATATCAATAGAGCACAAATCCTAAATAACAAGTAACTTGAGCAAAGTATTTACACCAGATATACACATTCATAATATCGCATCCACGTGCGCATTAGTATATCATCAATATTCAGTGAGCAAACACAATCTTAGAACATAAGCATTGTCAATATAACACAAAGCACTTAAATATCATCAATAGCCTTTTTATTCATTCATATCCCGATCTGACTTATAGACTCTATTTACCATCCCACACACATAGCCAGTGGGGTCCACACATAGTAGGACTCAAGGTCTTTGTGCACACAGTCAGCAGGAGCCCTTACCCAGACAATCGACACAAAATATCCACCATTTTGTATCTAAGTTTAATCACCACTTAGCCTTTATCTAGACTTGCTTTATCCATCTATTTATAACGTGCTATCCTGCGCTATCTTATGGTCCGAAAACCATGGTTTGTGGACCCTTGGTCTACCATTTGACCCATTACAATTCATTGGGGGTTTTGACCCACCCCAAACCACCTATGCTAGACTAATTATTACAATATATTACAAAAAAGGACAAAATTGTGGTTAGGGAACCCCGTTCCAACAGTTCGCCAACACAATCTTGTGACTTGTCCCAAGTCATATCGTTGACGGGGTCTTCATCATTTCCTTGAGATGTACAATCATGGAAGTTAACAGAGGTAGAACACGAAGGCTATGTGTGGCAGCGGTCTGCACAAATTCCACCAGCTTCTGCGAAGTTCATCCTTCCATTGCAATGGTGACAATGTCTAAAGTCTGGTTCAACTATTGCACTGCCCCTTCTAATTCCTATGAAATATTTAGAGCTTCGTCAGCCCAGGGTGTCAGATGGTCATTGAGTGTCTGTTTCTTTCACCGGAGCCCCACAATTTCACTGCGAAGTGCGTGGCTAGTTCGAAGATAGGCTAATCATTGGGCTAGAACAAGGGTGGTGATCGTGGCTTCCATCAGTTGAAAATATTATTCCTTCTGGTGAAACTCTTAATCGATTTGTCAGAGGAGAGGGTCGTGCTATACCTAGGACCATAGTTCCATAGCAGTCTCAAACAGAGTGATGCCCTGACTGATCTGCGTCATAATAGTGGTCCTTACTTCTGTAACCAATGTTGCTCACTTGGCACGCACTTATGGAGGGGTCTTAGGATGGAGCTTGGCATGCAAATATGTGATCTAAAGTTTAAAATCAGCCTTGAAAACCTGCACCTCAGTTTGATATGTGTTCAAGTCAGTGATCAAGCCCTCGACCTTGGCTCATGGCTCAAAATAGGCAGGAATTACTTCCAGCATGTCTTCACATAGCTGGTCGATCAACTACTCTAATGCAGCTTACTGTGCAATGGTGGCGACGTGCGCTACCTGGACCTAGGCAGCTTCGACAGCTTCAGTCACAATAGTCTTCTCAGCCTTGCTGAGGTGCTGCTCTGCCCAAAGTTCTCGGTGCTAAAGTTAGCTAGTGATGGCGGTTGTTGTGGTGGATTTGACACATGGGTGTATGGAATCACACGAGTTTAGAGAGTGTGGTCTACTCTCTAAACTATAGGTAATGGGAAGTATCTGGGGGGAGCTCAGAAGTATAAGAATTAAATGAAGTAATACACTAAATTATGCTCTATTAAAAAACTAAAACTAAAAACACAAAAGAAGCTATATATAGATTTCCAAATAGTAACAAGGTAAACAACGGCTCGATGGCCTCTTCTTATTGAATGCTTGGAATGAAAACAAATATTACCCACTTGCCAAAGGGCCTAGGCAGTGACTCTATTACCCAATGCAAGGATGTTTTTCCTTCAATTTCTGCCTTCTTACGCAGTCTAACTCTCTCTCTCTCTCTCTCTCTCTCTCTCTCTGTTGCAATGGACTAAGATTGTTAGGTGGCCAACAATCGATTCCTCTCTTGCTTCAGCTCCTTGGGTCACACAAACCGCTGGTGTTGGTTGGGAAAATTTGGCTATCATAACCTTGTGATCACCCATTGTTCATCTCTTTGTGGGTTTATATAGGTGAGCTTTCAAACCTCCTTCCCTCCCTTGGTACATGATGGATGGTGACCCAAGGGAGGGGCATGATTCCATTGTGTGCTGAAATATGCTTTTGTGTGCTCACACAATTCCTAAGGGGGCACTGGTGTTTTCCTTAGGCAGCTTTCACATAAGGAGAAATTGTCCTTTGCTTTCTTGTGGTCCCAGAAAGAGACTTTTTTCTACTTCTAGGAATGCACAATTATCAGGGTCCAGTGTGCACTGAAGGCACTCTTTTCGAAGGAAAAGGTGCGCATTTGAGCATTTATGACTAGTTCAAATTTGATTTTCTCAAAACCTTAGAGATTTTAAATACCTTTTAATTCCATAATGTATCCATGTCCTGTAACAGATTTCCCCCCAGCGTGCGAGTGTTAGGAGCAAATCGTATGACCGAAGTACGTTGTAATAACTCAATCACCAGACATCAAGAGGGAAGTCAGAGAGAGAAATGTAAGGTAGACGAGTGTGTTGAAGAACTAGACCCTGAGGAGATGAGACTCGCAGGTGCAACAAGTCTCTTTTTATGATAGGGTACCTATGCTAAAGGCGGCAGGGGAGGCATACCTATGCCCATTGAGACAAAGTACAAAATAATAGTGTGTCCAGGAAACAAGGGACCGAACCATAAATTACAACTGGCAAAAACATGAGCCAGATAATAATACAATGAGGAATCCCACATACATGTTGTGCCTGGGATAACAGCCAGGACTTATACAATAATATCTGAGTACATGAGATACAAATACAACCCAAATGCCCCCTATACATGGGGAAGGGCTCACAAGATCTGACTGATACATGTGAATCAAAGAGGTGCTGCAAGCGGCTAAGGCCGACATCATCAAATAGATGGAGCTGCATCGAAGGCTGCAATGAAGAGGCCATCCGGGCATGTGGGGGGCTACCTGCAAGGCCACCCCCTCATGAGGGCTGAGACATCTCACACACACCCAGGAATGACCAAGAGCTTCTGCTGCATCTCTGAACCATCAAGCATATGGATCTTGATCATGCGGAAAGGAGCTGGAGTGGAGAAACAATCAAGTCAAAGGGACATGAGAGATCCCTTTGCCTAATTCGAGGCATCGAACAAGAGTGGAAGCTGGAACCAAGGTACACTGCCCTCTAGACCTGTCTTCTGGAATGAAGGAGCTGATGTCGACAGAAGGAGATCCGCCAGAGGTGAGGCACTGAGAGATCTTCAACTAAGGCACGAGAGAAAATAGTAGATCGATGGACAGACTGACACCAATGATGATGGTGGAATGGAAAGGACTGAGTAGCGAATGGACGACTTCCCTTGTTAGAGCATAAAGGGCATGAATGACATGGCAACGACTGATGCAATATCATAAGGGATAGGGGACAGTGGGACTGAAGGCCATAATGTGCGACACAAGAGAAGGACCAAGCAATGAAGGATGGAGGGCTATAGCGGGGTACATAGGGACTCGGGATAGACTCCATGAATGAAATGATGACTCAACTTGGATGCTCTAAACAAGGGTGATGTGATGGTGCTGCCACACAGTAAAGGCCCAATGGGGGACCATGAGAACATGAGTACAAGATGGTAACTCATGACGAAAATCGTCACGAACAAAGACAAGTAAGGAGGCAAAATGGTGCCCCAAGCACAAGTGTCGTAAGTGAATAAATGCGATTTTAAGGAGAGGCGAAGTGACCCTTCTTGGAAAAAATGTGTCCTGGTGAAGTATCAAATCACAAAAACGAAAAAGATGTTGCCTATCTAAAAGAAAATAAAACATGCATTTCCGAAGGGAAATGCTAAGAATAACTATTTCTTAAGATAGAGTGCATTGCGAGGATTAGGAGAGGATTGCCTTGGGAAGTCACTCTAAGAAATTATGCCCCTTACAAGGATCCTTCTCTTGATGATGTAAGAGGCCTAGCCACTGTGGTCAGAACTTCCAGAAATGAGGACATCATGGGCCTGGTCATAAACTAGAACAAGGTCACCTTCGTGAAAAGTACGAGGCTGGAATTTTCTGTCATACTGAGCTTTGGTGCGTTTCTTGGCCGCTTCCATGGTTTGCAAGGCAACACGACGGTCTTCGAAGGTGTGCTCAAGCATGATAAGTCGTTGTTCTAGAGGTTGGGTGTCAGGGATAATTTCAACGGCCAGGTGCAGGGAAGGAATTTCACACTCGATCGGTAAGACTGCCTCCTCTCCAAAAACGAGGTGGAAAGGAGTAAACCTGGTGGTGGTTTTAACAGAGGTTCGATAGGCCCACAAAGTAGGGAAGAGCATAAGATGCCAATTGGTTTTGTGCTTATGCATCGTTCGTTGAAGCATAGTCTTGAGGATTTTGTTGACTGCTTCAACTTGGCCATTACCTTGGGGGTAATAGGAGGAGGAATATTGGTGCTCAAAACCCAATAGTGAGGATAGCTCACGCCATATCTCATCTTCAAAATGTCAGTTGTGGTTAGAGACCAGTTGTTTCGGAACCCCAAATCGAGCGATAATGTGGTTAAAGAAAAAGAGGGCTGCGGTAGCTGCAGTGTTGTTAAATGTTGGCATAGCCTCGGCCCATTTTGTGAAATAGTCGACCGCCACGATGATATATTTATGGTTACCAGTGGATGGCAGGCGACACTCCATAAAGTCGATGGCCCATTTACAAAAGGGACCAGTTGAGACGACCGGATGGAGGGGAGCCGGGGGAGCTCGTGCCTTAGGGGTGAAATGTTGGCAATTGGAACAGTGTTTGACTGCTTCAATGCAATCACTGAAGAGGGAAGGCCAAAAATACCCAGCGCGCATGAATTTTTGAGCAGTAGCAAGATCGGAGAGGTGGCCATCGCAAGTGCCGCTATGGCAGGCATTGAGGACTTGTTCATCTTCAGTGTGTGTGAGACAACGACGAAGGATAGTATCTATACCGCAACGATAGAGGTCATCACCGATAAGAAGGTAGCGAGGAGCCTGGTGTCAAATACGTCGTCGAGCGTCATGATCAAGGTGAAGAGCACACTTTTGGGTTCGCAAGTAAGTGAGGATATCGCTGTACCAAGGATCGTCCAAAGTAATGGCGAATAAGTGCTCATCAGGGAAATCATCATTAACTGGAGGATCTTGTGTTCCGGTAGGTAATTCAGAAATGAGTTCAGCAAGGGATAAACCTTTCTTACTTTTTGGTGTGACAAATTCGAGGTTGAATTCTTGAAGGATGACGACCCAACGGGCGTACTTCCCATTGAGGATGCGGTGACTCAATAGGAAAGCCATGGGGTTGGAATTAGTCACAACCTTGGTGGAATGCATGAGGATGTAATGACGAAGTTTTTGGACTGAGAACACAACAGACAACGCTAGTTTTTCTTCATGTGAGTAGGAAACAGGAGGCCCCACTAGGTTCTTACTATCGTATTAAATCACATGCTCGATACCATTTTCATCTTCCTGGATAAGGACTCCAGCAACCGAATAGGTGGAAGCGGAGATGTACAGGATGAAGTCCCGATCAAATTCGGGAGGGCGGATCAAGGGAGCGGATGTGAGAGCCTGCTTGAGGGCATCGAAAGACTCATGAGCATAGGTATCCCAAACAAATGGGATATTGGATCGGAGGAGTCTAAGGAACCCATGTGCGGTGGTGGCATAGTCAGGGACGAACCGACGAAGAAAATTAGCTTTGCCTTGGAGACTTTGGAGCTGGCGTAGGGTACGTGGAATGGGAAGTTCAAGGATGGCTTGAACTTTCAAAGGGTCAAGAGTGATACCATCCTTAGACACTATGAAGCCTAAGAGACGGCCGGCAGGAACGCAAAAGACACATTTCAACGGGTTAAGGCGGATATTATACTTGCGATATCGGAGAAAGACAGTACGTAGATCATGGAGGTGCTGCGCCCGATGCTTAGAACGCGCAGTGAGGTTGTCTAAATAAGCAAGGATAATATGAGCTAAGTCATGGAAATAATAAGAAATGGCCCGTTGAAAAGTGGCGCCAGTGTTTTTAAGGCCGAATGGCATGACCCAGTAAGCAAAAGTTCCCCACGGACTGATGAACGCAGTTTTAAGTTGGTCAGCAGGACGGATAACGATTTGGTTGTATCCGGAGAAACCATCCATAAAGGATAGAACCTCATGCCTCGCACACTCATCAATGATTTGGTCAATAAATGGTGTGGGGAAGTTGTCTTTGGGACAAGCTTTGTTCAAGTCACGAAAGTCCGTGCAGACACGGATGGTGCCTTGTTTCTTGAGGACGGGAACCGGGTTGGACACCCAAGTGGTGTATTCAATAGGATAAATGAAACCAGCCTGCTTGAGCTTATCTATTTCGGCTTTGATAACATCACTTCTGGAAGGATTAATGGGTCTCAACTTTTGTCGGACTGGGTTGGCATCAGGCCACGTGTCGATATCATGCTCGACGATGGTGGGATCGAGCCCAGGAATTTCGGAGTAGGACCAGGCGAAAATATCACGAAATTATTTGAAAAGCTTATTGTAAGCTTTGATTTCCTCCAGGGTGCATTGGGCACCCAAGGTGATATATTCTTCGATTCCTGGTTTGACCGAAATGTCAATTTTAATGGTCGGAGAGATGTTGGCCATGTTTCCTTCTTCGAAAGCATCAGGTACAAGGATGGGATTTTTGAACCAATCGACTTCATTGGGAATGAATTCTTTGGTTTCCACAGCATATTGGTCATGGGACTGCTGTGTGAGGAAGTATGTGCAATGGTGCATATCATCCCACAAAAAGTCAGGGTTGGTCATGGCTTCCATAATGTCTTCATCGGACTGGAAGATGGGAAGACTGGAGGAAGAAGGATCACCCGATGAGGTAGTGATGTGTGACTGGTCATCTTGTGGAGAAGGGCTCAGATGCGCAACGTCAACAGATCCAAGGTCGACTGAGGGGGAACCGAGAGTGTCTGTAGGTTGAAGGTTAGGTGAACTATCTCTTAAGGATGATGATAGGTAAAAAATGGTGGTCAAAGGCTCCGTTGGTTCGATAGCGGGAGGAGGAATGTGAATGGGAGTAGGAATATCCTCTGGTCCAGTAGAACTCGCAGACAAGTGAGAAGGTATCTTGTCGTTTGTAGCCTTGAATTGGTGGTACGTGTCTAAGGAGGAACGATACTCGTCAAGGCGGGGACAGAGGTGGGTGTAATGGCTGTGGAAATCGCACAAAGCACAAGGGTGATTTGTGCGCAAGGTTTTGAGTTTCAGGATAGAATCTGGGATAGTGACGTAGACTTCGGGGATATCAGAGTTGGGAAATGTCTCGTTGACCAGGATCTTGAGGTGCGGCAATTCAGGACACATATGGGTGGCATGACCGACAATATCGCACAAAGCGCACTGTATAGCGTGCTTTGGCGGTCGAGGAGGGGTAGGGTTTGTCGGGGCGGCTTGGTCCTGATTGGTTGCCCCCTTACGAGCTTTGCCTTTCTCTCCCAGGGTTGTCACCACAGGGGCAGGGTCCTGGGGAGGTGCGGGGGGCCCGGGGGAAGCGAGGGGGACCGGTTGAACCGGTGTCAAAGCAAGATAATGTTTGGGGTGACCAGGAGGGGTAGCGGCTGGAGGGTCAATGTACCAGACGGGTATGCCCAGGGTCAGGTTAGGGAGAGAGAGGGTGGCCATGACAGGAACCGTATAGACTCCGGGAGGGGGAGCCAGGAAAGGTATCTGACCAGAGGGATAATGTCCAGGAGGGATGGCTCCGAGATGGTTAAGGCCTGGGGGAACCGATCCAGGGGGATAAAGGGGTTCAGGGACACCAGTTGTAGGAGAAGGGTCAGAGGGAGAAGGTCCGGTTGGCGGAGAGAAAGGGCTAGGAGCGGGTTGCGGTGGGTGAGGTTGTGTCTGAGGTTGCTGACTAGCCGAGGCGGGTTGCTTAAGGGCAGCCCGAGACGATTGCATCATGAAAACATTTGATAAGCTGGGATCAGAGAGATGAGGAGGGGGGAGACCAAGAAAATTTCCAAGCAGGGAGGAATCTTTGTAGACGCCGGGGGGGACACTGGTCAAGGAATTGACAGTTTTCTTATTGGCTACAAAAGAGATGGTCGTCTCTGGAGAGGTCTGAGACGGCGGCTCATGGTAAGACAGCTGGTCAATGGTGACTATCTTTCCATTGTGAGGGAAATACATCTTGCGGAAAACTGCGGATGGGACAGCAGACATGGCATAGGTGTAGCTTCACCCCAGTAGAATGTTGTAGTCTAGAGGGGCATCAATGACTTCGATGTCAACGCAAACAGTCTTACCGGCGAGGGTGATGGGACAGTTACGAAACAGGCCAATAGGTTGGGAGGCATGACCGTCCCACGCTCGAAGGGTGATCGTGGAAGGGGCCAGCTCAGGGGATCCGAGTTGCTTCCAAACCGAAGCGGACATCACACAGGTGGATGCCCCCTCATCGATTATACACAAACGTTGGCGTTTGGATTTGACTCGGATTGGAAGGCGACGGAAAGAAGGAAGAGGATGGTCGATTGTTCAGGAACGAACACAATCATGGATGGGATTCTTGCGGGATCTCGGCACCCATGCTGACCTAGTAGAACTTCTTTTTGGAATGACGCACTGTTGGAGAGTTCGGTGTAGGAAATGACGACGGGAGATTGTGCCAAATCATCTACTATGCCTCCACGAATGAGCGGCTGACCCGGAAGCAACATTTCGGCTAAATAACGGTCCTTTAGGGAATGTTGGTATGGACCTCAACTTTGGGTTGAGGATATGTAAAGGACCATTGGATTTGTCGAAGAGGCTACGCCAAGCCAGGAAGAAGGGACTCGAAATGATGACGGGAAGCTTAGAATATTGGCGAGACCGAGTTTGAAGGTGAAGGTGGACGGTTGGGGAAGGATCAGAGTGCATCATAAGGATCTGGTAATCGGAGGAACCAGAAGGTGGAGTAGTGACCTGGCTGTCAGGCGGTTGGGTAGGCACGAATCCTTGCTGAGGGAAAGGATCAGTAAAAACAGCTGGTTGGGTAGTGGCCACATTAGGGGGAGCATGAGGGGAGGCATGTTGTCCTCGTAATGTGGCTTGAGACTCCCTCATCTGTCGCATTTGTGGTAAGAGGGGACAATCGTGGGTGTAATGACCATATACACCGCAACACGAACAAGGCTTATTGGTGCGAAGCGGCCTGTCCGGCTTGGGCTGAGTGCCCTATTGCTGGTTAGTAGTGTTAGGGTCAACACCTTGAGGATTGGGTCCATGAGTACCAGGGCCAGATTGATTTGGATTGCCTCTCCGCCTTCTTTGAGAAGAAGGGGGACTAGTCGCGCCCTGCTGTGCAAATACTTGCCCTAGAGGGGGCTGTAGGTGTTGTTGCTAGGGTTGAGGAGGCAAGGGAGGTGGAAGCGCATATGCGGGAGGAGCTGGCGCACCAGGCTGCGGATAAGGGAAATGGTTAGGTTGGGAAACATTGAGGTAAGCAGGAGTTTTGGCATAAGGATGAGGCATGCCATATCCTAGATACATGCTCCCTGGAGGGGGAAAAGTGCTAGAGGTGCTGGCCCCTCCCTGAGGGAGACCATAGCCCATAGGAGGTTGAGCATAAGGATGAGAAAGGGCTCCAACGATACCGTCGGCAGAATGAGATGCCCCCGGGGCGTTAGCGCCTCCAGGCCTGGGGAGGTCAGGAAGGACGGTATAAACATAACCAGACTGGGCGTAGATCAGGTCATATTTCAAGGCTATTTGGAGGGCAGCTTCTTCATTTTGAGGGAAATGGGAGGTGAAATCTTTGCCAATGGGAGCTAAGAGAGAGCAAAGGAACCAGTCCATATAGATCCGATCTTCGAAGGGGGGAGCTCGACATCAGCTTCGTCTTCGTCGCCATTCCTGGACATGAGCGGAAAGGCGGGTCGAAGAGGTTTGCTTGAAAGAGGTCAAAAGCTCCGTACCAGTATCGTATCGGAGAGGGAGCTGGAAGTAAGATAAAAAGGCTTGGGCAATGGTCGCAAAGGTGGTATGGGAAGAGGTGGCTTGGTCTACATACCATTTAGAAGCTTCGTCGGTAAGCATGCGTTGGAACAATCGAAGACGGATGGAGTCAACGGTAATGGAATTGGAGGAACACCACATGTGGAAAGATCGGACATGATTGGTTGGATCTTCTCTAGCAAGGCCTTTGAACTTAGGGATGTCGGAGGGGAGCTTGGTTGGCATAGCAGGCCAACCAACATCGTGGCAGATAGGGTCATTGATCAACTGATTGAAATCGGGGAGGCTGAGGCCTGCGATGTACGGCAGCAAGGGTATGGCCGAGGTAGTTCCTGTGGCGGTTCCGCTAGTAGTAGTTTCGGCATTAGGGCCGGGAGCACCGCTAGCGTTAGGCCCTGGACCAGACATAGTGAAGGTGACAGGGGGAGAAATAGAAGGAGAAGGAGAACCCAATGAATCAGAAGAGGAGTCGGAGGGCAGACTCGGAGGAGGACTGGCTCGACGACAGCGGGACGGAGCAGGTCGATCGACCGGAAACTGAGGGTGAAGGCCAAGAAGTCTCCGGGAAGTGCGCCTTGGGGGCGCAATGATGACAACACAAACACGGCACAAGGGGAAGAAGAACGACCACAAGGGCAAGGAGGTGCAGAATCAAGTGATTACAATGTCGAAACAAGGGCAGATAGGTGCAGTGTCAATTTATTTTAAAGTCTTTGCCTGGCGGTGTAAACCAGGCTCTTCTTCGCTTAGGGTGAGTGTGTGGTGTGCGTTAATTTTAATTTTTAAACCCTTTTCGTTTTGAGAGCAAGAGAAAAAGTGTGCTGCGTAACTGAAAATAAATCTGCAGAGAACAATATATAATGTTGAAAGAACAGAAAATTAACAGCTACTTATGCATCGATTCAACCCAAAAAGGCGGGTCTCTCAAAACTAATCTAGAAAAGGGAAAAAATCTAGTCAAAACACACTAAAAGAGGCCAATAGATCTAGGGTCAAAAGGGACAGGGATCTAAAGGGGAAAGCTGCTGAAAAGAGGTGCAAATCACAGCCAAGAGACAGAGGCAAGGTGGCCGGAAAAAAGGAGGAAATCAGCAAAAATCAAAAGGGGCAAGGAGGAGGCCCTAAAAGTAGATCCAAACAAATCTTCAGGAGGTGATTTGAGAGGGAGAAGAGCTGATTAAAAGGGATCTGAAAAGGAGGTATCAGATCTGGAAAATGGGAGGCTGAAACTCTGAAAAATCAGACACCTGAAGCAGCTAAAACTCTTCCACCAAAAGTGGAGGGTACTGAAGCCCTAGGGCGCTAGGTTCCCACTTAGATGAGCAAAACAGATTAGGAACAGGTCGAAACAGGCTGAGACAGAGGCTGGAAAACCCTGACAGAAGCTTCAGAAAAACCCAGAAAAATTGCAGAAAAACAGCTGAAAAATTTGCAGGTCGCAGGTTCTGACCTGTTTTCAGTGCAGGTCGCAAAAAAGAGGCTGAAAAGTGTGACCTGGAGGTCCAGGTTGCATTTTTTGGGCTGAAAAGTGCGACCCCCAGTTCCGGTTGTCTCGGCGCAGATTTGCGGAAAAGTTATTGTCTCAGTTGTGGCTGATGTCTGTCACCTGCGCAATAGGGCCAGAAACACGCGGAAGTTAGAAATTTTAATGTTTTAGGGTTTTATGTGAGAAAAACAACATAAAAATAGGGAAAATAAACAGCTGAAAAGAAACCCTAGGGTCTGAAGTAGCTGGATATGCAGGAATATGAAAAACGACAGCGGTCGTAATTTAAAACCCGTGTGGAGTCGCCATTTGTTAGTATGAATCCTTTGTCGAAGTGTACGAAAAAATACCACTTTAGCTACGCATAACTAATAGCCCTAACAACAAATGTGGCTGCCAATATCTTCAGATCTGTAGTTAGTTGATCAAGACAAGAGCTGCAAAAAACCAGATCTATGCATAGAAAGACATTAAGCAGTAAAAAGAAGGGTTTGCTCCATATATCCAATAGACAAGACAAGAACAATTTTTGAAAGAATTTTTTTGTATTAAGGGCACCTGGGAGGAAAACAAGAAGATGTTTCCAATTCTCCTCAATGGGATGGGTTCTTGGAAGTCCTCAGCACTTCAGATCTAGAATCTCTCTCTCTTGTTGGTGTAGAAAACCCAGACAAAGATAGAACTCAAAGGGAGCTCACACAACAAAATAATGTAGAAAAATGTGACCAAGTGTATAGATCTAGAGTGATCTAATAGGCAACAAAAGGTGAAGAATGGTAGGAAAAACCCTCCTATTTATAACAAAATATTGGGTCATTCTAGATCTTGGTGCATGATTAAAATAATGTTAGCCATCCACCTTTTATGGAATATTTTATTATATTTGTTGGAGGGAAAAATTATTTGACTTGGGTCAAATCCCTTTATTTGTTAATAATAAATAAATAAATGATTTATTTATCTTTTTAAGGAAGTGGTTGAAGGATAATCAAATAAATAATGATTTATTTAATTATTTTTGGGTGATTTGGTCATATTTAACAAGGAATATTATCTAAATAAGTTTAAATAATTATTCCTAGAAAATAATAAGATAAATAAAGGTTTATCTAATTAATTTCTTTGTTTTGGGTTAAACATGATTAGGAATAATAATTAAATTATGGTTTAATTAATTATTCCATGAGGAAAATCAAACAAATATGGGTTTGTTTAATATTTCCTTTTGGGGTTTCTTGTTTAGACCATAAACAACCTAATAAATGTGGTTTATTAAGTTATTTTACATAGTGAAAGCAATTTTACTTAGGTAGTGCATGGTGTACTTGGGTCCATGTTAATGATAATAGGTTAGATGACCAAAAAATGGTCTCAACAG
>CM076577.1:2335340-2453968 GCA_034641835.2 Pinus albicaulis
TAACAAGGAATATTATCTAAATAAGATTTAAATAATTATTGCTAGAAAATAATAAGATAAATAAAGGTTTATCTAATTAATTTATTTGTTTTTGGGTTAAGCAATGACTAGGAATAATAATTAAATTATGGTTTAATTAATTATTCCATGAGGAAAATTAAACAAAATAGGTTTGTTTGATATTTCCTTTTGGGGTTTCCTGTTTAGACCATAAACAACCTAATAAATGTGGTTTATTAAGTTATTTTACATAGTGAAAGCAATTTTACTTAGGGTAAAATTGGTCTTACATGGTGTACTTGGGTCCATCTAATGATAATAGGTTAGATGACCAAAAAATGGTGTAACATCGACATTAAATGATGTCATTTTATGCTGTACGATTTTCCATTGTTAACAGATGCCCCCTAATGTGTAAGGTCTAGGAAGAACTGTATAGCCAAAATACATTATAATTTATTTTCTGTATCGTATGCAGAGAGAGAGAGAGAGAGAGAGCAAGGCCTGGGTGTAGAATAGACAACACCTTGCACCAGTTCCGAGATAACTATGGCCTAAGGGACCCCCTACAAGCAGACAAAATATACAACATATTTGCAAAATTTCAATGAGGCGGGCATGTCCCATGCTCGTGATGCTATGGCTAGTTAAACAAAATTGATAGATACATGTGTTGTCTGTGTCACTACTGTGGTAGTGATGTTGGTGGTTGCTAACGACGACTGCTGATGCCCTTAGGGGTATTTTTTTATTTGATGATAGGTGGAATATGGTACCCATATGCGTAATCTTGGTATGGCACATCACTATGAGATGTATGCATATGTACTGACTGGGACCTTCCCATGTAAGAATTATTGTTAGAGACACTTATAAAGGCATGGGTCTTCGACGGATCTTGATCAAAGTGCAATGGTTGTATGGTATGATACCATCGTGACATGAAAGCTTTTTCCGTAGTAGAATGTCAAGAGGATCGATGACATCTATGGACAATGATGTCTCCCATAGTGCCACCCGAGGATACCCCTTTACATGGGGAGGGGTCATCCAAGGTACCGCTTCCTTTTTGGAAAAGATATGTTGATGTAGACAAAAAGGAAGCCTTAACCGAACCATAATGGGTTTACCATGGGCATGTTTGTGAGTGGTAGCTGAAAACGGATGATGGGGATTCAGTGGCCCGAGGTCGAAGTATCTTTGAGCAACTTGGCGGCAGTCATAGGTATTTCTTAAGGGAAAAATCCCTGGATTCGATAGGACTTCTAGGGTGGGTATGAACCGGCTATGATTGTCGTAATGGTGCATGCATGGGGGGTATGAAATACTTCTACCAAGGGAGATGGGAGACTGTTTCCATGGGAGGAAAAATTGCAATATGAGGGTGAAGAGGTGAAGGGAATTGTTTGTGATATTTGTACACTTACTAAAAGAATAAAATAATGGGGTTTGGTTTGTACAAAACACAGAGACGAGTACCCCAAAACATGAAAGAGGGTCGCTCACTTGATGGTGTGAGGGCGGTGTTTTGGTGGGGGTATGGGTCCAATTGGTTGGTCTCATGTGCAGAGTTGATGAAGCGAAAGATGTCGTAGATGGGTTAATGTTGATGGAGGTATGGTGGGACAAATGTGGTGCACGGAGGTGCGCTTTCATTCTGCTTGTACAACCCGATCGTCTGGGAAGGGGGTTGGTTTAGATGGTGAACCTGACCTTATACATGGTATATGGATGGGCATGAGGTGCTTCCCGGACTAAAAATGGTATGGCCATGGCGTCACTAATGGGGCGATGTATGGTCTACTTGGGATGACGATCACCATGGAGGGAAGGCTCTACCGACCATCGTGAACGTTTATCACATGCAGGGTGAGGTGATGATAAACATGGTTGGGTATGAGGACCCTATGGTTTATTTTTTATGGAGAAATGATGTCAGGATATGCAAAGTTTTTTGGGACTCTATCATGCTGAGGGTAGAATGATACCTGCTCTGGAACTTTCGGTGGTCATTGTTTGTGAATGGTTTGCGGGTTCTTCCTGCAAAAACAACTACCTCAAGTGAAATCATCTTATTTTCATTCAATATTATTGAAAAACATGAATCTTAGAAAGGAAGATGGGAAGGTGCATACCTGCTGGCGCTGAAAAAAAATAAAAATAAAAATAAAAAAAATCAGGGGTGAAAATGTGTGGCATCACCTCTGTTTGTTGAGAGATGTTACTTGGCTCCTAGCTTTGATTTCAGTTGTGGTTGCCCCCAGACTGAGATCATGGGGGAGGGAATTTCCAGTTAGTGCCCCCTGTCTAGGATCTCCCCGAATACAGATTATTGTTTCCTAGGCGACCCTAGGTCAAAGAGCTGACTAAGTCATCTGCAGTAATCGATGTGCCTGATAACTCAAGAGAATGAGGCAAATAGGCTTCCTTTTCCCTGGTTGGTGTATGGTGGCTTGGGTGGAGGAGGGACAAATGGTTGTCAATCTGGTGACCATCATTCCTCCTGTAGGTACCGGATGGTACGTGGTTCGTCATTAATAGACTGGATGGAGGGATCCTCCTGATAGGATCGCTCGATCACGTGTAAGGCATCCCTATACCATGGTATTTCTGGACAGTGGTGGGTATAATGCCCATAGGTGTCATAGAGGGTGCATGCATGATTGGTATGCAGCGATTTGCATGTACTTTTGGTGGCGAGTTCCTTTTTATGGGAATGTCATTTTGAGGTGCCTGCCTCGCAGCTGAGGAGTGGTTTTAATTCGTCCAACTCCGGGAATATGTCAGTAGGGTGTATTGTGACATCACATATAGCGCAGGTTGATGACTCCTGCTATATGGCGGGGGTCACCACTTTGGGGTCCCAAGGTTGTGGCTCCTCGGGACCGGGGGGCTTTAACCCAAACGCAGTAACCTTGGTAGCTGGCATTCCTGGAGGGGGAACGAGATACCACATTGGGAATGCCAATGATATGTTGGGTTGTACCAGTGTTGCTAAGACCTGCTAGGAGGTGAAGCTAGGAGGTGGGTATAGGAAAGGAGTTTGGGAGGCGGCATAGACTATGGAGGATGCAGTAGCTGATGCCTCAGTGTCGTTACTGCTTGATTCCATGTCTTGAATAACTTTGGTGCTTGATGTAATCATCACACACAACGGGGCCACTGTGGCATCAGGCGATAGCTCAGGGATAATATGAGGGTCTCCTAGGAATGATCCTAGGACGGACGATGGCTTAAATTGGCTAGGGCCATATTATTGATACATTACAAGACCATCTTTAGTTGTATCTACATAGGGTAGAACCATATCTTTGTTGGTCAAAGGATGCTTTTCACTGTGCGTCAGCTGGTATATTGTAATGATTTGATACTCATGGTGGAACATCATGATGCAGAAAATGGAGGATGCTATGGCAGACATGGCATACATGTAACTCTGCCCAAGGAGTATATTGTAATCCAAGTGAGCATCCAAGACTTCGATGTCTATATGGACCGTTTTTCCAGCTAAGCAGACTGGTACATTTTGAAAGAGACCGATGGGGGTCGAGGGCTGACCGTTGTATGCTTTGAGTGTCATAACGGAAGGTTTGAGTTCTGGGGCTCCTAACTTCTGCCATACATTCTTTGACATGATGCATGTGGATGCACCCTCGTTAATGACACATCGGTGAATAGTGATATTTTGTACCGATACTAGTATCTAGAAGGTGACCATGGAGGGAAGCCTAGGGGTGGCTTTGTCTAAATCAAAATCCATCATGCGTGTGTCGGTAGGGTCAACAACGCCTAAGGCAAAAAGTAGGGCTTTACACTACTTCGGGCATAACTGCAATACCTCCAAAGCAAACATAGCAGCAGGTGACTGGGCTAAATCATCTACGATGATGTAATTGTGGGCTGCTTTAGAGTAGTTACATGCTCACCTATTATGCCCTTTAACCATTTTTGGCAATGGTTCCAAAGGAATCATTAGAATGGTCAAAGGTGCATTCGGCATGCTCGTACTAGCCCCTGACGTATCGATGTCTGGTGGGGTGTCTTACCTGAGATTCCAGGTTTGGAAAAAAATTTCTTCCCCAGCCATGTAAATTTCATGGTTGTTTTTCTCAGAATCGTTGGGGTTTTTCTACTGAGTGCTAACCATTCCTTTATGGTGGAAGGGTTCTTGCATAACTGCAGTTTTCCGTGAAGATCCTCCTTGTCCTCGATTACTCTGAAGGTTTTTCAGCTCGGGGAGTTCAAGATAGTGGTGAGTATAGTGCTCGTACTCACCACATATCGAACAAGAATGTTTTTTTCGTAGAGGTGGCCGCTTGCCTTGCATTTGGGCATTTCTTGGCTCCTGGTTCTGGTTCCAGTTGGAGTTATTTCATGGCTGGGGCTGCGGTGGGTGTTGTTGGTTGCCGCCCCCCTGTCCAGGGTTCCCTTTGAGTTTTTTTTCTACCTTTATTTTGACCATGTTAGGAGGGTAATTCTCCTGATCATACAGGTGTGGATGATCTTGGGACGATTGCACAAAGTTCACCTGTGCATTGTTTTGCGTCGGTGGGTTATGTGCTTGGGACTGAGCATACGGTTGTCCCATGTTTGCACCTGGCCATTGGGGAGGAGTTCTTTCATCATTTTTTCTTTCTGCATATTGGGTCCCCCCGGCCAGAGGGTAAGGTCCTCCTTGGTGATACGATGGCGCCCTATTAGTCAAATTTTGCTGCTGCATATGATGACTTTGAAATCCGGGTTGAGACATGTTCTGGGTAGACCCATGTGTGTAACCAAGATTTTGACTACTGCTGCCTAGGTACCCTTGGGTCGTTGACCCAATAAGTCCATCTACAGAGTTTGACGCTCTTGGAAATTCTTGATAAGATTGCAGGCATGGGGCATTAGGCAGGATATTGTTTATGTATCCTGATTGCATATAGATTAGTTCAAGCTGTTGGGCTTTACTGATTGAATCCTCTTCAGATGTGGGGTTATGTTGTGCCACATCCTTTTAAATCTCCGTTGTTAGAGTTTTCAAGAATAAATCTAAAAGGACCAGGTCGTCGATTTGTGCTTTGCATAAGTTGTGACGTCGTCTCCACTCATGGAGATGTTCAGAAATGTAGGTAGAGGGAGATTTTTTGAAATGAGTGAGTAACTCCATTCCCGAATCGTGGTGAATGGGTAGCTGAATGTATGTGAGGAACACAGTAGTGGGGACACTAAAGGTTCCATGTGAAGCAGGGGGTTGCTCGACGTACCATTTTGCGGCCACTCTCATGAGAGTGCATTGAAATAGCCTCAATCGAATAGTATCGTTAATGATTCTATTCGATGAGCACCACAGGTGAAAGGTCATTATATGATTCCTTGGGTCTTCCACTTACTTTCCCTCAAACTTTGGTATGTTTGAAGGGAGCTTTGGGGCATGGGAGGCAAATTTGGGTCGTGTACGATGGGGTCATTGGTGAGCTTGGTTAAATCTGGTAGATTTAAAGCCGCTAAGAAGGGTGACTGAGAGGTTGATGCCATGGCAACGTGTGAAGACACGAATTTCTGGTTAGAACAAGGGTTATTCTATGACATACCCGATTGTAAATTTAGCTGGCTTCCCATATGGGATGCGCTGTTCTACCCCCTAGGGGACAAGGGGGGAGTGATGTGTGGTGTGGTGTTGGGAGATCGACTAGGGTTCCCAAATAATGTTGCTCCCAGAAAGGAGGAACCAACCACTCTGGCAACATTCTGTCTTTGATGCCGAAATGGTGAAAGACCTGGAACCCCTCCCAATAATGGGGGGAGGTCCAAAAGATGCCTAGACCGACGAGGTTCCATTGGAACTATTTGAGGGTCTTCCAGGTTATTTTTTGGAAATTTTTTTTGAGGACATTGAGTCTATGATCACAACAATTTTATGGCCACATACATAAGACAAAGCGAAAATGAAATGAATTTTCCTTTAACTTAATCTATGTGAGCAATCAAGCAAAAAATGGTTTTGTTTGTTTGCACGAGATACTCAAAAAATCCTAGAAGACCTAATAACGTCCTCACACACTCATAAGTAACTGGGCCTTGAGAGGATTTCTTGCCATTGCTAGCACAACGTCCCGTAAGAGCTGGCGACGCCCCCAGTCAGCCAAAGAGAATCAACCAAGGTAAGGGTAGAGGGTCTGGCACTTGCCTGCACCATCACCTATAGGGTAAAGGATGCCCTAGTTTTGGCCACTAAGAACCACCATCCCACATAAGCGTTCGAGTCTTGGGCTTCTTGGTAGTCAGCTAATAGTACCGAGTATCAATCGGGTCAGGTAGCCCCAACTGATACCGCACGCACTGTGCCTAAGCCTAACCCCCTCTGAATCAAGTCCCTGCCACACTCGAGTTTTCTTTTCTGTGGGCTGATAGGTGGATTTTAAATCTCCCTAAAAATGCAACTTTTATGTTTCAAATGTGAAGCGTGATCAAGGTGACTTATTGGATGCCTACCCCCTTGATCCTAACTTAAACTATAATTTCTCTTGTGGCCCCTGTGGGGAGAGTTTAGTGAGTTGGTTTAAGTTATTTTTAGGTGGCTTTATTTTCTTAGTGGGTGAATTTGTGTGAGCGTATGGTGAACAATCTTATAATTTGAACATGTGGATATCGGTGATCCTTTACAAAAGTCCCCTAGTTAAACTATGTGGCATTGTTCCTTGCTCAAATAAAAATCATTTGCGGATAATGGGCCACTTCCAAAACCTCCTAATTATTCTATGTGAGTGACTAAATGGAGATGGTGAATCACAAATGTAGAGTGTTCATAGGCTTGTCTAGGGTCACCCAATGGCGCAAAGATAGCAGAGATTACTTTCTCTAACTTGCGATTCAATCCTAGTCCCTCAATTTCCTAAATGCAAAAATTGAAATTGAAACTAAACAACTTCTACACTGGCTTATGCATGTGTGGTCATGAGCCACTTACTTGGAATAGTGTGCATACAAGAATTTTCAAAAAACACAAATTGTTCAGAAAGCAATGGTTAATTCACCCCCTACTTAAACTATGTGAACACTTTTTGCAAAAAACCAACTTAAATGAAAACTAACTAAATGCCTACAAAAATCAGCAAAAATCAGTTCTCAGAAGTTGTGCGATATCAACACAAGTGTTGGCAGATACATCAGGGGCTGACCAACACTCTTACAAGCAGAAAAAAATGCAGAAGATAGGGATAAAATCCCTCTCTACAAATTGCATGCAAAAACCTCTGACAGGTGCGCTTTCCTGCGCGCAGGTCACCTCTGAATGCGCGCCCTGGGCGTCTATGTGAAAAAACGGCACGCAAAATTCCTCCGAGTAAAAAAAAATTAGGAGCTACCTTCTTCAGTCTATCACCTCAGTGAGTCTAGGGACTACAAGATGGGTCAGAGGACTATTAGCTCCACTCCAACATAGACTAAGGGTCTCCTTCAAAAGATGTCACAACCACATAAACTTGAAACACGTCAGTGGAGTCGCTAATCCTGTTGTGGTGGATTCGACACATGGGTGTATGAAATCACATGATTTTAGAGAGTGTGGTCTACTCTCTAAACTATAGGTAACATGCAGTATCTGGGGAGAGCTCAGAAGCATAAGACTTAAATGAAGTAATACACTAAAGTATGCTCTGTTAAAAAAGTAAAACTAAAAACACAAAAGAAGCTATATAGAGAGTTCCAAACAGTAACATAGTAAACAACGGCTCAATGGCCTCTTCTTATTGAATGCTTGGAATGAAAATAAATCTTACCCACTTGCCAAAGGGCCTAGGGAGTGGCTCTGGGACCCAATGCAAGGATGTTTGTCCTTCAAGTTCTACCTTCTGACGCAGTCTAACTCTCTCTCTCTCTCTCTACTGCAATGGACTAGGATTGTTGTGTGGCCAACAATTGAGTCCTCTCCTACTTCAGCTCCTTGGGTCACACAAACTGATAGTGTTGCTTGGGAAAATTTGGCTAGCATAACCTTGTGATCACCCATTTTTCATCTCTTTGTGGGTTTATATAGGTGAGCTTTCAAACATCCTTCCCTCCCTTGGTACATGATGGATGGTGACCCAAGGGAGGGGCATGATTCCATTGTGTGCTGAAATATGATTTTGTGTGCTCACACAATGCCTAAGGGGGCATTGGTGCTATCCTTAGGCGGCTTTCACATAAGGAAAAATTTCCTTTGCTTGCTTGTGGTCCTGGAAAGAGACTTTTTTCTACTTCCAGGAATGTGCACTTATCGGGCTCCAGTGCACGCAGAAGGCACTCTTTTTGAAGGAAAAATCGCACATTTGAGCATTTATTACTAGTTCAAATTTGATGTTCTCAAAACCTTAGAGATTTTAAATATTTTTTGATTCCATAATGTACCCCTGTCCTGTAAATCCTTAGGTTCGACATTAATTTATGTTGTTTTATACCATATGATTTTCCAGTGTTAAAAACGGTAAATAACTCATGCATTTGTGCACCTACCAGTTGACCAACATCAAGGCCCACTATCAAGCATGTCTAGATTTGGTTGCATAATTCAGTAGGTTCCATTGTAAGAGCAGCACCGAGGAGAGGGCAGATCCAACTTTCCATGATGGTGGTCAGGGCTGTAACTGGAGTTGGTTGGCCCTTGTTAATCTGCCTTACTTGATCCTCGCTAGCTTGACTCTTCCTTGCTTGATCCACGCTCACCTGAACGGTGTCCACTTTGAGCTCGATTGGCTATAGCTCTACTTGCAAGACTTTTACGGTAGCCTTTTATTTTTCTTCCCAAGTAGTCCACCGATCGGCATATGTAGTGGTGACAGTGTCAGCAATCTGGTTAAGGTCATCCTCTCTCAAAGTAACCTCTGTGTTGGTGTCAGGCTTACTAGCCTTATGTTTCTTCCTAGACCCTTTAGGCAGCCTGCGGGTACGCTTGATACTATGCGGGAATTACTTATATGCGTCATCAATATCATTAATGGCCTGATCTAGTGGGGATTTTGATTCTGGCTGTGCAATAGTGCTTTTAGGGGTTGCCTACTACGTGGAGGAAGGAATCATTGAATCCGTTGTTGGTTCAGGTGGATTTGTCACTATCTGGGACCACACATAGCATCGAACAAGTGACTCCTCACTTGAAGCCACCTAAGGACAGCCACCAACGCCTCCTTAGACACCAAGTGAGCACACAATGGAATATTTGGAGCACACAAAGGAATCATACCCCTCTCTTGGGTCACCATCCACAATGTACCAAGAGAAGGAAGGAGGATTTGAAATCTCCTATATAAGGCCACCATGAGATGAAGAATGGGTGAACACATTGTTATGCTGGCCATAATTGCCAGAGCAAAACCAGCAGTGTGTCATCTGGAGTTGAAGATAGAGGGAACTCAATTTTTGGCCATCCAATAAGTTCAGTCCAACATAGTAGAGAGAGAGGGAGACTGCACCGTGGCAAGCTTGGGATAAAAACATCCTTGCATCAAGACTTAGAACCCATGTTCTAGGGGCCCTTTGGGAAGAGGGTAAATTTTCACTCTTGTTACTAGCAGTGCTCAATAAGAGGGGGGGGAAATAACTTGCATTCCGAAAACATTTTATTTTTTGCAAATTTTGGTACCAACACACCTAGATAACTAGCCAAAGTAAGTGGCCCAAGACCATGCATGCGTAGCTAGTTTATTTTTTCTAGTGTAAATTTATTAGTTTAGCTCAGTTTTTGCACTAGGATTTTTGGGACTAGGATTAAATTGTTTATAGAAGAGAAAGTTATATTTGCTACCTTTGCACCCTCCAGTGATCTTGGGTAAGCATATGAACGCTCCCTATTCACAATTTTCCATCTCCCTATAGTTGGTCACATAGATTAACTAGGATAAATAGAAAGCGGCCCCATAATCCACACATGTTTTTCTTTTGAGCAAGGAAAAATACAAGGTAGCTTAATAGGGGATACTGAAAAGGATCATCTCATATAAAAACATTCAAACTATGTGCTTGCCCACTTTATGCTCACACACATTCACTCACTAAGCAAAGAAAAGACACCTAAAAATAACTTAACCAAACTCACTATATTCTCCCCACAGGGGCCAAAAAATAATTTATAGCTTAGGTTAGGATCAAGGGGTTAGGCATCCAATAATCCGCCTTGATCATACTTCATCTTGAAATAAAGAAGTTGTCTATTTTAGAGGGGGTTAGGCTTAGGCACAGTGCGTGCGGTATCATTTGGGGATACTTGATCTGGTTGATACTCGGTACTGCTAGCTGACTTACCAAGAAGCCCAAGACTCGAACGCTCACGTAGGATGGTGTTTCTTAGTGGCCAAAAACTAGTGCATCCTTTCCCTATAAGTGACTATACAGGCAAGTGCCAAACCCTCTACCCTTACCTTGGTGGATTTTCTTCGGCTAGTTGGGGGTGTCTCCATCCCTTACGAGACGTTGTGCCAACACTCGCAAGAAATCTTCTCAAGGCCCACTTACATTTGAGTGTGTGAGGACGAATAGGTCTTCTAGGATATTGAAGATCATACACACAAAAAAAACCACTTTTTTGATTGCTTAATCATTTAGATTAATTTAAAGGGAAATTTATTTTATTTTTTTCTTTATTTTATGTATGTGACAAGAAGTTTTCTTTGATGATAGACTCTATCCTCTCAAATTTCTCCAAAACCAAACTTGGTCGATGCCAGAACAGACCCAATGGGACCTTGTCAATCTAGGCATATTTTGGACCTTCCCCCATTACCGGGAGGGGTTCCAGGTCTTTCGCAATTTAGGCATCAAAGACAGAATGCTTCCAACATTATAGGTTCATCCTTTATTGGGGCATCCATAGTTGGGAACTCTAGTTAGTCTCCCAACACCACACAAAAATTCACTCCTCACACAACCCCTAGGGGGCATAGGAGTGCATCCCATTCGGGAAGCTAGCCGAATACATAGCAAGTTACATTGCAGACTAACCCTCTTCCTAACCAGAACTTTATGTTTTCCAACAGTGCAATGAAATCAACCTGCCAATCACCTTTCTTAGCTTCATTGAATCTGTCCAATTTAACCAAGCTGATGAATGACCCCATCGCACACAACCCTACATGGCCTCCCATGCCCATGAAGCTCCCTTAAGATATTTGAAAGTTTGAAGGAAAGCAATTGGAATACCCAGGTAATCATGTCATGACCTTCCACCTATGGTGCTCATCGAACAATATCATTGACGACACTATTCGATTGAGACTATTTCAACGGACTTTGACTGTAGTAGCTGCGAAGTGGTAAGTGGAGCAACCCTTAGCTTCACATGGAACCTTTGGCTCCCTCGCCACCCCTTTCCTAACATATTTTTAGCTACCCATTCGCCATGATTCCGGAATGGAATTACTAACACATTTTAGATAGACCCCCACTGTCCATATCTCAGACCATCTCCATGAATGGAGGCGACATCGCAGTTTATGTAAGCTAAACTTGACGATCTAGTTCTATTAGATTTGTTCCTGAAAACTCTTACGGAAGAGATTTTAAAGGATGTAGTGAAACAGAGACCCACATATGAAGAGGACACTATCAGTAAAGCCCAACAGCTTGAGATGATTTATCTGTAGTCAGGATACATTTATAACATCCTGCCTAACGCCCCTCACTTGCAAAATTATCAAGAATTTCCAAACACGTCGAACTCTTCAGATGGAATAATTGGATCATTGACCCAAGGTTACCTAGGGAGCAGCAACCAAAACCCCGATTATACATACAGTTCTACCTAGAATGTACCTCAACCCAGTTTTCAAATTCATCATATGCCTCAACAAAACTTGACCAATAGGGCACAATCATATCACCAGGGAGGACCCTATCCTTCGGCTTAGGGGACCCAGTACGCAAAGAGAAACGTTGACGAAAGAGCTCCCCTCCAACAGCCAGGTGCGAACCAAGGACTGCGTTATGCTCAATCCCCAGCACATGACCCACCTATGTAGACCAATGCACAGGTGAACTTTGTGAAGCCATCCCAAATCAGCCACACCAATACAACCAGGAGAAATATTCTCCTAACATGGTGAAGAAAACATCACAAAATAAGACAAAAGGGAACCCTGGACAAGGGGGTAATAACCCAAAATGCCCACCGTGATCCCAAGCTAGAGGCAATGCCAACCAGAATCAGAGCCATGAGTCAAGCACTGCCCAACGACAGAGCAAAAGGCCACCTATTCGAACAAACCATTCGTGTTCGATATGTGGTGAGTACGGCCACTATACTCAACACTGTCCCAATCTCCCTGAGATGAAGAAGCCACAGAGTAACCGAGGACAAGGAGGATATTCCTAGCAACCAGCTGTAATGCAAGAAACATTCCCCCATCAAGGGAAGGTAAGCATTCAACAGCAAAATACAGACGACTTCGGGAAAAGTAGCCATGAAATATACATGACTGGTGAAGATATTTTTTTCCAAACATGGAATTGAAGTTAAGACACCCCACAAGATGCCAATACATCAAGGGCAAGTACTAGTGCACTAACTGCACCTATGACCATTTCAAATATGCCTATAGTACCATTGCCAAAAATGGCGAAGGGACCCAATAGATGAGAAGGAAACTACTCCAAAGCGGCCCATAATTATATCACTGTGGATGATTTAGCACATTCTCCCACTGCTATGTCTTCTTTGGAAGTATTGGAGTCATGCCGAAAACAACGGAAAGCCCTACTTTCCATGTTAGGCACTATCGACCTTGTCGATACACGCCTAATTTCTTTTGACTTAGACAAAGCCACCCCCATGCTTCCTTCCATGGTCGCCATCCAAATACCAGTGTCAGTCCAGAATATCACTATTCACTGATGTTTCATAGATGAGGGCGCATCCACGTGCATCATGTCCAAAAAATTTTGGCAGAATTTAGGGTCTCCCGAACTAAAACCCTCAATCATTACACTTAGAGCATACGACGTTCGTCCCTCGACCCCCTTCGGTCTCTACCAAAACGTCCCTGTCCGTTTAGCTGGAAAGATGGTCCACATAGACAATGAAGTCTTGGACACTCACTTGGACTACAATATACTCCTTGGGCAGAGTTATATGTACGCCATGTCTGCCATAACCTCCTTCGTCTTCTGCATCATGATGTCCCCCACGAGGACCGCATCATTACTGTAGACCAACTGATGCATAGCGAGAAGCAACCCCTAACAAACACGGATGTAATTCTACCCTATGTAGACACATCCTCAGATGCTCTCTCACGGTACCAAGAATATGGTCGCGGGAAATTCAAACCGTCATCCATTCTAGGGAAATTCCTAGGAGATCCTCCCATAATCCCTGATTTATCGCCTGATGTCACAGGGGCTCCAGTGTTCATGATGTCCACATCAAGCACCAAAGCTAGTTAGGACACAGACACAAGCAATAATGGCACTGATTCATCAGCCACAGCAACCTCTCTAGCCTACACCACTTCCCAAACCCCTTTCCTCTACCCCCAACTAATTTCATCTCCCAACAGGTTTTGGAAACATTGGTATTACCCAACATATCATTGGAAATCCCAGTTTGGTACCTCATTCCCCCTGTAGGAGCAGGAGCCACCCAAATTGCTACCACAGGATTGGAGCCCCTTAGTCTTGAGGAGGCCCCACTCATCCAATAAATAGTCAAAATCACCTGAGCAAAGGCAATTCCCATTGCAAAACAAGTGATCGTGGCCAAAAAAAATGAGAAAAAAGGAAACAAGATGGTGACCCCCACCATACAATGGGAGTCACCAGTCTGCGCCATATGTGACATAATAGGTCACCTTACCCATATATGTCCAAATCTGGATGAATTAAAACCACTCCTTGGCTCTAAGATAGACATCATGACGTTGCATTCTCGTAAGAAGGAACATACCACCAAAGGTAAAGGAAAAGCATTGCGTAATAATCATGCATGCACTCTCTACAGCAACTATGGGCACTATACCCACCATTGCGTAGAGATCTCGTGATATATGGATTCCCTACATGACATCTAGCGATCCTATGAAGAGGATCCCTCCACCTAGGCATATGGAAATGAACCTTGTACCATCCTATACCTACAGGAAAAATGAAGGGCACAAGAAAGACCCCCATTCATGCCCATTATATGTTGCACGCTATGCGATGAATGTGGTCACTTCCTCGAAGAGTGCACAGCCCTAGAACTCATCCATAGATGGTATCCTATAGATAGGGTTTACAACGTTTAATTGCGGGCAGCGCAATTCACATGTCTGTTATGCGTCGACAATCACATTTTGGAGAATTTTCACTATATCCCTTGATTCCGGATAGCCCTCGATATATTATGCTCTGCCATAGTTCACATCTCCCAAGAAGATGACATGCATGTGGAGTCCATGGACAGCTCCACAACCTAATAATATGTGACGAGTAGATCCATCATGTTCTTTTCTGTTAAAAAGTAACCAATCAAGGAACCTCTAGTTACCCCTAACTACTCTCTACAGAGAATACCAGCATGCACGTTATGCAAAATGCCCAATCATGCACTCACCACTTGTCCTGATTTAGCAGCATTACGATGATGGTTCCCTGCCAAACCTCAAACTGAGCATGATGGAACCCCCATATCAAGGATATTCTTCTTAATATGTCAAGGAAATAATTACGAGAGACACTGCACTTATGCCTTGCAACTTCGTCCTACCATCGATAAAATTCATACCATAGAAAAAAGGGAGGATGGCCTTTGTAAGTGGTATAGAAGGTACACCGCTGGGTCAACAACCCCACCCCCAAAGGGGCTTGGGGGAAAAACTAGGATGATACACCAACCAAACATCACCCAGGCTAATCAGAGGATAGCATGCAGACTATGCGACCTAAATGATAACCGAGTCCCCCACTGTAGAGAACTGAAGCCCCTTGCAAACAGTCTCCGCATAGTCTCTTCTCTCCCTCAGAAACTTTTCTCTAATCAAGAGAAGATCACACACACCTATTGCTAGATTTGTTCACACTTTCACCATATGATTAAACGTGTACATCTCCCCAATATAAGAGCGGAAAGAGCAGCATTGAGTCTACACTCCCCCAATGGGTTAGACACACCTAAGCCAACAACATGGACATGGAAGTAGAATACAACCTCTTCTATGATGGATCCTTTCCAAGCATCCACATCCAGGACATCGAGTAGCATTGATTCCCATATAATATACTCCATTGGCAGTGTGATACCATGCAATATCTGCACTGGCCAAAATCACACACCAGAGGTATGCTTGCTAATGGAAACATTCAGGCACCTCTGCAGCAGGCATGATTTCCACCTACCAGAAATTGACCATCCTAGCGGGGAACCCAACCTTGCGCTCACGTGGAATCCAATTACGGAGATTCTTCCCCCACCGAACATCAATGATACAATCCACAATATACGATTAGTATAATCAGATATCAGAAATAGGATTGCATCCGCCCCCCACATCCCAGGATTTTCACTCTATTCTTGTTGTAAAAAATCATGGTACCTTGTGCTTCTGCATTGATTTCCGCAAAATCCCAAATTTTCATGCTGCCATCGAACTCCTTGATGACACCCAACCTCTAGAACAACACCTAGTACAACTAGATCTTGTCAAAAAAAGTCGACGACAGTCGCTGCAACACAACAAGGCCCACAAGAAAAGGTTAAAAGCATCATTCGACTACCACATCAACCCTCATTCATTCACCAAGGGCAAGCTAGTCCTCCAATATGATGTCGCAAAAGAAGCCCTAGGGCCAAGAAATATCAAAACCTTGTGGAAAGGACCTTAAATCATCAAACATTGCCTCTGAAAGGGGGAATACATCTTGACGAAACAGGATGGGAACTGCCTCAACAACCCCATCAACAGCCTTTACCTCAAGAAATTCTACCCATAAGGGCCAAAAGAGCCCTTCCCTAGAGTGAACGTACACAAAACCCCAACCACTGAAATTTTTCTACCCAAAGACTTATTTAAAAGTGCTCAAAGTGCCACCATGGATCACCAACCTGAACCCTATTTCATATTCGTTGATGGAGCATCACGATGGTCTCAAAGTTTAGCTACAGCTGCCTGGGTCATATACCACCCTGACCAATCACCACTTTGCACAAATGGTGTGTACATCAGTTCAGAAACAAACAATCAGACAGAATATGATGGCGTCATTAGACTTATGTGCGATGCCCTCCATTAAGGCATACACCATATGCATGTCTACCTCAATTCCCAATTAGTAGTGTCATAGTTAAACCAAACATTTGAGACAAGAGATACACATACTATTCATATGGTGAGGGTGAGCCTGCCGAACTCTCGACTAAAGGCCGCCATCGACTCACTATTCATATGGTGAGGACCCGGTAGGGGGCTCGACTAAAGGCCCGTTAGGGGCTCGGCCGAGGTTACGAGGTCGAGGGAGAGGTCCGGTAGGGACTCACTATTCATATGGTGTTTTTAGAAAACATTTGTGTGCAAAAAGATTAAGTAGACAATTTGACTATATCACATTTACACATGTACTAAGGAGTCAAAACCAAATAGCTGATCACATAGCTAACAATATCCTAAACTGGAATGCATCTCGCATAAACCATCATACATAAAAACCAAAAATATAGATATCCACGAGCATGACATCATACATAAACTGAAATAGGTGACATAACATGTAAAGCCTCAAAATATATCTCTCATATATACATATACATATATATATATATATATATGTCACAATGTATATTTCTAAGTACAAAAATAGTCTTGTTGACCCAACGGCCAGCCTAAAGATACAAAAGTCGTCAAAAATAAGGGAAACATCCTCATAATGGATGTTTTTCCTGTGTAAAAGTATACTTTAGGGTGGTTCCCCCTTAGGTGGGGCACATAGACCCACAACTGCCCCCGGTGCCACCACTAGAGTTGTTGTTGCAATCGAGATCGCCACCCGATGTAGAACGGGCCGATAGTCCCTTTCACGAGCCATCATGGTCTCCAACCAGAACTCCTCGAAATCATCCATAAATCCTTGAGCAGGCACCCGCTTAGTAAAGTGGTCCACTCAACCCGAGGCATCCTTGAGAGCTGAAACCCAAGTAGTCAGCTCCTCAATATAAGCCTATACCATATTTGCACATGCTATCACTGCACCAGCACGAGCCCCCTCAGCCATAGCCTCCACAGTGGCTGAGTTGCTGCCCTCTCCAGAAGGGCTAGCACTACCACTAGGTCCTCCAGCAGCACCTCCTCCCTGACCACCCCTAGGTCACCGTAGAGGATCGTGGCCCACCAACCGAGCCACGGGGTGACCCACCTCACCAACATCTGTAAGAGTAACAAAAACGACTTCAGTGTCACTAAGAAAAATACATAAGTACATATATACTCAAATAAATGCAGAGAACATATACAACATACTTGTGGGCCCCCAAGCATAACCAGAAGGGAGACCCATATCTCGACCGCCCCGAAAGTCCATCCCCGCATATGGGAATGGCAAGAACATCTGCAGGTTGGCCTGGAACCAGGCCTTTGTCATGGCATTCCAATAATGCCCCACCATCCCACCACCACCTCGCGGCATCATCAAAACCCACCTCCTTATACGAGGCTCCCATGGCCCCCCAGGGGACATCGCCACTATTAGCCTCATCAGCACTACCCTCTCGTACATAATGCTACACAAGATGCTGGAATAGGCAAAAAACTTCGATCCACTATGAACCTTGCTGAGTTGTGCCACCATCCCATCATAGAAAAATCGAGAAAAGTCATAAAAATTCTCAGACCTCAGCCGGCAATACTCCAACCTGCATGCCTGATGCTCGATGCAGAGCCGACGACCCAACAAGTTATACAATCACTACCAGAGCACATCGCTCTACCAAATTTGTCACTAATGCAATGTTGATGCACCCCTCTATAAGAGGTGCCCCACCACAGTGGCATCTCTGAAACCTCTCCAGATCCACCCTCCCAAAAGGGAGTGGATATCTCAGCACCTCACCATGAGGTAGTAACCCAGTCAAAAAATACACATCCATCTCAGGACAGATGACCAGGTTCATCCCTCACAACATAAACATGTTGTGCCTCCTGCGCCAGTGTCGGATCAAGTAGTGTAGCAATCGATCCTCCAACCGAAGAAGATCATTCTCCGCGAACTTCAGGATCCCCCATTGCACCAATTGATGGCATGCCCCAGCATCAACAGCCAACCTAGTTCGGAGCTCAGGCCAATCCCACTCCTACCACAATAACCTGTCATCAAAACAGGTAACCATTAGTACAGAAAAAACACAAAAATGGGCCAAAAAACAAAATATTTTTTGCCTTGGCTTTGTGCACCTGTCCCTGAGATAGGCGCGCTTAGTGCATGCCTATATTTTTCATAGCCACACTTAAGGCACACCAAAAAAGGGGAGCAGAGTGCTTTAGCACACCTATCCCCCGAAAATGCGCACAAAGAGAGCACACCTTTGCCTCGATCAACCACGCAATCTAGGGCAAAAAACACCCAGAATCCCTACAAACCCAGTCTGTACAGACCCCGATGCCATCAAACTAAAAAAATTAAAGTGCGGGACGTCATGTAGGTTACCTAGACATGGTATTAGCAATCCCTGGTGCTCAGCCTGACCACAACGGCAAGAACTACTACGCAGAAGCCTCTGACCTCTCAAAAATTTAGCAAGTACAAATGAAGTGAATTAGGGCCATATTCACCTATATATTGCCCTTTTCAAAAACTTTGGAGGACCATAATGAGAGATAAGAAGGCCCGTTCTCCGTACCGTAAGTTCCATCGTGACCAACACTCCATGATGAATAGAGGCAATGCCACACAATCATAATCCCAAAACATTAAATTTTCAGCGCTGGCAGGTATGCCCTCTCTCATATTATTTTTTAAAGCTCATGACTTTCAATAATATTTTATAAATAAGATGTTTTCACTGGAGGTAGTTGTTTTAGAATGAAAATCTCACAAACCATCCACAATGCCATCTACTAAAAGTTCTAGCTAAGGTATCATTCTACCCCCAGCATGATAGAGTCCCAGTCAACTCTGCATATCCTGACATCATGTCTCCATTAGAAATCAACCATAGGGTCCTCATATCTGATCATCTTTATCATCACCTCACCCTGCACATGATAAACATCCTCGTTGGTTGATAGATCCTCCTCTCCATGGCGCTCGTCACCCACAGTAGACCATATATCACAGCAAAAGTGACGCCATGGCCATACCACTTTAGTTCGGGAAGCACCTCGTACCCATCCATTCACCATGCGCAAGGTCAAGTTTGCAATTCAAGCTAAAACCCTTTCCTGGACGACCAGATTGTACAAGCAGATCAAAAGCACACTACCATGCCTCGCATTTGGCCCACCATACCTCCACCAACATAATCCCATCGGTGATACTTTCTCATCTGCATCATCAAACCTGCACATGAGACCAACTAATGGGACCCCCACCCTCAGCAAAACACCTTCCTCACAACATTAGTGAGCGAACACTTTCATGTTTTGGGGTAGCCATCTCTATGTTTTGTACAAACCAAACCCCATTATTTATTCTTTTGGTAAGTGTACAAAGACCCCGAACGGTGCACTACATCCTTCAACCTCCCATCCATTTTTTTCTCCCATGGCAGTAGTCCCTGAACACCCTTGGTCGGAGTATTACACCCTCAGGCACAAGCCACCATGAAATTCATAGCCAGTTTGTAACCACCCTGGAAGTCCTACCAACTCTAGTGATTTCCCCATCAGAAATAACTATGACTACCACGAAGTTGCTTAGTATACTCTGACCTTGGGCCACTAAACCCCCATCATCAGTCTTCAGTCACCCCTTTCCAACATGCCTATGTTAAACCCATCACATCTAGGTCCCCCACCCTTCATTTCGGTGACCCCTTGTCTAGTTGAGGCTTCCTTTTTGTTGACTTTGACAACTGTTCTCAAAAAATCAAGTGATACCTTGGATTACCCCTCTCCATAAAAGGGGAATTCTCGGGTGGCACTACGAGAGACATCATTGCCCATAAATGTCATCGATCCTCCTAACATTCGACTACAACTAAAGCTTTCATGTCAATATGGTAGCATACCTTACAACCATTACACTTTGATCAAATTCGTCGAAGACCCGTGCCTACATAAGCGTCTCTTTCAGCAATGCTTACACAGGAAGGTCCTAGCCATCACCTCTGTGTACAACGTGTAGCTATATGCCATACTGAGCTTACGCATATGAGTATCGTATTCCACCTATTTTCAAATAAAAAACACCCTTGAGGGTGTCAACAGTTGTCGTCAACAACCACCAAATCACTACCACAACAGTGATGCAAACGTAACATATATCTGTCAAAATAGATTTGTTTAACTAGCCATAGCATCATGAGCATCGGACATGCCCATCTCGTAGAAAATTTTTATATGTATTGTATTATATTTTCTTTCAGGGGCCCCTTAGGACACGGTCATTCTTGGAACCGGTGCAGGGTGTTTTCAATTCCAAGCTTCACACAAGTCTCTCTCTCTCTCTCTACGCACGATATACAGAAAAAAAAAAAAAAAAAAAAAAAAAAAAAAAAAACTATAATTTATTTTAGCTATATAGTTCTTCCTAGACCTTACACATTAGGGCGCAACTATTAACACTAGAAAATCGTACAGCAGAAGACAACATTATTTAATGTCGAGCAGAAGGGTTTACAAGGTTGGAAGACATTATAGAATATGGAAAGTATTTAAAAATCTCTAAGGTCTGAGGAAAAATCAAATTTGAACAAGTCCTAAATGCTCTTTTCGTGCATAATACTTCGTGAAGAGCACCTTTGTGCTCTTTTTTTCCCGATATGCGCGCAATCCTGGGAGTGGCGAAGTGTCACTATCGGGGACCACACAAAGCATAGGACAAGTGATTCCTCACTTGAAGCCGCCTAAGGACAGCCACCAATGCCTCCTTAGATACCAAGTGAGCACAGAATGAAATATTTGGAGCACACGAAGGAATCACACCCCTCTCTTGGGTTGCCATGCACAATGTACCTAGAGAAGGAAGGAGGATTTGAAATCTCCTATATAAGGCCACCATGAGATGAAGAATGGGTGAACACATTATTATGTTGGCCAGAATTTCCCAAGCAATACCAGTAGTGTGTGATCCAGAGCTGAAGATAGAGGGGACTCAATTGCTGGCCATCCAACAAGTTCATTCCAACACAGTAAAGAGAGAGGGAGACTACACCGAGGCAAACTTGGGATAAAAACATCCTTGCATTGGAAATTAGAACCCATGTTCTAGGGGCCCTTTGGCAAGAGGGTAAAGTTTCACTCTTATTAATACCAACGCTCAATAAGAGGGTCCTAGAGCCACCATTTGTATTATTGTTGTCGTTTGACTCTTTTCAGAGCTCGTGTTTATTTGTTTTAGTGATTAGTTTAGTTTTAGTTTATATATGCATGTTATTTATCTCTCTAGTATTCTTATGATTCTAGCTTGTTCCACTAACTTGCTTGACTCCACTTCTTTTTTTGCCGGTTACCAATAAATTAAGTGGGTAGAACACACCCCTTAAGTTGGTGTGATTTCGTACGTACGTGCACCAAACACACTCTAACAAGCGTCATTGGGTGTTGGGATGCAGTAGGTGATTGCCCTTTAGGCACTTTCTAAGGGGAATGCAGAATATGAGGGTATGTCTAAGGCTTCCCACTAGCCCACTTCACTTGTTTTAATTTTTCTTTTCCCTTCCGTTTTCCGGGGGTAGAGATGATCTCCTCTATTTTAGGGTTTTCTTCAAGGACCTCCTTAGATCCTACTTCCCCTGAAGCTGTGGCACGCAGAGGCTCATTAGTGTTTGTAGTAATCATCCTTGCTTGGAATATAAACTTGGCATTGCTACTGTCAGATGACGTAGCTCGCTCAGTCATGTGGATGGCAAAGAGACAGACGAGATGATATTTATCAGAGTGGGCAAGGTGTGAGACTCTTGAAGAGTAATTCAATCTAGTAGAACTAACAATCCTCATCTTAAAGCCTTTGTGAGGGGAGAATGGCTTATTTATCCTTAATTTCCTTTCATCATTACGGGAATGGTAAAAAATCCTTGTATATCACCACATTAATTGTCAATTACCTACTTCATCGATTTGGAAGCGTGGTTTTCCATGCTCCTTCTCTGTTTCAACGGCTAATTACCTACAGTCCTGTGCATCATCCCTACGCATCCATTTATCCTATCTGGGTGTCCATGACCAGGTGCACATAGTATCCATTATATAGATACCCTGGCCATATATTCATTTGATTGACACTGAGGAGTCCCTATAGGGCTTCAACCGAATCCCGTTAACATATCTTGGTAGAGAATCGCCACGCAACATAGCCAATATGATTGCACTACCATTGGTAATTTCCTTTACTACAAACGGGCCTAACCAGTGCTGTTGGAACTTCCCCGGGTATCATGCAAACTAGAGATCGTAGAGTAGTACCAATTCTTCCTCCAAAAAGACCCTCTGTTGAATATGTCAATCATGACAAGATTCTTCCCGCGCCTTCTAAACCTATTGCTAGAATTGAGCAATGAACCAGTCTTCTTCCAGGGCCACTAGTTGTGCCAAGCATTCCTACATGATGTTTGGGTCTACCATATTTGTGAAGGCCAAGATGCGCAGGCTGGGAATGATGTATCCCATAGGCATGATAGCCTCCTTCTCATAGACCATTCTGAAGGGTGTCTTTCCTGTGAGCTTCTTACATGTAGTCCTATAGGCCCAGAGTATAGAAGGGATGCATACATCCCAGTTGCTCCATTGTGCATTACAGAGCTTAGTGAGCGCATGCTCAAAAATTTTATTAAATGCTTCTATGGTCCCATTCACCTATGGATGATATGTGGTAATATTTTCATGGTGAATCTGGAATTCCTTAGTCAGGGCCTTAACAGTTTCATTAATGAAATGTGTACCTTTTTCACTCATCAAGATCTTTGGGCACCCAAACCTGGTCAGGATATTTTGAAAAATGAAGTTCTTTGTCGTATCTATAGTAAAATCCTTGACATCTTTGGCTTCTACCCATCTACTAAGGTAATATGTGGCATTAATGATATACCGAGCACCGATCTTATTTCTTGGGGGATTAATGGGGCCTACAAAGTTGATGGCCCATTTTTCGAAATTTTGTAGGGGCATCTGTGGTTGCAAGGGCATCTCATCCCATCGTGAGGGCTTCTCGGTTAGTTGGGATGCGTCGCAGGCACAAAAATACATATGAGCATCCGTGTGTAGTGTAAGCCACTACAACTCGGCCCTTAATATCTTCTGCGCAGTAGCTTTATTCGCATAATGTCCCCCTGCGATTCCTCCATGGGCTTCCACTAGGAGATCTGGTCTTTCGTGTTCAAGGACATACCTTCGCAGTACCTCATCCACCCCTAGCTTGTAGAGTTGTCCCACAATGATAGTGAAGTGGGCTGCGTGGGAAACTAGTTCCTTCTTCTGTGGTACTAAACAGCCATCGCCATCGAGGGTCTTGGTAGAATAGTTACGCTCTGCATTTGAAAGATTCTTGGTAGCGAAGGCCATCGGGTGATCAATATCCCCTTCTCTCGGCTGCGCCAATATATCTCCCAAGGTGATCCCTGATGCATCTACGTGGACATGGAAGATCTTTGCCCAGTTGGGAAATATTAGGATAGGTGCAGTCACAGTCTTTTATTTTAGTAGCTTGAATATTTTTAGGCATTCGTCATCCCAGAAGAATGACACATCCTTTTTCAACAATTTTTCCATTAAAGCGATGATCAAAGAGTACCCCTGAATGAACTTTCTATAGTAACCTGTGTGGCTGAGAATGGAGCGCAACTGTTTTTTAGTGGTTGGAACTGCAAAATTGATGATAATTGCGATCTTGGTTGGCTCAAACATAAATCCCTGCTGACATACTACGTGTCCTAATAGAATCCCGAACGGGACACATAATATGCATTTCTTGATGTTTAGTGAAATTTGGTGTTTCCTGCAGGCATCCATCATCATGCATGGATTCCATACATGGTTATTTACTAATCCAAACATCGCCTAGTCATCAAAATATAATTCTAGGAACTTGTGAACGAATTCTTTGAACATGACTACAACAACGCGTGAAAAGACAACAGGGGAATTCTTTAATCCAAAGGGCATGACATTGTACTGAAATTAACCCCACTCCATCACGAATTTTTTCTTTATGCATTCTTCAGGTGTGATGTAGATTTGATGGTACCCCGAAAACCCATCAGTAAACGAGTAAGCTTCCTTACCCCCCAAATTATCTAGGATTTCATTGGAGAATGGTGTGGGGAACAGATCATGTACACAGGAATCATTTGACTTGCGTAGTTCAACGCAGATCCTTATCTCTCCTTTATTCTTCTTCTCCTGGACCACCATGGGGATTACCCAATCTGATTGTTCTACTGTTTCAATGATACCTGTGGCCACCATTTTCTCGATTTCCTCCTTAACTTTTTTTTTGTATTTCGTGTTTAGGAAATAGGGCCGTTATTTGACCGAATGTGCATCTAGCTTCAACATGATCCTCATGGCTCCCATTTTCCCTACGGTCCCCTTGAGTTGAGAGAACTTTTTTGGGAATAGATCTTAATATTTAGTTAGTAGTTCTACGACCTTTCCCACCATGCCATCATCCTATTAATCCCCAATATTGGCCATCTTGGGCTGCTCTTCCATGCCAATATTGATTTCCTACCAAACCTACATGTAGCAACGGACCTGCAAAAACCTGTTCTCCTTCTGACTCTGCGATCATGATATTCCGAGGATCTTCGTCGCATGCTTCTATTGACAGATTTCTACAGTTTATGATATCATGTATATGCGCATCCCAGGCTGGCGTAGTATTTTCTTGCTTAGAAAAGGACTCAGTGGAGACCAAAGCATCTATATCCTGTAGGGACTCATCAAGTTTCTCGATGCCTCCCATCAGTCTGAAATTCATTACAAATTCTTCAGCCATTATACTCCAATGCCTGGTACGTTGATGTAGTTCTGCATCCAAATACCAGGTGGTAGGGATTGGTCCTAATGTGTGAATAAAACTATGGACCCATTCATTCCATGTGCCCTCATTCCATACTTCTAGCCAGAGAGCCATGCGCTTGGATAGATCCCCTCATCCCGAGAAAATTTATATTAGTGGTCTGAATGCTACGTTAAATCATAAGGTCATCATCCTTCGGCATTCCCACCAGTCCCGGAAAGCTCCTTTATGCGTTTCCGACCAGTGCGTAGGGGTTGCATGCATGGCCAAGTCTAGGGCCAAAAATCTCCACTCTTCAGTGACGTTTTCTTCCATTGATTCAAGGAAATTTTCAATATTACTAGAGCCATCAAAGTAGGGTAGTTCTCTTACCTCTTAAGAAATGCATCGGAAGCTTTTTGTCACCTTAAGACAAGGTATGACCAAACTGACATGGATATTGATACATCCACCAATGATTTCAAGATGAAATGTAGGAAGAGAGCCAAAGTCCACATGGACATTGACCAGGGTAGTGTGAAAGATCAAAAAACTTTTATTACAATCATAGATTCACCAAGCTCCTCACGAGTAGGTGGTCAACGGTTTTCTCAACATCTTCTGCCACTGTTCCTTTCCAACAACAGAATGTGCAGACTCCAACATTTACTACCACTACAGGACAAAAGGATCATGATATATATGATACATTTAAAGAAATCAAAAGAAGGAATGAGGTTCTTAAGACCAACACCTATAATAATTTTTGGAAACAAACAAGCAGCTCCCAGAAGAGGCTTCTGTAAACTTTTGACTCTGAAAAGGGAAGAATGAAGATGGCCTTCTTAGAAGCAAAAATCCCTTAGTCCAAAACTAAATCACTCTACAAGAAGACCTCTTTTAAGTTTGAGGTAAATCATATTCATCCAATATACCAAATGGAGATGCATAAGACATGACAAATGATCTCCTCCACTTTAACCAGTATAGCCATGAATCTATCAAAGTTGTAGGTTACATTTTCCAACACACAGTCATAGTTGAATATGGAAAAAATTTCCTCCATTGCCAAAGGCTCAAGGGTTAAATACCTAGAGGATTTAGTGATGAAAATTGGTTAAAATCCATCAAACCTAGTAGTGGAAAAAGCACTTGTGAAGAAGAAGAATGAAGACATAGCTACTTTTAGGAGTTAAATCAAGATGCCAGCAATAGAATATCCTCTAGCTAAGGAGATAGAGGCAAATGAGACAAAAAAGGTAGAAATGATGCAACTGATCATTGAACAAGTAGAGAAGATCAAGAAAATAGATAATGAGATGGAGAAAATGGTAAAATAAAGACAGAAAGTAGTAAGAAATGCAGTGAAGGAAGTAGCAAAAGAAGCAGCCAAGGCCATGATTCCACTGCAAGGAGTCCCTCTTGTTGTTATTCATTCAGAAACTTCTACAGCTATAGGTATACCAGAGAAGGCACTCAGCAGTTAGCTAAGGCTATGGAAAACATGTCCTTACAGATAGCAGAAATTAAAAATTTGCAAGATCAAGTCAGTGACCCACAAGATCAGTTAAAATGGGAAGATTCAATACATGCTACAGAGCCACAGATCAACAAAATGTTAAATGAAAGTTTGTATAAGTCCCTCCAAGAGTCCTCAATTGGGAACATGGTTTGAAGAGTCAAATACATTATCTAGAAAAATATAATTGACTCCATGAATGAGATCTATCCATCAATTCAAATAATTTTTTAGCAGAGGGATTTGATTCATCTGGTAAGTATTGCAATAGAAAAGTAAAATGAGGAATTAGGGGATAAGCCTCCAACTGCTAATAACATTATCTTATTTCTCAATTCCAAACATTGTTATGAATTGGGACCCCTATGAGTAGAAGACAGGACAACAACTATACTTGAAGTTAAAAAAGTGTTGGAAAAGAAGAATTTAGTTGCACAAGTTGAAGATAAGTGTAATCAACTTCAGATTGGAGTAAGCAGGTTTTTAAACAGGATGAAACCTCTAAACAAGAAATGGTTTCCTTCATTATTTATTCTTAATGATAAGCTTATGGAAGAGCTAGATTATGTAAAGAAGCTCGTTGATATCTCCAAGGATGCATCCAAACATGCGAATATGAAGAACACAATGACAAGGAGGGCTTTTTATGAAGTTCTCAGTAATGATATCTTCATACAACATGAAATCAAGAACATATTTCAGGTAAAACCAATATTTATGAAGTATACAAAAGACTGATCAGGATCAAGATTTCGAGTCCAGAAGATTAGGAGAAATTATGTGACTTGTAGGAATGATGACAATTGTCAAAATTGGCCACAATTGTCAAAACTTAGTTATTTTTTAATAAATTAACAAATTTCCTCTTTTGATACGACAATCAATATAAAGTAGTTTAAATATAGCATTTTATTCAGTATTACAGGTTGGACACTATATTGTAAGCCCTTTTCATTGAAGTGTTTGTAATTTTCAAGCTGGAGCATCAATAAAAAGACCAATTTGCAATATTCCACTTTAATGTCTTCCACTTTCATCTTTTCATATGTATCATTTAAAACTATAATTGTAAAATAGGAAATTAAGGTTAAGATTTCCTGCCATAAGAACACCTTAATTCTAACTGCTTTTACAATTTTAATTTTTTCTCCTGATGTACAGTTTAGGAATTCTTAATTTCTTTTAAACCACTAATAAAATCATGTTTCTCCATTACATAATTTCACTATGTTATAAAACACCAGAATATACAACTAGCTCACCTTGCATTTTCTTTGGAAATTGATGCATAAACCCAGCCTATGTTGACTCCATAGCCCACTGGAATTTTTTTAAAGAAATCCCCTAAATCCAACCCAAAAACAATAAATCAAAAACAACTCCCACACTTAATTTAACTAACCTAATATCAGAAATCTTAAAAAAAATCTAAATCTTATAGAGATATCCCTCTCTAAGTCTAGGAGGGCTAGATCCTAGGCTCTAAAGTGGTTTGATGTTGTTCTTTATAATCTAGTCTTTCCAACATTACAAATTATAGATTGCTAACATGGGGTACACTGATACACCTCAAAAATATAGGGTGTACTTGCTAGAACACAGGATGACAGTGGTCAGAAGATATGTGAAATTAAATGAAGAGAAATCCATGTGAACTTCCCTTCATAGGGAGCTTGAGTGGCATGAATTTGAGGAACTCTTGGCTCCAAAGGATGAAACTCAAGATGTGGAGCAACCACAAGAAGGGGAACATAGAGTGGTAGAAACCACTCATGCATATCCATCAACTAGAGATGGAAGGAAGTGCACCAGAGATGGTGACAAATTTTTGCTAGATGCGAGAGAGATGTGGGAGAATGGAAAATTTTAGGGGCTAATAGTCGCGGGTGGGCTAATTTTCCATGGTTTTTCCAAAAAAAAGATTCGCGAATTTCCATTTTTTTTATAAAAATGATTTGCCCAAATTTTACAATATGAAATTATTTTACCTTAAAAATAGCCAACATTATACAGATAATATATATAATATCATTATAAATTTGAATAATTTTAAAAATACATCAATAAAAATTTTATAGTTTTCATATTAGGGACTAGTGAGATTTGTCGATTTTTTAAACTTCAAAATAATTTTCCATCCTTAAAATTTTCCTTGTGTGGGAGCACTCACATCACAGTCTAGGAAGATAATATCCCCAAAGCTACACACTAGATACATGTCTCTTATGAGCGAAGGTATTGAGACGTAACCATCCTATTGTGAGGAAGTAGTGCAACAACTAGTGTGGGTTGATGCCATGGTTGAGGAGTATGAATCTATTATTAGAAAAAATGCACAGGCAATTGTCGCAAGACCAGTGGGGAAGTCAGTTGTAGTATCCAGGTGGGTCTAAAAGGTGAAGAAAGAAGTAGATGTGAGTGTGGAGAAACACAAGGCTATATTTGTGGCTAGTGGGTTCTCTCAGGTGGAGGGCATTGACTATGATGACAATTTTTCACCATTTGCAAGGTTCTCATATATAAGATCCATCGCTACACTTTCAATGCATATGGGATGGTAGATTCATCAGATGGATGTAAAGACAACACTTCTCAATGTATTTTTTGAGGAAGATGTGTACATTGAGCAGCTGGAAGGTTTTTATTCCTTAGACAGGGAGTCACATGTGTGTAGACTCAAGAGAGCATTGTATGGGCTGAATCAAGCACCTCATGCTTGGTACACCAGGATTGACAACTATTTCAGTAGTTTGGGCTTCACCAAGAGTGAAGCAGATGAGAACCTATAGCATATTTTGGATGATGGTAGAAGCCTTTTATTATTTTATTGTATGTCGATGATCTGATACTGACAGGTGATGAGCAGCTCATCAAGTATTGCATAGAAGATATTGTTGGATTCCAATTTTGGCTTCTTTTACCCTATAATTTTTCATCATTTATCACTTTTTCTCATCATCTTATCATCATAGTCAGCTCATTTTTCACATCAAGGTAGTTAAATCATGTATTTTAATTATTTTAGTGTTTTAGTCAAAATTATGCATTAAAATTAAATTATGACAGAACTAGAAAAGCCTATAATAGCTCATTTGAGGTAATGGTTGAATGACACCTGGGATCGAACCAAATGCACAGCTAGAAACTATGGGGATCAAGGATGGGTGAACACCTATTGGTTCACACCAGAACAACTACATTAGGGCCAACCAATGCTGGTCAAACCAAACTAGCTGTTTAGAAATATCCCCTGATTTAAGCATGAAATATGGGCAGAATATGATTTTAAGGTATTTTCCACAGATTTTAGAGATAGGAGTACTAAATTCGACTTTTAGGCCTTATATAATGATATCATATATGTATTTGAGTACTTTAGTTAATTAGTTACCAAAGACTTGTATAAATATGTGATGTTTAGAGGAGGAAAACATCTCTTTTAACTATGTGAATTTGGAGACTTTTTGCAAATTAGTGGAGGTATTTGTTTCATAGTTCTTTTGATTCTATTATGTTTCATGGATGATGCTTTATATGATTTAAAAATTCTTTGGAGTTGATATTTATCTAAGGTGCACAGCGAAAGCATAGAGGGCCTCCATTGTTGAGCCTATGCACTAGTTTCTCCTTGTTTGGTATCATTTTGATTTGTTGTACTTTTCATTTCAGTTTTATATACCTTCATTTCAATTTGTTGTATCTTCATTTCAGTTTTTCCACTTCCCTTCAATATTCAATTTTTGGCTAAGTTCTTATTGACATGTTTGATAACGAGATATTATGAATTGGCCTCTCATAAGAGAGCTTAGTATTTGTTTCACTGTCAATAGGCTAGATTTATCCAAGATTTCTAATCTTATTTATGTTTGATTAAGTTATTATTGATATGTTTTATTAAGAGATATTATGAATTGACTCCTTGTAAGATGAATTGATATTTATTTCACAATCAATAACTGGACTTGTCAAAAATTGTTCATTTCAATTTTGATTAGGTTGATGCTATTTGATTCATTAAGAAAAAAAGATAATCTGGAAGTGTTACCATTTCCACTATATTATTTTCAAATCCTTCTACTGTAATGGATAATGAAGCTTTCTTGGCAAAAATACTCAACGATTCCAACTAGTTAGGTGTTAAACTTGTATAAACTGCCTCTAAACCATATATGTTGGAGTGCTTCTACGATTACGAAAAATAGATTGATAAAATAATTGATGATCTAATTCAAATCCATAAATTGGACCAACATTTTGGCCTCATTGCAAGGGAAGAAAATTTAGAGGGTAGAAGTCTAGTTAAATTCATTTTCATTTTTCATAAAAAAAGAAAAAACAAATTTGAGTTTATCATTTATTTATGTTTCTTTATGCCTAGACAAAGAGATAAAAAAGGTATATTTTCCAAACAAAACCCTCCAACCACTCAACCATATGTGGGAGCAAGACCATTGGGACTAATTACACCAGTTGCTGGAAAACCAACTTTAGAAGAATTGGAAGAAAAACAACGTTCGAGAAAAAGATTAACTCTTTTTGAAATACAAACTCTCTTAGCCTATGAAGTAAAAAGGTAACAAAGGAAAACACAAACATCTTCCATAGTAAAACAAAGAGATACAAGAAAACCAACTCTTGAACAAGTAGATCAACCGATACTCAAAAAAATAGAAAACGTTGAAGAAACAAAAACTCAGCTTCTTACCATGTTAGGTCCCTATATCACTAGTATAGTCCCTTGTTATTGTTAGTGTAACCCCCTTATTGTTATTATTGTACCCTTGTAACCCCCATTTTGTTATTATTGTGCCCTTAAATTATTATTGTTAGGTCGGCTAGGATTACATCGTGGCCCACTAGGATTACATTATGGCCCCATGGACTCCTATATATAGAAAGGAGGTTTTGTAAATTGTATCATCCAAGAATTGTTCATTTATGTAATGTATTGGAGGTTGCCCCCTCGAAGTGGCTTATGTCTAAGGCGTTGATATCTCTTTTCTTCTATTTTTGGAGGTGGTTACACAACATTTGGTATCAGAGCTTTGGATTCTAGGGTTTCGCTGCTCCAAACAGGTCATCGTGGAATTTTCGCTATAACGTTTTTTCTATGAAGTTTCAGAAGATGAAATTTTTATGGTGCGAATCTGAAATCCTGAGAAATATTTTCTAAAAATTTCAGATCTTGGTTCGCAATATTTTGGGAGATATGATCTGTGGAAGGTAGTGCTTTTTCAAGCTCCTGGATTTCATCTCAAAGAGGTGATCGTGTAGCAAAGTTCAACAATTCCCCTCTCGGGCATCGGATTGGAGTGTCGTAAAAATTGCTGTGCAGACCGACGGCAGTTTTAAAGCCATCACCCAGAGACAAGATGCCGCAGTTGACACGTGGCAAGTCCTACAAGTTTTCTCTACTGAACCAGTCCAAAATTAGGTCATTGTGGGAGATTGGACACAACTTTGTCTTGGGGAATCCAAATTAGATCAGACCTGTGGCATTTGAAAGAAGCTTCAGAGGGCTACTACAGGGTTGAATTTCAGATATTGAAGATTTTCAATTACAGAGATAATTCAATTTCAATATCGAGCTCCTCAAAGCAAGTAAAAGGTGTGTATTTTTTTTTCCGAATTGCATAAGTCTTGTTTGAAGAATCAAGTTGAATTGATTCCAAGGGCATATTTTAGAATAGATATCAATATTGGATTCTAAAATGGCTCCTAAAAAGAATTCAACACCCATTAAGCCTTTAGAAGGCTCTACTATGACTCATGAAGACGAAGAATGGCAACATGACATATCAAAATTACAAGAGCAAGTGCAACAAATTTCGCTCTCGCAAAGAACAATAAAAAATGAAATGGAAGTTTTGAAGAAGGGCGTGGAAACTAAGATGGATGGTTTGAAGAAAGGCGTGGAAGTGAATATGGACGCCATTTGAAGAAAGGCGGAAGCTAAGGGATGGCGTGAAGCCAAGATAGATGGCATGGAAGCCGGCATGGAATCTAAGATGGATGACATGGAAGCTAAGATCGATGAGAAAATGGAAAACATGAAGAATGATATAAAAGCAGACATGGAAGGTTTGAAAAATTTGATACAAGAAATGTTTCCTAATGGTGAAAAGATAGTAGAGGAAACTCATGATGAGAACAAAATAAATGTTAATCGTGATTTCATAAACTCTAATGTTGGCGGGAAGAACCACCATATTCCAAAAATGGATATGGGGAAGTTTGATGGAAAGGATCCTGTAACATGGATACTACAGATGGAGCAATATTTTGATCTCCATAACGTGCAAAACACACAAAAGGTACGCATTGCAACTTTACATTTAGAACAAAATACATTTGTACGGTATCGATGGCTTTGCTCCCGTAAAAAAATTGTCACTTGGTCAATTTTTACGGAGGAAATGATAGCACATTATGAGGATACAAAGAGAAACACCTTCTTTACCCAATTGATAAATCTCAAACAAAAGGGTTTAGTGGGGCAGCACATTGAGGACTTCCAAAAATTGAATATAAGGGTAACTGATCTTACAGAGGAACACAGGATTGATCTCTTCCTAGGCACTTTAAAGGATCACATCCAACATGAAGTTCGCGTTTTGGAACCTGATTCATTGGAGAAGGCATTCAGGTTGGCAAGAAAAGTTGAATGTAAAATTATGGCGACAAGGAAGCCTACCACTCAATTCTATAAAGAAGGAAGTGTTGCTACGCCTAGATTTCCACAACCTACAAGGTTGACACCACAACAATTGGAAGAAAAAAGAGCAAAAAGGGCTTTGCTACAGTTGTGATAGCAAATACACTAAAGGTCATAAGTGTGCTGAGAAGAAATTATTTTACATAGATTGTGAAGAGGAAGAAGAAATGAACAAGAAGAGGATATACACCAGGAACCAGCCCTAGAAGAGGAAGAAATGAATCCGACCATATCATGTAATGCACTGGCAGGAATTACCACTCCTCAAACTCTCAAGATAGCAGGACAAATCAAGAAGAAAAGGTAATAGTGTTGATTGATTCAGGTAGCACCCATAATTTTATTCATTGTAAGGTAGCCAAGGAATTAAATTGTTTCCTATACCCAGCACCAGAATGTCAAGTGATGGTTGCAAATGGAGGAACTATAAATTGCTCTGGAAAATGCCATAATATTAAGCTAACCATGGGGGAATATGTATTGACTAATCCAATGCTTTCCATTCCTATGGGAGGTGCTGATGTTGTACTAGGAGTACAATGGTTACAATCTTTGGGGACGGTAGCTTTTAATTTTCAAGAACTTTTCTTGAAATTTTTTTCAGAAGGAAAGGAAGTCGAATTACGGGGTATTGAAGGGAAGCCAGGAAGGATAATAAGCTCTAATGTCATGAAAAGCTTCTAAAGAAAGAACAACGAGGCGTAATTGCACAATTATGCTCACTAGAAGTTCCAACATCAAAATCATCTATTTCTGCAGATCTCCAACAAGTCTTGGACAATTATTCCAAGGTGTTTGAAACTCCCAAAGGACTCCCACCTATTCGTGATCATAATCATGCTATTCATTTGATTCCAGGAAGTGTTCCTCCAAACATCAGGCCTTATAGATATCCTTACTTCCAAAAGAGCGAAATTGAACGTATGATCGCAGAAATGTTAGAGGCGGGTATAATTCAACCTAGTCAAAGTTCTTTCTCTGCTCCTGTAGTATTGGTACACAAGAAGGATGGATCATGGCGAATGTGTCCGGATTATAGGGAGCCCAATAAGCTCACCATTAAAGACAAATTTCCCATTCCTGTGATTGATGAATTATTGGATGAATTACATGGAGCAATTTATTTTACCATGTTGGATCTTCGTTCAGGATATCATCAAATTAGAATGAAGACTGAAGATATTCCAAAAACAGCATTTCGAACTCATGAGGGTCATTATGAATTTTTGGTCATGCCTTTGGCCTTACCAATGCACCTTCTACATTTCAAGGGTTGATGAATTCCATTTTCAAACCCTTCCTTAGAAAATTTGTGCTAGTATTTTTTGATGATATACTAATCTACAGCAGGTCTTGGAAGGATCATGTTGAACATGTTGACAGGGTGCTCAAGTTATTGCAGGAGAAACAATTATATGCAAAAAAATCCAAATGTTTCTTTGGAGTACAAGAGGTGGAATATCCGGGTCATATTGTATCTCACGAGGGTGTTAAAGTAGACCCTAACAAAATTAAAGCCATTAAGGAATGGAAAGTTCCCACAACCATAAAGCAGTTGCGAGGATTTCTCGGGTTAACAGGGTATTATCGCAAGTTTGTTAAGAATTATGGGAGAATAGCAGCACCTCTAACAACATTATTGAAGAAAGATGAATTTTCATGGACTCTTGAAGCAACTAAGGCCTTTGAACATCTTAAAGAGGCAATGTGCCTAGCACCGGTCTTAGCTACGCCAGACTTCACAAAAACCTTTATTGTGGAATGTGATGCCTCAGGAAATGGAATTGGTGCAGTTTTAATGTAGGAAGGAAGACCAATTGCTTTTGAAAGTCATCCAATCAAAGGAAAGTATTTACATAAACCTATTTATGAGAAGGAAATGTTAGCAATACTAAATGCACTAAAGAAATGGCGAACTTACCTAATGGGAAGACACTTCAAGGTAAAAACTGATCATGATAGTCTTAAACACTTTTTGGAACAAAGACTATCATCAGAAGAGCAGCAAAAATGGGTCACAAAGATGTTGGGTTATGACTTTGAAATAATCTACAAAAAGGGAAAGCTTAATGTTGTTGCAGATGCACTCTCAAGAAAGAATGAAGAGGTGGAAGCATTGCTTTGTGCCATTTCTATTATCCAACCGGATTGGATAACCGAAGCAAGAGATGAATGGAAGAAGGACAAAGATGTATGGACACTCATTCAAAAGTTGCAGCAAGATCCTAGTACATCTGATACATTTAGTTGGAAAAAATGATTCCTTATGGTACAAAGATCGCTTATATCTTTGTAAGAATTCCCAACTAAAACAAAAGATTCTTCTGGAATTGCACACTTCTCCTTTAGGAGGACACCCAGGATTTTTAAAAAATTACCACAGGGTGAAGAAAGAATTTTTTTGGGATGGCCTTAAATCTGATATTCAAAAGTTTGTGGCGGAATGTTTGGTTTGCCAGCAGAACAAAGTGGAAACAATTAAGACCCCGGGACTTCTAAAACCTTTATCCATTCCAAGTCAACGTTGGGAGGAGATTTCAATGGATTTTATCACAAGTTTACCTAAGTCCAAAGGAAAGAGTGTCATCATGGTGGTAGTTGATAGACTTACCAAGTATGCACACTTTTGTGCATTATCTAATCCATTTAAAGCAAGTACAGTTGCTACTACATTTATGGATAGAATTCAAAAGCTACATGGAAGCCCAAGGGTTATTGTGAGCGACAGAGATCCCATTTTTACCGGAAATTTTTGGACGGAGTTATTTTCTTGTTTGGGTACTCAATTAGCTCATAGCTCATCTTATCATCCTCAATCTGATGGTCAAACTGAGATCGTAAATAAATGCTTGGAAGGATATCTTCGTTGTTTTGTATCTGATAAACAAACACAATGGGTCAAGTGGTTACCTCTTGCTGAATGGTGGTATAACACTTCCTTCCATACTGCAGCAAAAATGACCCCAATTATGGCACTTTATGGATATCATCCACCATCCATCACATCATCTTTAAGGGAAAATTCGAAGGTTCAAGCAGTGGAAGATCACATCGAGCATCAGCAAGAAGTTCTCCAACTCTTAAAGGATAACCTGAATTTTGCACAAAATCGAATGAAACAATAGGCAGATCAACATCGCAGCGAGAGAAGTTTTGATGTAGGAGATTGGGTATTTTTACGGCTACAACCATACAAACAAATGTCCCTCAAGCAAGCTAAGAAGGATAATAAATTATCACCAAAGTACTATGGTCCTTACAAGGTGTTGTAAAAGATTGGTTCTATGGCATACAAATTGGAGCTTCCTGCTTCTTCGCGAGTACATCCAGTTTTCCATGTTTCATGCTTAAAGAAGGTTATAGGTGAAAATCTTCCAGTTCAAACAATATTGCCAGAACTTGATGAGGAAGGAAAAATCATATTGGAACCTGAAGCGGTCATGGAAACAAAAACTCGACAGCTACGGAATCGATCAATTTCAGAGTATCTCATCAAGTGGAAGAACTTACCCACTGAAGATTCTACATGGGAGGATGAGAATTTTATACAGAAGCACCCGGAGCTACTCAAGCGTTGAGGACAACACTTTTTTTCAAGGAGAGGGGCATGTTAGGTCCCTATATCACTAGTATAGTCCCTTATTATTGTTAGTGTAAACCCCTTATTGTTATTATTGTACCCTTGTAACCCCCATTTTGTTATTATTGTGCTCTTAAATTATTATTGTTAGGTCGGCTAGGATTACATTGTGGCCCACTAGGATTACATTATGGCCCCATGGACTCCTATATATAGAAAGGAGGTTTTGTAAATTGTATCATCCATGAATTGTTCATTTATGTAATGTATTGGAGGTTGCCCCCTCAAAGTGGCTCATTTCTAAGGCGTTGATATCTCTTTTCTTCTCTTTTTGGAGTTGGTTACACAACATACCAAGACATTTCAAACAACTGAGAAAGAAATGATGGAGGAAGGAAAATGATCTAATGTTCCAATATTAACTCCAGAACAAAGGATATAGTATGAAAGACAAAAAAGAGAATGACAAAGAAAAAGAGAGGAAGAAATGAAAACAAAAGCATCAAGAAAAAGAGATGAAGATGCCAAAAGAGAATATGACAATAAGAGACAACATGATGCTGAAATAGACAATGATCAAGAAGATACCTTTGCATTCCCAATTCATACACTAGAGAAATTCTTGGAGATGAGATAAAAATGAAGAATATTCCATGTTTTGTTTTGCCAAATTTCTATGGAATGTAATATGACGATCCTGATTCATTCATGTTTGAATTTTATATTTTATGTCATACTTATGGTTATACAAATGATACACATAAACTTTGTCTTTTTCCTGCTACTCTTAAAGCAGTTGCATTAAAATGGTTTATGGTATTAAGAGAGCACATTATTACTTCTTGGGAAGACATGCGGAAATTTTTTATTAAAAAGTATCAAGCCTATTGTAGGCCTAGATATTCGAAGGAGGATATTTTTAGGATGTCTCAATAAGAAGATGAGAGTTTGGAATAATATTTATAACAATTTATTTACAATTTACAAAAATCCAAACAACACTCTTTAAATCTGGATACCGTTGGAACAATTTTTATCAAAGGTATACGAGATGAATACCTTGATATTCTCAATGTAATGGGAAAAGGAGACATATCATATTTATAATTTGAGGAGATTGCATAATTATGTCAAAATTATTCAAGAGGAAGAGCCAAAAGTGGAAAAAGAGATGTAAATTCAAAAGTAAGTAAATCTGCAACAAGAAGCATAACAAGAGAAGAATTATGGAATTTATTTGAGAATTTTAAAACTGATATATTGAGCACATTAGGGACACAAATCATTGTACTAAAGGCCAAGAAAAATAAATATGAACAATATCAGGTACTATCAATATTTTGTCCTAAACGTAGAAAGAAACATCCACTAAAGGAATGTCCTTAAGTGATTATCTGGGTTTGTGGAATTTGTACACAAAATCATTCAACTGATAATTTCCAAAAACTTAAGGAATTGTAGGTAAACTCGATGGAAGAGGAAGAAGGGATTGACTCTCTCTAGTATTTGGCACCTAGATGACCTTGGCAACCATGGTTTATAGGTATGCCTCAAAATTTACCTCAGCAATCTACTCAACAAATTCCTCAGAATTATTAATATCCTACTCAATTCTCATGGAATGCTCCAATTCCATAGCAGTATTGGCCTCCATAGCAGATCCAAAACCAACCTTTACAGATTTGGATAGGATGTGCTTATGGAGCCCAACCCCATAACAATTTTATCCTCAATATTCATATCAACAACAATACCAACCTTATCCTCAACATTCATATCAACAATCATATACTCAACAACCATTCCCATATCAAAAATTCCAGCAAACCCCTCAATCAAACCCATTTCCACAACAACCATTACCTACACTAACTCAACCTCAGTAGCTTCAGCTGCCATCTAACCAACCTACATCTAGACCAACTCAATTACTATCTCAATCAGTAGCAAATCTGAGTAACAAAGTGGAAGGACCAATTTACAAAACTGAGGAAGGAACTTCATACGCCATCCTTCCCATTCAAAACATCTACTTAAGGTCTGGGAAAATTTTACAAAAATACTCTCCTATGATTATAGAAAAACAAGTTAAAGAGGGGAGAAATCCTGAAAACCATGATGAAGAACATCAAGTTCATAAAAATAGAATGATAACAACTCAAGCACCTCCTTTTCTGGAAAGGTTAGTAGAGAAAAAATATAGTAGCTCCTCTCCCTAAATTTGATATTTTAGATGAATTGGAAAATTGTTATGTTAAAAATACTTTATTGTGTGCTATCAAAGACATTCCTATTTATAGAAAAGCAGTGAAGGAATTGTGAATCAAAAAACTGGTAAAAGAAAGAAGGAACCAACTACAATTGATGTCATTGAGAAATTATCCATTCTAATGTCACCGAATACAACATTTGAGAAATATGTTGACCCTGGAATACCTATGGTAACAATTTCAATCAAAATTTTCTTAGTCTCAAAAAATTTAATTGACTTAGGAGTTGCTATCAATTTCTGTAATATTCCTACATTAGCTTATAACTAATGGGAATATAAAAAAAAAATTGTCACATAGATAGGTGAATAAGTGGGTGGGAGGACCCATAAAACACTTTATGGTGAATAAAACCACTTCTCACATGAAACTAGATCATATTTTCAGTTGAATAAAGCACCCTAAGGTGTGAATAGGGGCTAAAACACATTGACTGGGTCAACCTTTACCAAATATATAACGTTGTCATGGAGGAGTGGCCATCAATGAGGCACAACGCAATTTTAGATGGAGATTCCTTGTGTAAAGAGGTGATTTCATTGAAGGTAGTTTAGGGTTTAAAAGCTCTAGTCTTATAAAAGTAAGGGGATGGAAATGTTAGAGGGTTGTTGATGATATGATATTTTTCTAAGTATATGGTCTGTTTAGACATATCTCATTCTCTTGTTGTTTAGCTGAGAATAATGTTGTTTAGCATTAGGTGTTCCTAATCGGGAATCCCAACTCTTCCATTGAGTAGCTCTTCGGAGAGTTTGTAGTACATTGTCCACTATTTGGCTGAAGGCCAAGCTACTTCTTTCAACTACAATGCAGATCTTGTTGAGGGTTTGACTATTTTTGCAAGCTGCAGCAAGTGGAGACTAGATCTTACAGATCTAGTCCATTTTAGCGCTTCTTTTTAGTGGATGAGGCTTCTACTTCATTGGGAGGACTTTATTGAAGACTTTGAGCATCATTTTCATATCTTGGTTGTAATCCAACTATTTTCGGATCCCTACAACGTAGTATAGATCCATATTTGTGTAATTCCTGTAGGTGTATTTGCTGGGTGTTTCAGCTCACAAGTTGGAGAGTGATTTTCTAGGTGTTGGGGATTTGCCCTTCACTTTGGAGATCTATTGGAGGAGATCATTCCATTGTTTATATCAGATCAGATCCATTTTCCATATCTAAATATTTCCATAGATCTGCAATCTTAGATCTCAGATCTACATCTTGTACTTGTTATTTTGCTGAAAACCCAAAGGGGTATTGATAGAGGAGCTTGTATAATGTATGGATCTACTATATATATAAATTTTTGTCCACGTGATTTCTCTAGATCTGATGTGTAATTTACAGCTACTGCAGAGCCAATAAATAACACTATAAGGTTTTTTTCTGTCTTAATATATGGTTGCAACACCTCATTTTGAGGGATTTTTGTCATTGGAGACTTGTATTTTCCTGTCATGCATCTTATGGGCCACTTTTGACATGTATTTTGTGGTTGTAATGACAAATGGAAGGTATCCATATTGGAATCCTACTTTATAAAATATGAATTTCATTAATTTTATATCATTCTACATTCTATTGTTGCATTCCCCATTTGGGAATATTACAGTGGTATCAGAGCATCATCTTGGCACAAACTGTGCTTTCTAAAGAGCCAATATGTCTTTTGAAGGAAAGAAAAGATAGAAGAATTATGGTTATACTGATGAAAAAGAAAACAAGGGTAAAACCCCTTTATCTGGAGAAATGAAAGGGAAGGAGATCTTAAGACTTCTTCTCCAAACTATGCATGAGCTTAAAAGAGAAATCAAGGGAATGAAGAGGGAAAGACATGAAGGTCCCTCAAGAAGATCTTCACATGAAGAAAACCCCAGTTCTTCATATTATGTGTGCAAGCACTCAACTACACAATCAAATCTACAACATTATACTATGCCCATATTTACTGCAAGAGAGATGAAGGAGGAAGATGCACCAAAGGAGGATACTTTAAGTGATTATCTTCAAGAGCATGAATCTCAATCTTGCAGATTCAAGGAGCACTTGAACTTCCAAGAGTTCTGCCAGCTCAAGGAGGAAAGGAGATCCAACAAGCATAATAGAAGGAGAAGATGTAGATTATTTCTGCCAAATTTTGATGGATCCTCCACATGCACAGCCAAGGATTGGATAGATCAGCTAGACTCATATTTGGATCTACATCAAGTTTCAGAAAAATAATCCCTTAAAGTAGCAGTGTTGCATCTCAAGGGTAAAGCTTATGCTTGGTGGTTATTTGAATATTTTTCATTAAAGAATGCAAATATATCTACTTATACAATATTCACTAAGATATTAGTGAAGAGATTTGATGTAAAACAAACTGAAACATCTTTGATTTAGCTAGCAAAGCATGAACATGCAAAAACCTTACATGAGTTGGAAAGATCTGTTATGCCAATCCACTTCATATTTCTATTGAGGGGGATAAAAGCTTGTGTAATACCTTGCCAAGGGCAAGATCCCCATTGCATGAATAGATTTATTCTCAAAGGGAAGGCCAAGATTTAGGGTCTCTCATTGTTGACAAGGTATTCTCAAATATTGATGAGGAGAAAGAGCATGAAGGAAGTAACATCGTTGTCACTTCAGGAGAAGGACCATCACCAAATAGGGATGGGTATGAAGTTATTGCTTCAAGAGGAAGATATTTTGCATCTTTGTAAAAGGTTCCCAAGGAGCATCATGTGACAGTATTATTGGGAAGTAATACCTTGATCAAAGGAGGAGAGAGGATGGATCATTATCCAATGATGAGAGCATGCACCCTTGTTTATTTAAAGGGGCTTATATTCAGAATAAGGATTCTGATTTATGCAGCAATGAGAGGGAAAAATTAGCCCACTCATTTATACAGTCTACTTCAGATTTTGATGTCTCTTTGCATGGAGGCATTCCACCAGGGAGACCCCCTGATGAGAAGATGAATAAAGTGTTCTCTCAACTTGTTGCTGCAATGACATCTTTGGCTAACGAAGGAGCATTTAGAGGAGATACCACAACACTGAGAATCTTTGATGGGTTTCAAGGAGAGATGAGAAAATATCTGAAATGGAATTTTCTATCTTCCACTCAGCTATTTGTGTTGGAAAAGAAGGATTCAGAAATCTGTGATGACATAAGTATGGTGTCAAAAGGCCACTCCATAGTTTTGGGGCAGCAAATGATACTTCCACACATGAGAAACATTTCTGAATATGACAATAGGGTATCAACACTCTTGTATGGATGGGAAAAACTATGTAAGCTTTGAAAGAAAGAGACCTTTCAAAATGAGGTTGACTTCCATGAACTTCAATATTGTCGTGAACAATATCAGTTGCAAGAGAGGCGACAAAGGTGGAGCTACAACACTTTAACATGTGAATTTGGCATTGATCATGTCAAAGAGGAGAATGGTGATGTGACAACTACTTCATTTCATAATTTTACAGCATTTTCATTGTTGGGAAGCTTAGATCCATATTGGAAGTCCCAACTCTTGGTAGAATATTCCAAGAACCTCTTCACATGTAAGGTTCTTCAGGGGAAAATGGAAGGTAGGAGGTATAGAGTGGTTTATGGATTCATTTGCTTTCATGATCAGATCTATTTGACTAAAGAATCAAATCTCAAAGATAAACTACTATATGCAGCCTATGATATCTTGGTTTCAAATCCCACTAGTTTCATTAGAACCTACCATACTATTTTGGAGGGATTCGTGTGGGAAGACTTCAAAGAGGAGACGCACAATCATATGAGAAGGTGCACGAATTACTTGGAGGATGAGGAGAAACACAACTCTTGGGAAGAGTTGTCATCACTACCTCCTTACTCATGGGGTGTAAGAGGGAGCTCACCCATGAGCTACCTCACTGATTTGAACCAAGTATATGGTAAGAATTGTATTTATGAACATCATGATGTATTTACTATATACTTGCATATTCTTACCACACATGTGCAGGGAATTAAACCAAGAAGGGGAACTCTTCATTATTTTCTTTTTGAGCTACTTGGAGCCATGAGAAATGATGATTTTGATCACTCCCTAGGAGATTTTGGGGAGTTGATGTACTCTTTTTGGTGTGCCACATTGACACCAAACATCATACATCACTCCAAGTGTATGAGGAGAAATCTTGATAAAGAATGTGATTTTGTGTCTCATGATTCATTTGATTATTACTTGTATTATTTTACCATGTATATGCAAGCCATAGATCCTAAAAGGAGTGTTATTCAATTCAAACTTCATGGCCAACTTTTGGACACAAACATTTCTGAACATGGCCACCCTCTTAGAGGACAAAGGGAGATATTGTATCATTATGGGTGCATTCCAAAAGCACCAAATATATATCACACTTTCAACCATGGTGAGATTACTTAGGTAGCAAGTAAGTGGTGCAAAAACCACTTACCATATCACTATCTGATGCAGTCACGAGATCTACTACGTTGGTACTATAATCCACCTCCATCATTGCATTTGATTGTTTATATATTATTGGTTTTGATTCCACATGATGATGATGCTCTTATCGTTGTTGGGGACATGATAGGAAGGATGACACATTGGTTGGATGTGTCCATTGGGAATGAAACTTCACATATTTATTCATGCTTCAAGAGGAGTATGGGACATTATATGGCTGCTACACTATATCTTTTGTTTCCTTATGCAAGGGGCCATCTATTTGACTTATGTATTTGGGATAAGCCTCTCACATAAGAGAATTTTTGGCAAGACATGTGTTGCTTGGATCATATTCATCTAACACCTCACATCCTCTACTATTTTCAAGCTTTTGAGAAGCTTATGGAAGCCAGAAGGTGGTTGGACAGCCACTTATTGTATCATGTTTTGAGGTAGTAAGAAGAAGAAGAATGATGGTCTCAATGGAGGGAATATTTTCACCATCCAATATATCATATGACACTTTTTCCATATTTATTTTGGATCACATGTGGTGATGATACTCTATTCACTATATGTAATATCCCAAAATAGGATCTGCTAGCAAGGCATGATTGGAGAACGCATTTTCCAGGAATGGCTGCTATAGGATTTGAAACCAAGACCTGGATCCTTTAGATAAATGCATCTAAGACTTAAATCCAAGAGGTGGCTCAAACAAAATCCCTCTAGGTGGGTTAAACAGATCTCCCACACCTAGTTGTCTTCAGAAAATGCCCGATGAAGGGACTGCAACAGTTGTTGAACATGCAATGGAATAAAAACATTATTATTATTAGCCGTGAGACATGAAGATACAAATATCCTTCCCTTTGATATTATAGCAACGAAATTATACAATGATTTGAGGAATCAATCACTCAAGCTGGGCAATGAAAGCCTCAACAGAACATGTACAAGAAATTGGAGAACACTGCTACACAGAACTTACACAAGGCTATATCAGTGCAGTTTAATGGAGACATTGTAACATACAAAATGATAATACAATGATATGAAAATAATAGCTCAAGAAATGTGGGGGAGCAAGTTCTCAACCCCTGAAAACAATAGTACAACAATCCTTGGAAGGATTGGCTACAATATAGATACAAATGGAAAATATGCAGAAATGTTGGAGTAGTAGGGTAGCAGCTGCAAATAAAAACTAGAGATGGCTAAATATGATGCTAAATATAAAATAGACCTCCTCTGACAAATCTCTCAAATGATAGGTTGATCCTATCCCTAAAGATCTCTCCCTCTAAGATGATGGTGCAAACCCCCACTGCAGATATACAGTGAAATAATGCAGTCAAGAGAAGGGAATGCACTATTGATGATGGGAGATGCTTGGTATGATGCCAAAATATGCAAATCAGCCCCGAAAAACTTCCTCACTAACCTTCCCTAGGAATAGAATCTCCCTCCTCTGAAAGATGAGCCAAGGAATGGTGTTGTGGAACCCTCCACTGCAACACCCTGCAACACAATGTTATACTTGAGTAGAAATAACATTGTAGCTGAAGGAATGGCTTTGGCCTTGAGCCTAGATGTGGAGAAATGAAGTGAAATCCTTCAAGAGGCCTCTCAAGAAGGAGAAGAATTCATAAACAGGAATCCCTCGTGCTAAACAACACTACAACTCAGCTAAACAGTTGGAGACTGCAAATATTCTACAAGACCAATAATCAAATGCTCAAACATGTCTCTTTATGGCTGCCTCTTCTTGATTTTATGCAAGTGAATTTCTTTTTGCCCTCGACCCCACACATTAGGGTTTCTTCCATAAGGAATCTTTCTCCCTCTCAAACTGCGTTGTCTTCCCAATCAAGCCACACCCTCTTGGGCAATGCTGTTGACTTGGTCAAACTTGACCTTGTCCTCAAGCATTTTCCCCTTTTCACATTGGAAGGTGAAAAGTAAAGCTAATCCATTGATCCCCTTTCACATTATAAGGGATTTTATTGCTACTCATTGGTATTTTACCCATTTTATTCACCTCCTAGATGATATGAGCAAAAATTAATATTCCAATTTACTGCATGCAAATTTTGGAATATTACAGTCCTCCCCTCTCGAAGATTGCTTTTCCTCAAGCAAGTGCAAGGATAGACTAAGTTATTTCTCCTCCTCTCCCTGTAACATCCATGTATGATGATCTTCTCCAACTATAGAGATGCTATCTCATCAACCAAGTCTCCACATTTCTTTTCTTTAGCATGCAAGGTAGCTATCGAGATATTATCTATTGGAAATATTGTCATTGATGGCAAAGGAGTAGAAAGGAGTAGCACCAAGACAAGGGAGCAGATATGAGACTGTGTATTTTTGAGCTATGGGATTATAAAAGGTCAATTATTCATTCATTGATTCTGTGTGACTTGTAAATTTTGAGAAATTAGCATCGATCACAGAATGGATCGATGCCATTAAAGAAATTTCTCAAACTTCTAAATTGAGGTATAAAATCTACCTAGATGTATTTCGCAATTAGCTCACTTTGTATAAAGAATTTCAAGGATATATTACACATTCTGTTGTGTATACATAGTGAATGAGATCCAGAGTTTGAAGTCACATTTGGGGGCTTTATTGTATTTATAAACAATTATAAAACCACAGGCAATGAATAATAAAGGTTAAATCCATTGTGGAATGAATGCCAGAGAGGGTTTTAAGACTGGTCGATATCATTAAAATATAAGATGTATGGCATAGTCGTGGTGGAATTATTTCAAGTTGGAACCATAGTTATCTTTAGAAACCCAAGTTGAATGAAAACAGAACGACTGAGTAAAGGAGAATAGTGGATGGTTTTTAAAACCAACCGGTGGTTTTCTCATAGCTCAAAGATGGTAAGAAGTAATTGTTGGAGTGAACACGATAGTGGTTGTGGGCTGACGCATGGTAATTAAAAACCACTAATTTTGCATAAGTTCTAAATTTTTACCCATCATGCTATTTGGAGAAAAATATCGAGCAATGTTTGTTGGATCTGGAGCAGTTAAATGGACAACGGAGATTGGAAGACACAAATGTATATGTAAGTTGTATATACTGTGGGACCCGAATATAATATCATTTTGGTGCTTTGGGTCTTAACCAAAGTAAACTCATAAATATGATTAAACCAAGGTGTGATAGTTGACAGATGTGGGAAAATGTTAATACATGTTGGTACTTTGGTATATTTATCCAAAGTCAATTTGGTATAGTCGGAATGATAAAAGGTGTGAGACTAGTGAAGGCAGTAGCAAAGGCTAAACCTCATGCACATCATATGTGCGCGGTTAACATTGATTTGGGATCAACGGTATTGTGGGGGCACAAACAGTCCGATGGTTAACCCAAGGGGGTGCCTCCGCAGTTGACCCGCCCATCGGGTGTTGACCACAGATCGATGTTTGTCATTCACTATGGTAACACAAGCCCGATGATGATTCCGTAGCAAGGAGTGCCTCCGCAGTGCCATGAACTAGGACCCACTTTCCTAAAGCTCAAAAGTACAGTCGTGGATCGGCGTGATCAATAGATGAGATTAAAGGAGATAGAAAGCAGAGATTATATCGGAATCAAGTAGGACCCAATCACATATCGGACATTGCAAGCGAATGGGATAGTCATTGGGTGGATGCAAAGTTGCGATGTGATGTGGCGATGTGAAGGGACACATGGTGGCATAGCGTTATATCGCACATCAGCGATGCAAATCTCATCGCATACCGTGAAGTGGATGAGAAAATTTGAGATGCGATGCAACGCGATCACTTATCGCAATCGGGGCAGGAGAGATATTGCATATTGCAATCGGAGATGCTTATGTGATAAGATTTTGTAGGTTATAGAAGTTGTGATGTGAAGTAGTGATAAATTCAAGTGGGACTCGTCGCATATCACATATCGGGAGATCATATGGACGAAGGTACATGGGATAACTGGAATTGCCAAAGTGTGATAAAGAGAGCAAACACAATGAAGACCAAAGCTTAAACCTAAAGCATTTCAAGTGTGGGAGTATGGGTTTTCCCGTTGATAAATTGCATCGCATAGCAAAGGAGGATTATAACGTAAAACAAAAGGAAAGATTGAATGCAAGAAAATATTCGAGTAAGTAATAAGACCCGACACTCGTGCAGAATAGTGGTTGATGCAGCAATGGTAGTTTATGAAGAAAAGGTTGAATGCGGGTAGAAAGGCTCGAGAAAGGATCTGACACAGAGAAAAGGTCAGAATCGAGTATTTAGAAGAGCGGTGAAGGTTGAACACTGCGGGCACGAGAAAAAGAGACAGAGTCGAGAAAAATGAGGATACGATAGCACCGTTGGAAACACAACATTTGGGTCGAGTTAGGCCAAAATGATAGTCATGCAGAAATGTGTTAAATTTAATAGCAGGAATCGAAATGACTCTGATAGCAGTAGAAAATACAAATGCATAACAAGTAAAGAGATGAAAGGGTTGGGTGAAATATATTTGTTGTAACTGTAAATGTAAATGAATTAATTATATTCATTGTATGTGATGCAAAGGCAAGTCTCCGCAGGCAAAGAAAAACTCTAATTTGATACTGTAATGATTGTATATATTGTTGTAACATCCTGAATATGCTGAGTGAGAAAATAAGACGGTGGAAGGAAAAGAGTCATACCTGTTCATTTCAAATTCCATGTGGAATGTAAACAATTATGAGGTGATCTCTATAAAAATCAGCATATGCATAAGGAGTAAGGATATAGAGAAAGAGGTGAGAGAATGTAAGAAGAATAAGGAGTAGAGAGAGGAGTTGTGAAGATCCAGAGATGATATAAAGGAAATTTGAAGGTTGGAAGGACAACAGTAAAGAAGGAGAAAAACAAAGCTAATATCCAAGTAAATCAACATATGATTTTATTGTACAGTGAGAAAGTTGGTGCTTCCATATCAAGTTGTAGCTTGATAGATGTCCACTTGTAGCTGGCTGAGGTAGGAGCCTCCTGGAGGCTATAGCCTGCAAAAAATAGAGGGGATTTGGAGCTTCCTTGAAAGTTGTATCTTGCAAAATTGAGGTAGTAGCCTCCTCTAGGTTGGAGCCTACAGAAAATCAGTGGTGAGAGGGAGTTGGAGCTTGCCTTTGAATCAAAACAATAATAAGATGTGGTTTTATCCCTTATGGTTTTCCACTTATATTTGTTGTCTATGTGCATGATGATCATATGTTGATATTCTATATTTAATATACTTAATACCTACTATTCACTTATTAATATTGTTGTTCCATTGTATATTAATTTGATCACGAAATGAAGATGTAAATAAGTGTAAAAGAAAGTTTTACAAGACCATGACTGAATTAAACTAATTCACCCCCCTCTCAGTTTAACCAAGGGTTCAACAATTGGTATCAGAGCAGGTTCCTTTTGTATCAGTTTTAACAATTGGAAGGAAGATCCTAGGTCCCCAAGATGGCTAGTCTAGAAGGATGCTCAACAAATAAATCCCCTTTGTTTACTAGCACAAATTATGCCTTCTAGAAAATAAGAATGAGGACATACATAATGTATCTAGGAATAGAAGTTTGGGCTACTGTGGATTTGGGATATGCCCCAAAGGATTCTGAGACAGAGAAAGAAGCCAAACAAGATTTTATATCTAATGCCAAAGCCATGAATTCTCTCCTAAGTGGTCTATGTGAGGGGGAATTTGTCAAAGTAATGCACAACAAGACTGCCAAATAAGTATGGGATACATTAGAAAGTATCCATGAGGGAGATAAAAAGGTGAAGATGGCCAAACTACAAGTCTATGGAGCTCAATTTGAAAATATAAAAATGAATGAAGAAGAAGATGTTGCCAGCTTCTTCTTAAAGGTTGCAGAAATTGTGAATAATATGAAAGATCTAGGAGAAACCATTAGAGAATGTGTAATTGTTCAAAATATATTGAGATATTTACCATCCAATTTTAATCCCAAGGGTTTCTACCATAGAAGAAACCACTGATTTGGAAACTTTTACCACAAACCAATTACTTGGAAACTTAACAGCCTATGAGATGAGACTTCCACAGAGGATGTCAAATGTGAGGGAGCCAGCCTTCAAGGCTGATAAGAGAAAATAATAAAAGGAAGATACATGCTCCTGCTCTGATGAAGAAGAGGCAAAATTTGTCAGAAGATTGGATAAAGGCTCAGGTAAGTATAAAGGTAAGTTTCCATTTAAATGCTTTAACTGTGGAAGAGTTGGGCACTATGCTTCAAAGTGTCCTTACAAGAAAACAAAGAATCAGACTCAAGAGACAGAGAAAACCAAAACAAATAAATGGCAGAAAGGGAAGAGATTCAACAAAAAATCACTTTATGCTTAGCAAGATAGCAGTGCATCTAAAAACTCAGATGAATCCTCAAATGAAGAAGGAACCTCTGAATTTGTGTTAATCGCCAAGGAAGAGTCTAAAGGATTCCTTATAGAAGATGAGGAAGAAGGTGAGGTAGATCTTGAGGGGGAGCTAAAAATTTCCTTGGAAAAAATAGACAGACTTAAAATCAAGTGAAAAAAATAGAAATACATTCTCCTCAAATATGTAAAAGAGGTACCAAATTCAGAAGACTTCATTCAATTGAAAGTAGAACTTGAAGAAGCTAAGAAGGTGGAAGACATTATGCTAAAGCAAATTAAAGATAAACATCAGGAGCAAGAGAAATTAGAAGAAGAAGTGGTATGCCTGAGAAAGAAACTAGAAAACACCCAAAGGGAATTGTCAACGAACACTCCTCAAATGACAAGCACTGAATAGTTGGACAAGAATCTAAATTCTCAAAGGTCTCCTCTCATAAAGGCTGGGATAGGATATGAAGGAGAAACCAGTAAGTCCAAGGTAGAAGATAACAAGAATATCATTTTTGTAAAAGTTGTAAAGGATAATGAAATAGCTCAAAAAGGAACCATAGAAGCAGAATCTAGCAAGAACTTGATGTTTGATTAAACAAACAGAAACAAGCAGCAACATCAAGAGACAAAGAATGAGAGGAAGAAGCAATTAGTTGCAAAAATCTCAATTGTTCCTAAAGATCAATTGAACAAGTTCAGAAGATCTCAAAGGGGATTTTTCCTCCGATGAGAAATGTCACTTGTTTTGCCTGCCACAAACTGGGACATATTTCTACATACTGTCATACAAAGATAATCGATTTCAACTAGCAAAAGATGCAGAAATTGAAAATACTACCTCAAGCAAAAAAATGGAGAGGACAACCCTACACCAGGTACGCTAATCGTTTCCATGGGTATTTTTTTTGTTGTAAGGGGTTCGTCCATAAAGCCATGGAGTGCAGAAAGTATGGATAAACACTGATGCTTAAAACCCCAAGGATATTAATGAACAATGGAGAGTTAACTCATACACATAATCCATTTAAAAACATAATCAAATTATTTGTATGCCATCAAATTGGACACATGTCTTCCAAATTTCCTCTCAAAGAATGCGGTCCATCTTCTCAGAAAAGGTGCCAAACAAATAGCTGCCTGCAATGGAAAAATAAGTTGAATAAGTGTGACCTAGCTCTAATAGCCCAAGATTAGAAAATCCAATGGTATTTGGACAGTGGATGTTCAAATCATATGACTAGAGATCGAAGCAAGTTTGTAAACTTCGATGAACAGAAATTTGGGAATGTAATATTCGATAATGATAAATTAGGGAAAATCAAAGGAAAAGGCTAAGTCAGTCTGAATAATAGAAGAGGAAAAGCTCAAGATGTACTATTTGTGGATGGGCTGAAAGCCAATCTGCTAAGCGTCAGTCAAATGTGTGATAAAGGCTGTGAGTTCCTTTTAGAGCCCAAGACTATCAAGTAAGATCGAGCACCGCAGGAAAGACCTTGATCAAAGATGTTCGAATAGACAGTAATGTCTATATAGTGAAAGAAGAGAATGAAGCATGCCACATAAGCAAACTTGATGAATCATGGTTATGGCATAGAAGATTGGGACACCTAAACTTTGACCACATCATTAGTCTGAGCAAGAAGAATGCAGTCAGACATATGCCTACAATAAAGAAGACTTCAAATACCATATGTAAATCCTCCCAACTAGGCAAGAAGAACAACATATCTTTCGATACCAAATAGATAATATCTACAAGTCGGCCTCTTCATCTTGTACACATGGACCTATGTGAACCTTCAAGAACTAAAGCACCAAGAAGATAATCATATTTCATGCTGATAATAGATGATTTTTCTAGATTGACATGGGTAGCATTTCTCAAATATAAATCTGAAGCACTTGATAAATTCAAGATATTCAAGGCATTGGCAGAAAATCAAACAGGATGCAAGCTAAAGTGCATCAGATTAGACAGAGGAGGTGAATTCACAGACTATAATTTTGCAGACCTGTGCAATGAGCATGGGATAAAACAACAATTTAAAATTGCAGGTACACCTCAATAGAATGGAGTGGCAAAGAGGAAAAACAGGTCAGTACAACAGATTTCCAGAGCTATGATGCAAGAAAGTAACATTCCCCAAACCTACTGGGTAGAAGTAGTACACACAGATGTTCACATTCTCAACAAAGCTCATCTAAGACCAAATTGTGACAAGACTCCATACGAATTATGGCATGGTAAACCAGCATCAATCAAGCACTTTAGAGTCTTTGGAAGCAAGTGTTTCATAAAAAATAATGATAAAAAACTGGGGAAGTTTGATGCAAGAGCTGATGAAGGAATATTTTTAGGATGTGCATCCAAGAGTAAGGGTTACAAGTGCTACAAAAAAAGATTGCACAAAATTGTGGAAATCATTGATGTAAGATTTGATGAAGATCTACCAAATAGAACAAGAAGCACAAGCTGTGCCAATCCTCCTGATGATCATGAAGCTGAGAACCAAGATAATGATGAACATAGCAAGACAATAGAAGAGACTGAATTAAACTCAAAAGGTCCCTCAAGAAACACTCAAAAGAACCATCCAGAAGATCAAATCATTGGGGACAAGAGTGTGGGATTCCAGACAAGAAGACAACTTGCTGAACAGATAGAAGAAGTATACCTAGCCATGCTATCTCAAATAGAGCCTAAGAAGTTCGAAGAAGCCAACAAAGACAAAAACTGGGTAAATGCTATGAATGAAGAACTAGACCAAATTGAGAAGAAAAATACCTAGGAATTAATTCCAAGACCCACTGGGAAAAATGTCATTGGCACAAAATGGATATTCAAAAATAAGATGAATGAACAAGGTCAGGTAATCAGAAATAAAGCCAGACTTTTATGCAAGGGATAATCTCAAATCGAAGGTCTGGATTATGATGAAAAATTTTCCCCTGTAGCCTGAATGGAAGCAATCAAAATGTTTTTGGCCTTTGCATGCTATCATGATGTCAAGGTATATCAAATGGATGTGAAGTCTGCCTTCCTGAATGGAGATCTAGAGGAAGAATTCTTCATGGAACAACTTGAAGGATTCACATTAACAGATAAAAATGACTATGTGTGCAGATAAAAGAAAGCCTTATATGGTCTGAAACAAGCTCCTCGTGCATGGTATTCAAGGTTGGACAAATACTTGCAAAAACAAGGGTTCAAGAAAGGAGGAATAGACATCAATTTTTACATAAAGGCTAATGAAAATGAACTCTTAATTGTAGTAGTGTATGTATATGACATCATGTTTGGAAGAAACAAAGATGAGTTAGCAAAAGGATTTGATGAAGAAATGAAATCAGAGTTTGAGATGTCAATGATTGGAGAGCTCACCTTCTATTTAAGACTTCAAAATCAACAAAAGAACACAGGAATATTCATTTCGCAATAAAAATACTTAAGAGAAATGTTGAAAAGGTTTCAAATGGAAGACTGCAAACCTGTGTCAACTCCCATGATCACTGGATGCAAACTATGTGCTAATGATGGATCAACAGATGTAGATCAAAAACATTATAGATCCATGATAGGAAGTCTACTATACCTAACTACTTATAGACCAGACATTATGTTGGTAGTAGGACTTGTGGAAAGATATCACGTAGCACCAAAACAAAATCATTTACTTGCAATCACAAGAATATTTAGATATCTACAAGGAACTTCACATTATGGCCTATGGTATCCAAAAGGAAAAAGCTTCACATTGATAGCATACACAGATGCAGATTAGGCTAGTGGATGATAGGAAAAGCACAAGTGGAGGTACATTTTTTCTGGGAAAAATTCTGGTGGCATGGCTAAGAAAGAAGAAAACTTCTATCTCTCTATCTACAGCAGAAGAAGAATAAATAGTAGCAGCTGCATGTTGCACACAAGTAATGTGGATGAAACAAAATCTCCAAGACATGAAGGTAAGCATTGATGAACCCATTTCTATCAAATGTGACAATACAAGTGCAATAAGTATATCAAAAAATTATGTACTTCATTCAAAAGCAAAGCACATCCCAATAAATTACCACTTCCTCAGAGAACAAGTAGCACAAAAATTAGTGAGGTTGGAATATGTACCAACTAAGGAACAAACAGCAGACATATTCACAAAACCTCATGCTAAAGAACCAGTCGAATATCTAAGAGACAATCTAGGGGTAGTGTCTGCAGATGTTACTCTCTGATATGATTGAAAAAAAAAAAAAATAATAATAATAAGGGTTGCATACAAGAAATGGGATCAGAATAGAATTCAAGTGATAGTCTGTATTAGTCAAGAAAGAATCATTCCAGGGGGAGAGCAGTCAATAAAATTGTCACAAAAGAGCTAGAGCAATGGAGCAGTGCATGGAACAGGTCCTCAAGATCAGAGTATTATTAAAAGATAGAAACCACACTAGGAAACATGCAACCCTTTGCCATTGATGTCAAAGGGGCGGGAAAAGAAAGCAAAAGAAGAAAGGGTCTTCTGAAAAGAAAGCAGAGGAAGTCTTAGAGGAAGCATTGGAGTATTTCCATCAATGCAAAAGGGGGAGACTGTTGGAAATATTGTCATTGATAGTAAAGGAGCACAAAGGAGTAGCACCAAGACAAGGGAGCAGATATGAGACTGTGTATTTTTGAGCTATGGGATTATAAAAGGTCAATTATTCCTTTATTGATTTTGTGTGACTTGTAAATGTTGAGAAATTAGCATCGATCACATAATGGATTGATGCCATTAAAGAAATTTCTTATACTTCTAAATTGAGGTATAAAATCTACCTGGATGTATTTCGTAATTAGCTGACTTCGTATAAATAATTTCAAGGAGATATTGCACATTTTGTTGTGTATACAAAGTTAAGGAGATCTAGAGATTGAAGTCACATTTGGGAGCTTTATTGTATTTATAAACGATTATAGAACCACAGACAATGAATAATAAAGGTTAAAGCCTGTGGAATGAATGCCAGAGAGGGTTTGAAGACTGGTTGATATCATTAAAACAGAAGATGTATAACGTAGCCATGGTGGAATTCTTTCAAGATGGAACCATAGTTCTGTTTAGAAACCTGAGTTAAATTAAAAGAGAACGATGGAGTAAAGTAAAACAGTGGATGGTTTTGAAAACCAACCGGTGGTTTTCGCATAGCTCAAATATGGTAAGCGGTAATTGCTGGAGTGAACGCGATAGTGGTTGTGGGCTGACGCGTGGCAATTAAAAACCACTAATTTCATGTAAGTTCTAAATTTTTACACATTTTGCTATTTGGAGCGCGATATCGAGCAATGTTTGTCGGATCTAGAGCAGTTAAAAGGACGATGGAGATTGGACGACACAAATGTATATGCAATTTGTATATGATGTGGGACTCAAAATAATATTATTTTGGTGCTTTGGGTTTTAACCAAAGTAAACTCATAAATACGATTAAACCAAGGTGTGGTAGTTGACAGATGTGGGCCAATGTTAATACATGTTGGTACTTTGGTATATTTATCCAAAGTCAATTTGTTATAGTCGGAATGATAAAAGGTGTGGGATCAACGAAGGCAGTAACAAAGGCTAAACCTCGTGCACATGGTATGTGCGCGGTTAATGTTGACATGGGATCAACGTTACCGTGGGGGCACAAATAGTCCGATGGTTAACCCAAGGGGGTGCCTCCGCAGTTGACCCACCCATCAGGAGTTAACCACAAATCGACGGTTGACATTCACTATGGTAGCACAAGCCTGATGATGATTCCGTACCAAGGAGTACCTCCACAGTGCTGTGAACTGGAACCTGCTTTCCTAAAGCTCAAAAGTATAGTCGTGGACTGGCACAATCAACGGATGAGATTAAAGGAGATAGATGACAAAGAATATATCATAATCAAGTAGGACCCGATCACATATCAAACATTGCAAGTGAATGCGATAGTCGCTGGATGGATGCAAAGTTGCAATGCGACGTGAAGGGACACGTGGCGGTACAGCACTATATCACACATCGGCGATGCGAAGTTCATTGCATAACGTGAAGTGGATGAGAAAATTTCTGATGCGATGGATAGATGCGATGCGATGGATGTGATGCGATGTAATCACATATCATAATCGGGGCAGGAGAGATATTGCATATTGCAATTGGTGATCTTATGTCATAAGATTTCGCAAGTTATAGAAGTTGCGATGTGAAGTAGTGATAAAGTCAAGTGGGACCCGTCGCATATTGCATATCAGGAGATCAGATGGATGAAGGCACATGGGATAACTGGAATTGCCTAAGTGTGATAAAGAGAGCAGACACGATGAAGACCAAAGCCAAAACCTAAAGCATTTCAAGTCCGGGAGCATGGGTTTTCCCATTGATAAATCGCATCACAGAGCAAAGGAGGATTATAACGTAAAACAAAAGGAAAGCTTGAATGCAAGAAATTATTCGGGTAAGTAGTAAGACACGACACTCGTACAGAATAGTGGTTGATGCAGCAACGGAAGTTCATGAAGAAAAGGTTGAATGCGGGTAGAAAGGCTCGAGAAAGGATCCGACACAGAGAAAAGGGAAGAATCGAGTATTTAGAAGAGCGGTGAAGGTTGAACGTTGCGAGCACGAGAAAAAGAGATAGAGTCGGGAAAAATGAGGATATTATGGCACTGTTGGAAACACAATAGCTGGGTCAAGTTAGGCCAAAATGACAGTTATGCAAAACTGTGCTGAATGTAATAGAAGGAACTGAAATGACTCTTAGAGTAGCAGAAAAGACAAATGCACAACAAGCAAAGAGGTGAAAGGTTTGGGTGAAATATATTTATTGTAACTGTAAATGTAAATGAATTAATTATTTTCATTGTATGTGATGCAAAGGCAAGTCTCCACAGGCAAAGAATACTCCAATTTGATACTGTAATGATTGTATATATTGTTGTAACATCCTAAATATGCTGAGTGAGAAAATAAGAAGGTGGAAGGAAAAGAGTCATACCTTTTCATTTCGAATTCCGTGTGGAATGCAAACAGTTATGAGGTGATCTCTATAAAAACCAGCATATGCATAAGGAGTAAGGATATAGAGGAAGAGGTGAGAGAATGTAAGAAGAAGAAGGAGCAAAGAAAGGAGTTGTGAAGATTCAGAGATGATATAAAGAAAATTTGAAGGCTGGAAGGATAGCAGTAAAGAAGGAGAAAAATAGAGTTGATATCTAGGTAAATCAGCATATGATTTTATTGTAGAGTGAGGAAGTTGGTGCTTCCATATCAAGTTGTAGCTTGATAGATGTCCAGTTTTAGCTGGTTGAGGTAGGAGCCTCCTATAGGTTGTAGCCTACATAAAATAGAGGGAAGTTGGAGCATCCTTGCAAGTTGTAGCTTGCAGAATTGAGGTAGTAGCCTCCTCTAGGTTGGAGCCTACAGAAAATCAATGGTGAGAGAGAGTTGGAGCTTTCCCTTGCATCACAGAAATAATAAGATGTGGTTTTCTCCCTTATGGGTTTCCACTTATATTTTTTGTCTATGTGCATGATGATTATATGTTGATATTCTGTATTTAATCTACTTAATACCTGATACTCACTTATTAAGATTGTTGTTCCATTGCATATTAATTTGATCATGAAATGAAGATGTAAATAAGTGTAAAAGAAAGTTTTGCAAGACAATGACTGCATTACACTGATTCACCCCCCCTCTCAGTTTAACCAAGGGTTCAACATTATCATGTAAAGGTGAAATACTCAAGAGGATAGCAAAGTGATGTCTAGAGGTCCCCTTGAGGAATGGGATATTGAATCTAATGGGAATTATCTCTCCCACATGGATCATCCATCCCCAAGATATTAGCCATGCAAAATGAGTCACCTCCTAGCTAGGAAACTCCTAGAAACTGTCCTCCACCTTTGGCTCCAGAAAAGTAGGTGGGCTGAAATTATACACATAATAGACAATGTAGCCTACCCCACACTGTCCATGTCTCCACTTATGATAAGTGTAGAGTGTTGGATGATCTTCGGCTACAATAAGGTTGACCTCAAGTGGCAATATTAGGACTAAAAGATCTCTCCTCCAACACTGCAAATCATGTTGGCCCAAATATCCCCATATATGATGAGTTGGAAATCATCATCATATGGCATCACATCCATCATATGGCTCGCCTCATAAGGAAAACAATGTGTTGCTTTAGTGGCCATACCATCTCCCATGCTCCCCTTAGAGCATGTAGTGCAAAAAGTGTGAGGAATTTCTCCCTCAAAGGACATATCCATCCAATTTGTCTCTCTCCCCAACATGCTCCTCATTAAGACAAACACAATGGAACCATAGGGAGAAAAAATGAGAATCATGCTTGCTTCCATATGTAATAAATGGGAAGGACAATGGTCCCTCAAGTGCAACCAACACAACTTGACTCTCAACTGCAACAGAGACTGATAAAATGTGTGGCTTCTCAACCACTTGCTTACTACCCCAATCTCCTCATAAATATAGAGGAAGTGAATGTTGCATGGTGTATAATTAGCATGTCCTCCATAATATATCTCTTCCCCAAGTCCTCCTAGGGGATGGCCATCAATCATGCTTATGGCCTCAACTAAACCATGAGGTCTAGAAAAAAGAATGCTCTTCCTTGTAGCATCATCCTGCACATGTATGGTTAAGGGATGCATATATACATTATAAAAATGATCATGTAAACAATAATGAATACCCTTACCATATATTCTGCTCATACCAAGGGAGTGGATCATAAATGAGTCTCCTCTCATCCTCAAAGAGAAAAGGTGTGGTTGTGCTAACTCCCCCATATCCATATGATCTATGCATCTCCTCATATGTTGATATATCTCCTCCTCAAAACCCTTCCAAAAATACCCCTCCATAATGGTGTGGTATGCTCTCATAGAACAAGCTGGGCTGAAAAGGAAATCCTCATGAGCTACTTGTAGCAACTTCTCCTTGAGCTTGGAAGCTCCAAATAAGAATATCCTACCATGATAGAAGATGACCCCATCTCTGAATAAATATCCCTCCTCATGCAACTAGTCATCCAATATCATACAAGTGAAAATATCCTTGGAATACTCCACCAACAGCTGGGAGTTCCAATATGGATCTATCCTCCATAGTGACAGTGTTGATGACCTCTCATGAAGAACACTTGTCATATGGGCACCCTCTTCTTTGACATCTCCCATGCTAAAGATGCAAGTTGGAAGGGTTCTATCCTTCCCCTGCTGCTTCTGCCACAGCGTAGAATCTAAAATGGAAGTGGGTAATGATGATGTTGAGAGAATGCTCCCTCCCTCCTTCAGTCTACCCAAGACTCTTAGCATTGTATCAAACTCTCCCAAGGTCTCCACTCCTCATAAATCAATAACTGGTGCCTCAACTGGTGAAGCATCCATCCTCCTCTGCTGATCCAGTGGCCTCCTCAGAAAAATGTCTCCATGCAATGAGACATGGATTGCGCAGTAAGGGCATGGACAGATTTATACATTCATATATGCAGTCATCTCTTGATGATAATGTCTCCATGCAATGAGACATTATCATCAAGAGATGACTGCATATATGAATGGATAAATCTGTCCATGCCCTTACTACGCAATCCAGTCTTCTCCTCAAGTGCATCAACCTCCTGAAGTGGATAGGAATGTGTACATTTCATCTCATGATGCTAGTTCTTTTCCCTACCTCTTCCTTGTGACTCCATGGTTCCACACCTCCTCAACAATGGCACATGGGTTGTGCCTTGATCTCCAAACATGAGATCATAGGGACTTCCTTGCAAAGATGCAAGCATCCTTCTACTTGGATTAAGAGCTTCTCCTCCCTCTGCATGAGGCACTAGATAATCTCTAGATGTACCAGTGTTTTTGCCCTCAACCTCTGCAACATGAATGGGCAAACCTTCACTGATTGGATCCCTCTTTGAAAAAGAGATCACCCTGCTTCCTTGCTCAAAGGTGTGAGAAGAAAGTCTTTCTTCTAGCTAGGTATGGTGCAAGTTTTCAACCTCCTCCATGGTTTTCTGAAGTGGAATTTCGTTTTCATGAAAGGGTTTTGTTTGATTTCCCTTGTTTAGCTCTATCATGTGTGTCTCATTAATCCTCCTATCAAATATTTTCACTAATGCCTTAGTGAAACTTGCATAAGATGTAATGTTTACATTTTTCAAAGAAAAGGATTCAAAGATCCACCAGGCATAGGCCTTACCTCTCAAATGCTGCACTGCAACTTCGATGGCTTCATCTTCAAGAATTTGGTGCTGCTACAAGAAGGTATCTAAATCCTCCACCCAATCTTTGGCTGAACATGTAGGTGAACCTTCAAAGGTGGATAGAATAAATCTATCTTGTTGCTCTCTTCCCTTCACCTTGATCTTGCAAAACTCTGAAAAACTGAGATGATCTTGGAATTCCTGAGTTTGAGAATCATAATCCTCCAAGAAATCACTAAGATTTTCCCTCCTAGCAACTTCTTCTCCTCTTTCCATCTCTCTCCTGGAAATCCTGGGCATGTGACTGCATTGTGTGCTAGAGTGTGTGACTATTGGCTCACACTCCTCATATGAAAATCTAGAGTTTGCTTTAGATTCAAACTCTTTTAGAGATTATTCATACATTTCCCTTCTGATTTTCTTGAAATCTTCATGAATATTGTGTATAGATTTAGGAATAAGATTTGTAAGCTTATCCCCTTTTTCTTCTCCAAAAGATGGAGTCTTTTTCTTGCTCATCTCTCTATCACCTTTTCAATGAGAATAGGAAGTGCAGGGTCCTTCATCTTCTTTTTACTTATCCTCCTTGGGGAGGTTCTTCATGGATATGAAATATGCTGAGATAAATCCCATCCTCTCCTTCAGCTGAGACTCACAGGATGAGCCAAGATTGTAGCTTTGATACCACTTTAATATCCCAAAATGGGATCTGCAAGAAATACATGACTAGAGAATGCATTTTCTAGGAATGGCTACAACAGGATTTGAAACCAAGACCTGGATCCTTTAGATAAATTCATCTAAGACTAAAATCCAAGAGGTGGCTCAAAAGAAAACCCTCTAGGTGGGTTAAACAAATCTCCCACACGTAGTTGTCTTCAAAAAATTCCCGATGAAGGGACTGCAAAAATTGTTGAAAATGCAATGGAATAACAGCGTTATTATTATGATCTATGAGACATGAAGATAAAAATAGCCTTCCCTTTCATATTATAGCAGAAAAAGTATACAATGCTTTGAGGAATCAATCACTCAAGCTGGGCAATGAAAGCCTCAACAGAACATGTACAAGAAATTGGAGAACACTGCTACACAGAACTTACACAAGGTTATATCAGTGCAGTTTAATGGAGACACTACAACATAAAAAATGATAATACAATTATATAAAAATAATAGCTCAATAAATGTGGGGGAGCAAGTTCTCAACCCCTGAAAACAATAGTACAACAATCCTTGGAAAGATTGGCTACAATATAGATACAAATGGAAAATCTGCAAAAATGCAAGAGTAGCAGGGTAGCAGCTGCAACTCAAAACTGGAGATGGCTGAATATGATGCTCAATTTGAAATAGACCTCCTCTGACAGATCTCTCAAGTGATAGGCTGATCCTATCCCTGAATATCTCTCCCTCCAAGATGATGGTGCAAACCCCCACTGCAGATACACATTGAAATAATGCAGTCAAGAGAAGGGACTATGCTGTTGATGATGGGAGATGCTTGGCCTGATGCCAAAATATGAAAATCAGCCATGAAACCTTCCTCACTAACATTCCCAAGGAATAGAAGCTCCCTCCTCTGAAAGATGAGCCAAGGAATGGTGTTGTGGAACCCTCCACTACAACACCCTGCAACACAACGTTACACTTGAGCAGAAATAATGTTGTAGCTGAAGGAATGGCTTTTGTCTTGAGCCTAGATGTGGAGAAATGAAGTGCAATCCTTCAAGAGGCCTTTCAAGAAGGATAATAATTCCTAAACAGGAATCCCTCATGCTAAACAACACTGCAACTTAGCTAAACAACTGGAGACTGCAAATAGTTTACAAGACCAATAATCAAATTCTCAAACATGTCTCTTTATGGCTGCCTTTTCCTCCTTTTATGGAAGTGAATGTCTCTTTTCCCTGGACCCCACACATTAGGGTTTCTTCCACAAGGAATCTTTCTCCCTCTCAAACTGTGTTATCTTCCGAAGCAAGCCACACCCTCTTAGGCAGCGCTGTTGACTTGGTCAAACCTGACCTTGTCCTCAAGCATGCTCCCCTTTTCACACTGGAAGGTGCAAAATAAAGCTACTCCATTGATCCCCTTTCACACTATGAGGGATTTTATTCCTACTCATGGTTATTTTACCCATTTTATTCACCTCTTAGATGATATGAGAAAAAATTAATATTCCAATTTGCTGCATGCAAATTTTGGAATATTACACTATATGCATGGAGGGTTGGGCAAAGAGGCTCCCTAGAACTAATGAAGGGAATCATGACATTCCAAGTATCTTTTGGATTCATGAGGACTATATTATTTCATCCTAGTATCAAAAACTCAAAATTTATCAGAAATGGAGGGAGAGGCAACGTAAGCTGAACAATCTTACCTCATTATCAGCCATGCAACCCCTACACATTTCATAAGGAGGGTATTGGTGCCTGTTTCTATGAGCTACCAAGGATGGCTCAATTTGTTTGGAGGATAGCATGAAGATTGGAGTTTCTCATGGGGGTTGAAGCACCCAACATTTATCATCTCTCATGCCCTAAAGAGGCCAATGGAAAACATATAACTCTTTCCATATATCTCCCACTTATTTATGATGAAAGCTGTTTGGCTCATTCACCAAAGGAAAAAATTTATTCTTGGGAGGAGACATATCCATCGGAGATTCTACAATGTCCTTGTAGTTGCTTGAGGACAAGAAAAATTTTGGTAGGGAGGACTATAATATTCGTACATTATCTTATAACTAATGGGAATATTAAAATTTTGTTTTATCACATAGATAGGTGAATAAATGGCTGGGAGGAACCATAAAACTCTTTATGGTGAATAAGACCACTTCTCATGTGAAATTGATCATATTTTCAACTAAATGAAGCACTCTAAGGTGTGAATAGGGGCTAAAACACATTGAATGGGTCAACCTTGACCAAATCTACAAGGTTGTCATGGAGGAGTGGCCATCATTGAGGCACAACGTAGTATTGAATGGATATGCCTTGTGTGAAAGAGGTGATTTCATTGAAGGTGGTTTAGGGATTGCAAGCTATAGTCTTATAAAAGGAAGGGGATGGCAGTATTATAGGGTTGTTGATGATATGATATTTTTCTGAGTATATGGTCTATTTAGAAATATCTCATTCTCTTGTTGTTTAGCTGAGAATAATGTTGTTTAGCATTGGGTGTTCCTGATCGGGAATCCCACCTCTTCCATTGAGTAGCTCTTGGGAGATTTTGTACTACATTTTTCATTATTTGGATGAAGTCCAAGCTACTTATTTCAACTACAGTGTAGATCCTATTGAAGGTTTGACTGTTTTTGCAAGTTGCATCAAGTGGAGACTAGATCTTTTAGATCTAGTCCATTTCAGTTCTTCTTTTCAGTGGAGGAGGGTTCTACTTCATTGGGAGGACTGTATTGAAGACTTTGAGCATCATTTTCATATATTGGCTATAGGCCAACTATTTTATAATCCCTAAAATGCAGTATAGATCTAGATATGCATTATTCATGTAGGTGTATTTGCAGGGTGTTTCAGCTCACCAGTTGGAGAGTGATTTTCTAGGTGTTCGGGATCTGACCTTCACTTTGGAGATCTTTTGGAGGAGATCATTCTATTGTTTATATCAGATCAGATCCAATTTCCATATTTAAATATTTCCATAGATCTACAGTCTTAGATCTGAGAGCTACATCTTGTACTTGGTGTTTTGCTAAAAACCCCAAGGGGGATTGATAGAGGAGCTTGTATAATGTATGATGTTGAAAATGCAGCAAGATGATGGAGCTTAGTGAAATGAAGTCGCCTTCACTAAGTGGGCCCGCAGGCAAATTTTGGCGCAAAGTCTATTTTTAGAATATGTCTATTTTTAGACATATGGAGCATGGTCTAGGGGTTGCAGTATGTTATTCTTGGAGTATTGTTCATGTTGGTAAAAATAGATGGACCTCTATTTTTAGACATATAGGTCTAAGTCTATTTTTAGACTACTTATCCTAAAAATATAAAAGTCAAATATTATTTACCCTTAATAATATTTGGACTCTAAACTTCAGTTTACTCTTGTGGAGCACTTCAGTTCGAGCCACAGAAGTGGATCATGCATCTGACAGAGGAATTACGCTATTCCTAGGGGTTTGGTGAGCTCACGTATCGTTGACTTCAGTTAGGACTTCAGTGGCAGAAGTTTGGTGGAGTTGATGAGACAATTGGTGGAGTTGTGTTCAGTTTAACTTAGTTGAACTAGTTGAGATTAGTTTAACTAGCTAATCAACTAGTAATGAGTGGAGTGAATTAAATATTATCTAATTCACTAATTATTAACTCATTATTCAACTCAAGAACACATCAGTTCACTACAATGCATGGACAGTTCAGTGGAGACCAGTGAAAGAGGTAGATGAAAGGGTTGAGATAGCTATCAGTTGTGACATCAGTTGTGCATGAGATTTGCACCACACTTGGAGGAATTGCCCATGATGATTGCATTGTTAATCCAAGGATATTTGAACCTTGGATCTCTCATTAGACTAGCCTTGATTACGCAATAGAGGTAGGCAATTATTGGATGTGTTTTGAACCTGTGACTTGTTCAAAACCAAGCTAGTTTGTGTGTAACTTTATGAGATAGTACTGAGTACTTGTGAGGAGTATTGTGCTATGTACTGTTACATGTTTTCTCCATTATAATATACACAATAGCTGAGGTTTTTTTAGCTATAATATTTCCCCATACATACTGTGTAATGTGTGTGATGTTTTGATGATCTTTTGATCGCATACCGCTTGTTTTATTTCCGCATGTGTGATGATCTGAGTGGAAGAGATTATGTGTTGCATGTGAATTCGAATTGATATGTGATCAGGATAATCTTGGTGGATAAATCTTCTTTATTTAGTAAATTTCTACATGGTATTGGAGCTATTGAAGCAGAGATTGATCATCACAGTGATTACAAACTTATTTCGGTAGACAGAGTCTGCATGCGGGCCAGGTAGCCTCTGGATCCATCCTTTCCTTTGAAAGGTGATACATCCAATAAATGCCCCTGTAGTCGATCTCTGTGCTAGAAATAATTTTTTCTCATAGATCAAGAGCGGTTGAGCTTTGAGCTTGGAATTCGAATTTTGCAGCAGTTTTTGTTTTCTTGGTGCCGGAGTTGAAAATGTCTTTCAACGGTTTGCGACTCGAATATGCTCTTGAAGGCAGTTCGAATTATGTTGCATGGAAGGATCGCATGGAGGCAGTATTAGAAGATAATGGTCTGAAGGAGTTCATAGATATGGATGTCCAAAAGCCCACTGATCCTGCTGAAGTCGAAGTATGGCAAAAGAAGATGGTGAAATGTCGAAGGATCCTGTTGGAGGGCGTCAAGGATCATATTGTATCCAGCCTGCATGGAAAGGCTTATCCATATTTAATGTGGAAAGCTTTGACGGATCTATTCCAGAGTAAGAGCGACCAAAGGAAGCTGGCGCTCAAAGATAAGCTCAGGAACATCAAGATGGAGAAAGGCGACGGTATCGCCAAATACCTCACGAAGTTCACTCAGTGCAGAGATGAGCTGGGAAGTGTGGGGGTGACTGTCGAAGACGAGGACATGGTTGACCTGGCTCTCCTTGGTCTTCGAAAGCACCTGGCATTCATAAAGAGACTGGTCATCAATCAGGCAGGAAGAAAGTGCTGGGATGGAAACGCACAGAAGTACAGTCTCAAGCAGGAAGAGACAAGGAGCCCAAAGAATGAGTCTTCATCAAGGTGATGAGAAAATTTTCTTGGTTGCCAAAAAGAAGGGGAAGAGCAAGAAGGCTTCTCAGTCTGGTGCGAAAGGCAAGAAGCAAGACATGTCCAAGGTGAAGTGTTTTCACTGTCACCAGCACGAACACTATGCCACAAATTGTCCGCAGAAGAAGAAAAATAAGAAGGCTGCCGGATCTGCAGCGGGAGAGGCATTGGCTTCTCAATTCGAACTGGATTTTTCACTGATCGCATGCTTGGTTTCAAGTGTGGCGGGATCAGTTTGGTTCTTGGACAGTGGTGTGTCATTTCACATGACCGGAGATCAAGATCTGTTTTCAGATCTGGAGGAAAAATATCTTGGAGTGCACATCGAGATGGGCGATGATGGTAGATACAGTGCGACTGGTATCGGTACCATTTCCTTTGAAAGGGAGTCTGGTAAACCCTTTGTGTTGAAGGATGTCATGCATGTACCTGGATTGAAGAAGAACTTGATCTCTGTGGCGATGTTGGAGGATAAGGGGTATGATGTGGTCTTCAGCGAAGGAAAAGCCTTCCTGCGCAGTAAGACTACTAGAGAGACCCGGAAGATAGGGGTTCGAACCAAGAACCTTTATCAGTTGCAAGTAGATGGCTGCGCAGCAATGGCATGCAAGGCGGGAGAAGTGGTGAGCGGGGATGATGAGGGCGAACTGTGGCACAGGAGATTGGGCCACCTTCACCATGGAGCTTTGAAGATCTTGCAGCAGATTTCTACTGGGCTTCCTAAGGGCACTCTTGCGCAGTCAGATCAGTGCAAGGGGTGTACCTTGGGGAAGTATGTGAAAGCCACCTTTCACGATAAGGATAGTCGCGCCACGACGATCCTTGAGAGAGTTCACACAGACGTGTGTGGTCCTTTCTCTATAGCTTCGACAGCAAAGCACAAGTACTACGTGATCTTTGTTGATGATTTCTCTCGGAAGTGCTGGATCTTCTTCATGCAGAAGAAGAGCGAGACATTTTCTAAGTTCTATGAATTCAAGGCGCTGGTAGAGAAGGAATCGGGGAAGCATGTGAAGGCTCTTAGGAGCGACAATGGTGGTGAATTCATCTTGGCTGAATTCAAAGACTTTTGTAGCGCAGAAGGGATTCGGAGAGAGCTCATCGCACCCCATAACCCACAGCAGAACGGGGTGGCTGAGCGGAAGAACAGAACGATCGTGGGTGCTGCACGGGCGATGTTGCATGATCAGGGCCTACCCCTTCACTTGTGGGGTGAGGCATGCAATACAGCAGTGTATGTGCAGAACCGTTGTCCTCACAAGGTTCTTGGCATGAGTACACCGGAGGAGGCTTATTCTGGCAAGAGGCCTGATATTTCCCATTTGCGGATTTTTGGTTCTACTGTCTACATGCATGTGACGAAGGATGCGAGAAGGAAGCTGGATCCAACTGCTGAGGTTGGAATATTTGTGGGGTACACTGATACACCTCACAACTACCGGGTGTATTTGTCAGACAGTCGCAAGACTGTTGTGCGACGGGATATAAAATTTCAAGAGGAGAAAGCCATGCAGTGTTCGCTTGAGAGGGAGCTACACTTGCATGCAGATGAGGAGCTGTTAGTTCCTAAGGAGGAGCTTCCGGATGTGGATCAGCCACAAGAGGAGGTTCGGGAGGTGGAAGAAACCACCCAGGCAGCGCCAACCATCAGAGGGCGCATGCGCACTACAGAAGCTGAGCGACTGGCTCGAGATGCAGAGAAGGTTGTAGGACCACCTACAGCACAGCGCAGACAGAGGCAGTCACCGGATCAGTACACTGGATACATGGCTCTTGTGAGTCAATGTGTCATGACGGAGCCATCCTCTTTTGAGGAAGCTGTGGAGGAACCCGCATGGGTTGATGCCATGATCGAATAATATGATTCGATCGTCAGAAACAGTGCATGGGAGATTGTCCCAAGACCGGAGGGGAAATCAGTGGTGGGTTCGTGATGGATCTACAAAGTGAAGCAGGCGGCTGACGGGAGTGTGGAGAAGTATAAGGCGAGATTTGTCGCCTGTGGCTTCTCACAGATCGAGGGGATCGATTATGAGGAGACCTTTGCACCTGTTGCAAGGTACTCTTCCATATGGATGATCCTTGCTCTCTCAGCGTAGGTGGGATGGCACATCCATCAGATGGATGTGAAGACTGCGTTCCTCAACAGAGTCATTGAGGAGGAGGTGTACATAGAGCAGCCTGAAGGTTTTGAGATCTTCAGCAGTGAGTCGCATGTGTGCCGACTCAAGAGAGCATTGTACGAGTGCCGACAAGCACCTCGTTCTTGGTACACACGGATTGACGGTTATTTCACCGGGCTTGGATTTTCCCGAGTGAGGCGGATCCTAACATGTACCGGATTGTGGTGGAGGGAAGGCTGGCGATCATTGTCTTGTATGTAGATGATCGATTTTGACGAGTGATGAAGTACATTTGATACTTTCATGCGGGGAGGACCTTGCTAGAGAGTTCGAGATGAAGGACTTGGGCCTCCTTCATTATTTCACAGGATTGGAGATTTGACGCGGTGGAGGGCCCATTTTGTTTCTCGGGGCAAGTATGCCGAGGAAGAGATTGGAGAGGTTCAACAAGTTCAACATGCATGGCTGCAAGCCTGTTGATACTCCTCTTCCTGGTGGATGGAGGAAGGAGGATGCTACTTCAACGGAGGTAGTGGATGCCACTGTTTATCGACAGTTGGTGGGCTCACTTATGTATCTGGTCAATACACGACCCGACATATGCTATGCGGTTAACCAGCTTTCATAAGCTATGGTTAAGCCAACCAAGCTCTATTAGAAGGTAGGCAAGCATGTATTGAGATATCTTAATCTTTATAGGGATAGCAATTACATGGTACGGACGGGAGGATGGAACGAAGCTTTTCGCTTCCTTTGATGCGGTGGGTAGGGAGCCCGATGGGCCAGAAAGAGCATACGGAGAGGTTTCGACGTGGGTCGACAGCAGTTTCCTGGTACAGCAGGAAGCAGAGATCCGTGGCACTCAGTTCAGCAGAGGCAGAGTACATGGCAGCTAGCTTGGCTGCATGCGAGGCTATTTGGATAAGGAAGATCCTCGTTGGATTGTTCGGGTTGCATTTGGAGCCTATAGTGATTTACTGTGATAACCAGAGTTGCATTAAACTCTCGGCTAATCCAGTATTTCATGATAGATCCAAACACATCGACATCAGGTACCATCATATCAGAGATTGTGTTCAGCGGAGAATCGTGATGCTTTCATATGTTCCCACGGAGGATCAGGATGCCGACATCCTGACGAAGGCGCTCACCAGGAGCAAGTTCGAATTCCACAGAGGCAGGATAGGGATTGCAGATAATCCACATCTTGCTGAGAGGGAGTGTTGAGAATGCAGCAAGATGATGGAGCTTAGTGAAATGAAGTCGCCTTCACTAAGTGGGCCCGCAGGCAAATTCTGGCGCAAAGTCTATTTTTAGACTATGTCTATTTTTAGACACATGGAGCATGGTCCAGGGGTTGCAGTATGTTATTCTTGGAGTATTGGTCATGTTGGTAAAAATAGATGGACCTCTATTTTTTGACCTATAGGTCGAAGTCTATATTTAGACTGCCTATCCTAAAAATAGGGAAGTCAAATATTATTTACCCTTAATAATATTTGGACTCTAAACTTCAATTTACTCTCTTGGAGCACTTCAGTTCGAGCCTTGGAAGTGGCTCATGCATCTGACAGAGGAATTACACTATTCCTAGGGGTTTGGTGAGCTCATGCATGGTTGACTTCAGTTAGGACTTCAGTGGCAGAAGTTTGGTGGAGTTGATGAGACAGTTGGTGGAGTCGTGTTCAGTTTAACTTAGCTGAACTAGTTGAGATTAGTTTAACTAGCTAATAAACTAGTAATGAGTGGAGTGAATTAAATATTATTTAATTCATTAATTAGTAACTCATTATTCAACTCAAGAACACATCAGTTCACTACAGTGCATGATCAGTTCAGTGGAGACCAGTGAAATAGGTAGATGAAAGGGTTGAGTTAGCTATCAATGGCGACATCAGTTGTGCATGAGATTTGCACCACACTTAGAGGAATTTCCCATCGACATTGTAATCACAAGCCAAGGGCAAGGAGATTCGAACCTTGATCTTTCTGTCAGACCAGCTCGATTTCGTAACAGAGTGTGCACTGCGAGGAGCCGGAACCGTGACTTGTTCAAAACCAAGCTAGTTTCTGCAATTTTATGATAGTACCCTGGCATTGTGAGGAGTATCAGTTATAATCGTTGTTATTGTTTTCTCCATTATAATATACACAATAGCTGAGGGGTTTTCAGCTATAAGCTTTCCCCATACATACTGTGTAATGTGTGTGATGTTTTGATGATCTTTTGATTACATACCGCTTGTTTTATTTCCGCATGTGTGATTATCTGAGTGGAAAAGATTATGTGTTGCATATGAATTCGAATTGATATGTGATCAGGATAATCTCGGTGGATAAATCTTCTTTATTCAGCAAATTTCTACATATGAATCTCCTATAGATCTAACGTTTTGTCCACATACTTGCTCTAGATTTGATATGTAATTTACAGATGCTACAGAGCCAATAAATAACGCTGTAAAGTTTTTTTCTGTCTTAATATATGGTTGCAGCACATCATTTTAAGGGATTTGTGTCATTGGAGACTTGTATTTTCCTATCATGCATCTTATGGGCCACCTTTAACATGTATTTTTTTGTTGTAATGAAAAATGGAAGGTCTCCATATTGGCATCCTGCTTTTAAAATATGAAATATTTTATTTTCATATCATTTTGCATTCTATTGTTGCATTCCCCATTTGGGAATATTACAATTTCATGACAACTAAAACTATGAAGTGTTTAAACTTTCCTAATATCCAACCAACCGCTACAATTTTGGAACTAGCTCATAGATCCAAAGTAGTGCTAGAAGGGGTACTTGAGGAAATCATTGTTTCTTTGGATTCATGTGAATATCCTATAGACTTTCTAGTCATACAACCAAAGTCAAATTTAGGAGGCCATCATTTGATTTTTGGCAGACCATGGTTAGCCACTGTAGATCCTTCATTGGATTTAGATCAGGAAGTATGCTCATATCACATGGAAATGAAAGGAATCACATAAAAATCTATCCTCCTGCTCAATATCCATATTTATTATCATGGCCTAATGAAAAAAAAACTCAGTCTATCTTAAGCATAAATCAAGCCTTTGATTTTAGAGAAGAAGATAATGAGGACTTAATGGATCTTTTCATTTCAAAACATGATATTTCTGAGCAGCTTAGAACCATCCAATATGAAGTTGCAAGTCAACTTTTCAATCGTTTTTTTTAGGAAAATTGCATTATTAATTCATTACAAACATCATTTGAAGCTATTTTTCCTGTTAACCCAATCACAAGCTCTCAACATAAAATAATTAAAATAAGCTCTAGAAGGAATCTTAATATTGGAAAAAAATTACAATCATCACAAGAAGAACAAGTAATTGTAATACTAAAGAAATAATCAAAATATTTTTCTTGGGATTATACATATATGCAGGGAATCCATCCAAAAACATGCATGCATCACATTTACATAGATGAAAATATCAAACTTGTAAGACAACCACAAAGAAGGACGAATCCAATGATGAAAGAGATACTAAAGAAGAGTTGCTAAAACTATTGTAGGTAGGTTTTATCTACCCTATATTAGACAGTTAATGGGTTTATACCTTAATTTTAGTTCCCAAGAAAAATTGAGAATCTGTGTAGACTATAGGGAATTAAGCAAAGCAACACTAAAGGATCATTTTCCACTATCATTCATTGATCAAGTCCTAGATTCATTAGCAGGGAAAAAGTAATTTTTGTTTCTTGACGGATTTAGCGGTTATAAGAAAATGAAGATAGCATTAGAAGATCAAGATAAAACTACATTTACATGTCCTTGGGGAACATATGCTTACAATGTGTTAGCTTTTGGATTATGTCATGAACCAACTACTTTTCAAAGAGTTTTCCTGACCATATTTTTTGACCTTATACATGAATGTGTAGAAGTTTATATGGATGATTTCATTGTTTATGGAAATACATTTCATGTTTGTTTAAACAATTTGGAAAAGTTTTACAAAGATTTATTAACACTAATCTATCTCTTAGCAATGAGAAATGTTTTATGATGTTAACTTAAGGGATAGTTTTGGTGCACCATGATTCATCTTATGGAATAAAGGTAGATCCAAAAAAATACACATCATTGTAAAATTATACCACCAACAACTCAAAAATAAGTAGGAATTTATTTGGGTTATGCAGGCTATTATCGAAGATTCATTGAAAATTTTAGCAATATGGCCTGGTCTTTATGTAAATTTATCACAAAGGACATAGAGTTTCAATGGAACACTGATTGCCAAAATGCATTTGAGAAACTAAAACAAATTGTACAAAACTCCAATTCTAAGTTGACCAAATTGGTCATTTCCATTTCACATATCCACAAATGCATCCGATACACCAGTAGGACCCTCATTAGGCGAAAAAAAGAACCAACTAGACTATGCAATCCATTTCATTAGAAAAAAATAACTCCAGTTAAGTTGAATTACACTGCTACTAAAAAAGAAATTCTTGTTGTAGTACATGCACTAAATAAATTTAGACATTACATAATAGGATATGAAGTGTTCGCTCATACTGATCACTCAACCATTAAATATTTAATGGAAAAAACCATTACTAATGGGAGGATTACTAGATGGTTGTTATTGATGCAAGAGTTTAACATTACTGTCCTAGATCGACCTGGATGAGAAAATCAAGTGGCAGATTTTCTATCTCAACTACATACATCTGATGATATTTTTCTTGTCTTGGATAGCTTTCCTGAAGAACATTTATTTGCAATATCAGTTATAACTCCATGATATGCTGATATATCCAATTATTTATCAACAAGAAAACTACCTCCACACTGTAGTAGATCTGATAAGAAAATGTATAGAAATGGAAAATATGCCCAAGAAATAATATCATAGAAGATAAAACTTTAGATCTTCATTAATATCCAAACCCTTAAGGTAGGGCAACACCATACATTCACTCCTTAAGGAAGGAGACCACTCCACAAGCCATATGCTTTCCCATACAAATTTACAATAATCCTTGACATCTCTCAATGGAGACACTCTAGCCTCTATATAGGTTTCATACATGCAATACCATGTGTAGTTACCATGGGTATCTCAATACCATACATCCAATACAATGGGCTTATCACTTTATTCCCTAGCTACATGTGGCCCCTTACAAAATGTGGGTTAAGCACTTTATTTATTAACTATGGACCAATTATTTATCATTCTTATATTATTCCCTTGGGTACCTCCCTATGTACCCTATATTATCCCCCCTAGGTATACTACATTACACCCCCCTTAAACATGTTTCATCCCTGAAACATAAGAAGAACACAAATAATAAGATCTAATCAAAAGAGTATTCCACTGGTACCATTCACGTGCATCCAACCATCCCAGAGAAAGGTGAACACTCGATCTAGTCTATGTCTCGCTCACTTGAGATGGAAGTGGGTTCTGGTGGTTCTTCTATGTTGATGTGTTGTGGGTGGATCGTCGCACCTCTCTATGTGTCCTCCAGGGCTTGTCCTTGTTGCTAATTCGTTTCCACCTTCCTGGTTGTTGTCTTGCTGGGTGATGTGGGTGGTGATATGTTGAAGCTTTAATTGATGGAACATCTTTCATTAATTCCTCCTTAATTGGTGATGGAGTGGTGTCAAGTTCTTTTGTTGGTACTTGCTTTGATGTATGTGTTTAGTTGTCTACCATCAAAGGCTCATCATCTGATGTGTCTGTGTCATTAGAGATTTTCACTTCTTCCTCCCTAGTCTCTCCATGGTTCCTAATGCAAATATCGTGCAATGTAATTTTCTTCCTTTTATACCAGAGCTTCATGAATTTCTTTTGCACATTAAAATTGACAGTACCCACGGATTCCATCCAAGGGTGTCCCAAAAAAACATCCACAACATCCATATCTGAAGCATAAAAATCAGAATGCAACACACACTTATCCATAGAAATCTTCAAATCTTTATAAATTTGAACATCTTCATTATCAACCTTTGTGTTTTCAATATGTTTTGCTAGAACTTGCAATTTTTAGCCAAATTAACATTGATACAATTGTGCTTGCAACTAGGAATGATAGACACAATGATGTTCTCTTTTTGAATACTTCCATTAACATGTAATATGGAAATATTAGTATAAAATAAGTCTTTATGTCTCTTAGTTTCCTTCTTTCCGGCTTTAGACCACTTGTCCAAAATGACTTTTTCAAGTTTTTTCTAGGGAAGTTTCCTCACTGCGCTGTCAAGTGAGGTCCACCATTTATTTGCCTCATCTTTCAGATGAAGCCCTATGGAGCATATCCAAAAACTTCGGTATTGAGCCTTGAGATGTTATAAAAAATCTTCAATAGTAGGGCCATCATCTTTTCCTGTAAACTTCATCTTGCAAAAATCCATAAAATAAAGTAAGGGTTTTGAAGAAAATCACTTACTTTGGAAAAAATTTAAAATGGAAATTACTCGGTCAATATAACTCAGAATCCTTAATATAAACTATTTTAGAAAATGGAATAGCCATTCTGCATCTAACCATGTGACTGAAATCCCGATCTAGGCGCTACGAAGCATAATTTTCTTACCTTTACCAAGCTGATTTAAAGTCGGTGATATCCCTCATACGGACTCTTGTTTGGTACAGATTTTTTGAGGGGTGATTTTTCAAGGAGCTCAAGGTTGTAATTGGTTGTACGAGATTGTGCACAGAATCTCACAAAAATTTTTAGGAGATACGCCATTTTAAATTTCTCTTGATACCACTTGTGGTAGATAACGTAAAGTAAGAAAATGTAGAAATAGAAAATATGCCCAAGAAATAATACCATAGAAGATAAAACTTCAGATCTTCATTAATATCAAAACCCTTAAGGTAGGGCAACACCATACATTCACTCCTTAAGGAAGGAGATCACTCCACAAGCCATATGCTTGCCCATGCCATAATCCTTTACATCTCTTAATGGAGAGTCTCTAACCTCTATATAGGTTTCATACATGCAATACCATGGGTAGTTACCATGGGTCTCTCAATACCATACATCCAATACAATGGGCTTATCACTTTATTCCCTTGCTACATGTGGTCCCTTACATAATGTGGGTTAAACACTTTATTTATTAACTATGTGGTGTTTATCATTCTTATGTGTACATCATATTCCCTTAGGTATGTCCCACTATTTTGTACACGTGTTCTCCCCTAGGTATACATTATTATTACTTTATTTTAATAACTAAGCCCCAATTGTTTGTACGTTCTTATGTTGTCATCATATTGTTCATGGGCCCTCCCCTGCCTTTCTGTTGTCCCCTAGGTATGCTAACTACACTGAGTAAAAAAGAGAAAAGTAATTAGAGAAAGTTCTAGATATACATGGCTTAATGGAGATCTTTTTTATACTGGTTTTGATCTAATCATAAGGCAATGTGTAAGACAAGATGAAATAATAGATATTTTAAAAGATTGTTAGATGAGCCTTGTGGTGCTCATTTTGCAGAAAAGAGGACAGTGTACAAGATACTCCATCTGGGGTACTATTGGCCATACATATTTAAGGACTCCAAGAAATGTGTCAGAAGTTGTGACAAATGCCAGAGAATGGGAAAACCAGTAGCATCTAATGAAATTCCACTGAAGCCACAAGTCCTCATAGAACCATTTGAAAAGTGGGCACTTGATTTCATTGGGCCTATTAATCCATCGTTAAATGACAAAACATACATCTTTGTATGTATCGACTATGTGAGTAAGTGGGTAGAAGAAAAATAATTGTGGAGAGAAACATAATAGATAGTGGTTAATTTTCTCTTTGAGGAAATTTTTGTTAGTTTTGGAGTCCCTAGAGAAATTGTCACTGATCAAGGAGCACAATTTACTTCTAAATTTATTCAAGACATAGTAGAAAAGTACAAAATCAAGCATTGTAAGTCTACACCTATCATCCACAAGCCATTGGCCAAGTGGAGTCTACTAATAAGACTCTCGAAGAAATAATGACTAAGACAATGAGAATGAATAGAAAATATTGGTCAGAAAAGCTTCATGAAGCTATATGGGCATACAAAATCACTTGAAAGAACACAACAGGTTTCACTCCTTACCAATTGGTCTATGGTAAGAAAGTCTTACTCCCTATTGAATTTCAAATTCACACTTACAAATTGGCATCTAACTTAGGGATGGAATTGGATGAGGCATGAAAAGAATTAATAATGTAGTTGAATCATTTGGATGAAATTAGACAACAAGCACTACAAAATACTCAAGTCATTCAGCAACAAAGAGCAACATGGCATGACAAATTCATCAAGAAGAAGTAATTTAATGTGGGAGACTGGGAATTATTCTTCGATTTAAAGTTCAAATACTTTCAAGCCAATTTCACAACACACTGGCTTGGTCCATATAAAATTGAATACATATATGATAATGGTTCAATCAAAATTAAAACAATTGAAGAAGATAAAATTTCATTTTTGGTTAATGGGCATAGGCCAAGGTTATAATATAAGCCTATAGACAAAGAAGATTTATTGCATAAAATGGTAGAACAAAGTTATATGGAGGTGTTGGGAACACCTACCAAAACTCATCATTTAATATATATATATATATGAAAAAAAGGGAGTTTAGTTGTGAAAATCATAGATCTGGCACAACATAAAATTGGAATTATAATTAGAAAATTTTTGGCTTGAGGGGTTCTAACCCAGGTTTGGAGTTGAGGTTGACCAAAAAAACCCTCTTACTACTAGCCCTTTCGGCAGTGACTTGCTTGTGCAAGTCAAAGTCTCACCCGAAGCAGTATGGGGGGGTGATAGAACCAGATTTCCACACCATGAGAGAGATTTAAATGATGTGGGTGCCCTTAGATCCAAAAAAATCATGAACAGACCTTCGCGACAGAAGCCCTAACTAGGAAACCATTACAGACAAATTTAGGTCAATTATGCAAAATATCTTGCATGCACGTTAAAACGGACTTCATAATCAAAATAATAGATATTAACAAACAATATCAGAGCCCAATAACATTAGATCCATCCAATAATCATTCATCTAAAACCAGAAGCAGTTGCGTAAGAGATCTAAACGTAGAAAATAAAGGAATCGAAAATAATATGCAGAAACAATCATAACATAACATTAGATGCATTTCAGACTCAGATATTCACAACAAAAATTATTTATTCATAACAGTTCAGATCCTTCATACAAAACCCTTTATTTCACCCGTGCACACAGCCAGCGGGATCCACACATAGAAGGACTAAGTTATCGATGCACACAACCAGCAGGAGGCTTTTACCCAGAAAAATCTGCACAAAATATTTCAACACATCCAAATCTATCATTCCATGTTCATCCTTATCCAAAAAACTGACTTATTCGACTAGATCTAGACTCCCATTTATACTTTTAGCTTGCGCTAATCTAGGGTCTACAAACTGTGGTTTGCGGCCCCTTGTTATACCGTTTTTAGCTATTACAACTCATGAGGGGCTTTGACCCACCCCAAAGCCCTGTGACTTGTGTTGCACACGACTAAACTTACAAAATATTTAAAAAAATTATATCAAAATGGTATTCAGGTCTCAAACTTAGGGGACCCTGCTCCAACAGGTCCCCAACACAATCTTGTGACTTATCCTAAGTCACATTGGCACTGGGTTATTCATCTTGTTCTGGAGCTCATAAATAGCAGCAACAAAGGGTGCCAAGACACCCACACTCTAGTCCACTATGCTCTGCACGTTCTCCACTAGCTTCTTCAAAGTCAGCTCTTATGTGGCTAAGGTGACACCATTAGGGGAATTTTGAGGTCTAAAATGGGCCTCCTAAGAAAAATGTACAACCAAAGTAAACTTTTTAAGAACCAATCGGATTCAAGACGATGATGTCAACCATGGAAGATGATTCACCATTTTTTAAGTAAAAGGGTAAAAAGATTAAAAAATAATAAAATAATAAAACTACTTTTACAACTCTTATTTTCAATTTATCTCCCAAATTTTTTACTCAAATTTTGAGCGGGAGTACTCGTTGGATGCAAAATTTAATTCCTCATCCAAGGAGTACCCATGCTACATACTTTTGATGGACCATGCTACAGGAAAAATGAGAAATGCATTAAAAACTTGAATACAATCACGTTTTTCATGTATTTCTCATTTTTTATGTAGTAGGACCCATCAAAAGTATGCAACATGGGTACTCCCTAGATGCAGACTTAACTTTTGCATCCAACTAGTACTCCCGCTTGAAATTTGAATAAAAAATTTGGGAGATAAGTTGAAAAAGTAGTTTTTTCTTTTTTCCCTCTAAAACGTCAAATATTATTTTATTAGTTCCACTATTATTTTATAATTTCCTTAGGAGGCCCATTTTACACCTCAAAACTCCCCTAATGTTTGCAAGGTTGGATTAAGATTTCTTACTGCAACATCCAAGTCCTAAGACAACTTCATTGCCTCGTCTACCCATGGCTTCATGTGATCGGTGACAATCTATTTCTTTCGGCGGAGCTCCTCAACCTTATCTCGCAGTGCCTGACTGGTCTGAAGGTGTACCATGCGCTGGCCAGGAATGAATGTGGGAAATGCGTCCTGCAGATCATCAAATTCCTGATATTTTGTGGGCAAATACTGGGTAATATTTTTGATAAGTTGACCTATCTGCACAGAGGTCCATAGTACCATGGTGGTCTCCAGAAGTTATGAGGCCTTGTCAAAATTTTGCGCACACCTACAGAGGTGTCTCAAGCTGCACCTTAGCTTGCAAAGTAGCAATTTATTGCTCAAAGTATACCTTCACCGTCTGGATCTTTGATCTGGAAGCCTTAAGTGCAAAGACTAGGCATTAAATATTTGTTTGCATCATGGTAGAGGCTAGGATGACCACTTCTGGAATTTCGCCACACAATTTTTCGATTAGGTTTTCTAATTTCAAGTGTTGAGGTACGACTGCCTATTATAATTTTTGAGCCTGGATTGATTCTATTGTCTTTGTGGTTGTCGTCTTCTCGGCTTCACTTAGATGTTGTTTTGTGCACACCTCCCTAATCTGCATCTCAACCGAAATAAATATGTGGAGAGCATGTAGCTTTTCACTGGGCAGCTTCTCGAGGTCAATGGCGACTTCAGGGCAGGTTTTCACCTACACACAAAAATCTAGTTGTTCGAGAATCACGATTATGCCTGGGAAGGGGCAGACTCTACTATTAGATGTTGTGATGATCGTGGTGATTGGAAGGCTTTCTTGCACGTGCCTCGCTTGATCCATGCTCACTTGTAGAGTGTCCATCTTCAACTGTAATACTTGCAGAGTCGATTGCAAGGCCTCCACTAGAGCCTTGTACTACTCTTCCATAGCGGTCCATGTGTCCTTAGAAACCAAAGCAGTTGCGTCCATGATCTTGTTGAGGTCCTCTTCCGTTAAAGTGACTTCTTCATCCCCTCCAGTCTTGGACCACTTTCAATTTTTGCGCAGACCTTTCGAAGTTTATGCACCTCTGTTGGTGTCGCGCGGAGATTTGGAACCATCCCCATTTAGCCCATCTAAACCCTCTGGGTCCACATCTTGCTCACCTCCCAAATATTTCTCTTTATTTTTCTCTGCATCCATCTCCTTATCTTCTTTGGCCTCAGCATCTTTTCCGCTGGTCTTATCAGTGCCTTACTTATTGCATAGCTCGGTTGTGATTTTGGAGTTGTCTCTTTGCCTAATGTGGATGGCGTAATGTGTTGGGTGGAGTCGAACCTGACTTTCTAAGCATTCGGACAAGTCACCACGACCTGTCAACTTCTACCTCCATTACCATAAACAGCAAGGTATACCAAGTAGAGTCCTTGCATGCCTTGATCTACACATTGTGCATGATTACCCAGAATTCAACAATGCTCTTGTATTTTTCGTACACAGTTTGTGATATTCTAGATCAGGAATGGATGGAAGGACCCAGCGCACCTTCAAAAATGACCCAGAAGATCTTATTCTCCTTGACATGCTCGGGTTCATGTGAATCCCATAGGTTAGCATAACGTGCCCCTTTGCATACTCCCGGCTCTAACTTGGGGAGGACTACATATTACAGAGTCTCCCATTCTACCAACACAATTATTAACAACAACCACAAGTAGCAGAACTACTTACCCAGCTCCTACGCCTCGTGCACCTTATCCATAAATTCTTCACAAAGAACCTAGGACCAGTTATACTGACCCCCTTCTCACATTTCCCTACCAAGGCAATGACGCGTGCTAAGACTGTCTTTGGGCGATATTTTCTCACTAATTTGCATCCAAGGACTAGAGTGCCCAGGTGTAGTTTCCTCTCCTGTACATCACCCTTGCACTTCCGTCGCACTTGTCCGCACCTTAACTTTTTGATGTGTGCAGAACCATTGATTCTGATGCTCTGAAAATATAGTCATTTGGTTGGCACCAGATTGTCTCTATATGGCTTTAGACATATTTCATTGAATTACCCGGGAAGATTCTCACTGCAGAGCGTGGCCAAGCGCACCGCACCGCCATCAGTGATCTCCTTCACAATATACGGCCCCAAACAATGCTTTATGAACTTTCGTGGGTGGTGCACAAACTGACTATCATATAACAAGACCAATTTTTCCTCCTTGAACACCTTCTGCCTGATGTTGATGTCATGCCAGGCTTTCTCACACACCTTCTACACTTGTTGGTGGAAGTTAGCAATGAATCGATCTTCTTCTAAGGCAATGAGTTACGCCAATTCTTCCTCCATAACGTCAGGCTCGACCATATTAGCGAATGTTGTGATGTGAAAAATTGGGAAAATATATTCCATTGGCATGATGGCTTCCTTCCCATAGACCATCCTGAAAGGTGTTTTCCTTGTCAACTTCTTGCATGTTGACCTATAAGCCCATAACACAGAAGGGATGCACACGTCTCAATCATCCCGATTGGCATTTCAGATATTTGTGAGCGCTTTCTCCAAGATTTTGTTGAAAGCTTCTACTTTGAAATTTTCTTGTGGGTGATAAGGGATACTCTTCTGGTGATGGATTTGAAATTCCTTTGTCAAAGCTTCAATTGTTTCATTAACAAAGTGCGTACCTCTATCACTCATCAAAATCTTCAGGCATCCAAATCTGGTTAAAATGTGTTCGAAGATGAAGTGCACAAGCAGTATCTATAGTGCAGTCTTTAACTGCCTTCACCTCTACCCATCTGGTTACATAATCAGCTGCAGTAATGATATAGCGCACTCCAATATTCTTTCCTGGAGGGTTTATTGGTCCAAAAAAATATATAGCCCATTTTTCAAATGCTTGCAAGGCCATCTCATAGGGGAATTTTGAGGTCTAAAATGGGCCTCCTAAGGAAATGATAAAATATTGGTGAAAATCATAAAATAATATTTGATTACATCATCAAATTTTAGAGGGACAAAAGAAAAAACTAATTTTTCAACTCATATTTTCAACTTATCTCCCTATGGGTTTACTCAAATTTTGAGCAGAAACACTCATTGGATGAAAAATTCTATTCCTCATCCAAGCAGTACCCATGTTGGATACTTTCGATGCACCATGTTACACGAAAAATGAGAAATACATGAAAAACATGATTCCAATCATGTTTTTTCATGTATTTGTTGTTTTTCATGTAGCAGGGTCCATCGAAAGTATACAACATGCATACTCCTTGGATGAAGAATTAAATTTTCCATTCAACGAGTGCTCCTACTCAAAATTTGAGTAAAACCTTAGGGAGATAAGTTGAAAATACAAGTTGAAAAATTAGTTTTATTATTTTTTAATTTTTTAATATTTTTACTTTTTTACTCCAAAAATGGTGAATCATCCCCCATGGATGATGTCATCATCTTGAATCCTATTGGTTTTTAAAAAGTTTATTTTGGTTGTACATTTTTCTTAGGAGGCCCATTTTAGACCTCAAAATTCCCTTAATGGTGGTTGCAGGGGCATTTCTCCTCTGTGTGAGCGCTTCCCTATCCTCTGACATGCATTGTAGGCTTGACTGTATGCATGTGCATCACTATGTAGTGTGGGCCACCATAGCTCAGTACGCATCACCTTCTACATAGTGGCTTTCCCAGCATAGTAACCTCCTGCCACTCCTCTATGAGCCTCAGCCAAGATATCATGTCTTACATTTTCCAACACATATCTTCTCAACATTTCATATACTCCTAGTTTATACAATTGACCTGCAATCAAGGTAAAATCAGTTGTGCGTGCAACCAAATCCTTCTATTGCTAGACTGAATATTCCGCAGGTGCAGTTCCTCTACTCAGGAAATGAATAATATTAGAAAAGTGCACATCAACCACCTTGATAGCGAAGAGATGCGCATTGGGTAACACCTCCTCTAGACTGGTTGTTTCTTCCCCATTTTCGATTTGTGACAAATGATCAATTCCAAAATGATCAGGAACCAACTGCAGACCTTCACCCCCCAACACAGGCTTATTGACTAGGTATTTCAAATCAGAATGGTCAGTGAACATTTTAAAATTCCCTCCTAGTAGATAGTGCCTTTATTTTTTCAAAGAATACACCATGACCAATCCTTCCCTTTCTGTAGCTGAGTAGTTGTGCTCTGAACTAGAGACATTTCCACTGGAAAAAGCAATAGGGTGATCAATGTCTCATTCTCCTGGATGCGCTAGAACAACCCAAAGTGCTATACTAGATGCATCCACATGCACATGAAAAACCTTAGACCAGTCTTGGAATATCAAGATAGGTGCAATGACCATTTTCTCCTTTAGCAACTCAAAGCTCTTCTGAAATTCTTCATCCCAGAAAAATGATACATCTTTCTTCAACAACTTCTACATCAGCGCAATGATCCAAGCATACCCTTTGATAAAATTCATGTAATAACTAGTGAGCCCTAGGATGGAGAGTAGTTGTTTCTCATTAGTAGGGACTTCTAAGTTGATGATGACTACGATCTTGGATGGGTCTACCATCAATCCTTGTTTACATACCATATGCCCTAATAAAATTCCAAAAGGCAAGAATAATATATGTTTCTTCAGGTTGAGAGAAATTTGGTGCTTCCTACAAGTGTCAAGCATCATGCACAGGTTCAACACATGTTTCTTTACCAATCCAAATATTGTCCAGTCATCAAAATATACCTCCAAGAATTTATGCATGAATTCCTTGAACATAACCACGACCACATGCGAGAATATCGCAGGTGCATTTTTCAATCCGAATGGAATGACAATATATTAGAAAGATCCCCACTCAGTGGTAGAGGTGGTCTTGTTGCAGTCTTTAGGCGTAATTCTGTTCTAATGATACCCCAAAAATCCATTAGTAAATGAATAAGCTTTTTTTCCTCCTACATTATCAAGTATTTCATTAGCAAATGGAGTAGGGAAGGTTTCATGCACACAGGCATCATTCAACTTGTGCAGATCTACACAAATCCTTATCTCTCCTTTGGTCTTTTTCTCCTGGACCACCATTGGGATTACCCAATTAGACTGTTCTATAGACTCAATGATGCCTGTGGCCACCATATTTTCTAATTCCTCCTTTAATTTCTACTTATATTTGGGATTCAATTGGTATGGGCACTACCTGACAGGGTGCGCATCTGGTTTCAATGTGATCTTCATAACACCCAGGTCCCCTACAATTCCCTTGAGCTTAGAGAAATTTGTAGGAAACGAATCCCGATACTCTATCAACAACTCCACAATATTTCCTACTGTATCATCATCCCAGTAATCCCCAATTTTGGCCAACTTGGGTTTCTCTTTTGTCCCAATGTTTACTTCCTTCAATTTCAGAGGTTTATCCAACATCCCTAATGAGGGCCCTGCAACTGCGCGCTCTCCTTCAGATTCAGGGATGTTAAAATTTCTCGGGTCATCTCCATTATCCTCTATAGACAAATTCCTATATTTGACGATGTCTTGCATCTACACATACCATGCCAACGCAACACATTTTGTTTAGGGTAGGGATTCATCAAAGACAAGGGAATCTATGTTCTGCAGGGCTTCATCCAATTTCTCCGAGCCCCCAACCAAGCCAAAGGTTTCCAGGCAATATTCAGTCATCGTATTCTAGTGGCGAGTGCCTTAGTGTATCTCAGCTTCTAGATACCAGGTGGTGGGTACCATCCCCAACGAGTGAATAAACCTATGAACTCACTCGTTCCAGCTCTTTTCATCCCATACCTCCATCCAAATGGCCAAGTGCTTGTGCGTATCTCCCCAACCATAGAAAATCTCAATTGGTGGGGTAGCTGGAGGTTCAAAGCATAGTTTCATAATTTTTCTACATTCCTCCCAGTCCTGGAAAGTGACCTTGTGTGTCTCCCACCAATGCGTTGGGGTTGCACGCATAGAAAAATCAAGCGTCCATAACCTTCGTTCCTTTGGGACAACTTTTTCCAATGCTTCCAAAAATTTTCTGACACTATGTGAACCATCATAATAGGGTAGTTCTCCTACCTTTAAGGATATTCAATGGAAGTTCTTCATGATCTTGAGGTAGCACAGGGCAGATACATCGTGCAACCGATTCTACCATTTCTCTATCTCGCCATCGGAATCTGAGAAACATGAGCTATCCTTCTCCCAATTCAACATGCCATCAGTTGTAGGGTTGATCCAATCTTCGTCCCATGTAGTCATCTTGTAAATATGGTCCACATCATCCCCTTCACGTACTCTTCTATATATTGTCCCCCTTTTATTGGGTCTAGTGGGACTATCACCCGCATACCATCATTCTCAAAGATCATGCTTTTACGCTTCAGGTTGATGATTCCTCACACATCAATGGACCAATCCAATCCTAACAGCACAGGGTAGGGGTCTGCATCATCCAAAATTTGTATTAATTCAAAATTTACACATACCTTCACTCTAACAATGTCTACCACGACTTTTGGAAGCCTTCCAAGTGGAATGATATTTTGCTGATTAGCCATGTGTAGCTAAATGGTGGACCATTCCAACATTGGTTCAACCATATTTTTCCAAGTCTGCATAGGTAATAAATTTGCATCAGACCCCAGATCCAAAATGACTTGATCCATCTCGTATTCTCTAATTTTCATAGTCATACGTATCTCCCGACCACTTCTCTTCTTGTGCTTATAAATCTTATTCACGGTCTTGGTCTTTTTTCAAGGCACATATTGTTCCATGCAACTATCTGTCAGGGCATGGAGATTATCTATTACCTTATCATTGTGCAGTAGCTTAATGCAGGCTTGTAGTAATGTTTTAACTTCATCATCAACCTTTGGCTCCATGGTAGTCCTTGACGTGGACATTCCTGCATCAGTAAAATCCTTCCTATCCTCAATGAAAATCTCTTTTTATTCCTACAGGTTGAGGCCCTCATTCTTTTTAGACGCCTTTCTGATCAGTGGCTCTACGACAGTTGTTTCCTCATTTCCCTAGTGGAAACATTGCTGCATGTTATTACATTTACACTTGGACCATCTTCATGTGATTCAAATTTAACAATCTATATGTTTTCCATAGGCGTTTGCTACTTTTCCTGCATTTTAGCTATTAACACAGGACAATCTTCAATTACATGATCAAATTTCCTACAGTACCTATAGCATTGTTGCGCCAAGTTCTGGAAGTCACGTGCATAGTGTCTAATGTATCCATAGTCATAGCAAGTTAATTTCCCTCTTCCTCAACCTTCTCTTCCACCTATCCCCCCTCCCCGTCCAGAGGGAGATGTTGGTGATGAAGGGTTGGCCTACACTATGTAAAGGTTCAAATTGTCTATCATTAGGTCAAGCATTCTGCAATGGTGCTCATCGTGACTAACAGAAGAGAAACATATACACCATTATTGCTCTAGTTCTAGAACATAGGCTCCTAACTGTGGTAAATGGTATGTATCATGTCATCTAGCCACCCTAAAATCAACGCACCATAGTGTGGGGGTATTAGGCCCAGCATCATCCCTAGGGTGCAGTGGATTTGGTCACCCAACTTGAAAATAATTTGAAAACAGAGGGCACTAATATTTGGTGTGGCTAAAACCCTTGCATTGTATTCACTAGACATCTGCGCCAACTTCTTTACCCCTGTCTCTACATAAATTCTAAATTTTTAAGTGCATAACTTCTTATTGGCTTTGAATTTGCAGCACTCCAATTTGAGCATCATCTCTAAGCACAACTTCTAGTTTCATAGAAATTTCCGGGGCTTCTTCCTGAGAATAAATCTTATGTTGATCTATAGGTCCGCAAAGATGTGGAAAGAGCATCGCAATGAACCATCCCTTATGTTTCTTATCATCGTAAACAAATCCTCCATGGCTGATGGTTTGCTTTAGTCGTTGGTCAGCTTCCCAAAATGGTTTGTTCAGCCCTTGCTTAAAATATTTTAGTTCTATTGTGCACTAAGAATAAGACTTTGGCTTCCATAAATACTGCTTCAGGGCATCCTTATTCCATTGAACAGTGGGATCTACGTTTTGAGCAAGGTATCCCATGATCCAATCTAAAGCGCGACCTTCAAAACCCATATCCAACTGCACTCTCTTGACAACATCGGTATTAACATTTTGCGCATTCCACACTGCATTCACCACAAACCAAAATCGATCCATATCTTCCTCCCACACCCTTAAAGGTGGGTAGCTTCATATATGCAGAAATATCTTCCATAGGTGGGGGTGACAGTGGGGTAGAAGAAGTATTACCCCTACGTCAGTTTGATGGTGGCGTAGTAGGAGGGCTACCTCCAGCATTCGTAGCCTCACTTCCATTTATATCAGGTGAGTTTTTCAGAGGACTGTATACAGATCTTTCCCCTCTCTAATTGGCCCAATAATATTTTCCACTACGCATAGTACTTTTCATCTGACCAGGGGTCATTCACTCGATGTGGCTACACAAAATAACCTTTTCACACAATAGCATCTTAATCAACAGGGAAAAGGTTCGTAAGACTTTACCTCTCAATCCCTTGAAAAATATCCTTTCACCTTCAGAGTATGATAAAAAATGATCTACTGCAAACTCTGTCACAAACTCGCCCAAGATGTTGTCAACCTAGTGATCTACAGGTCCAGTAATAGAATTATCAATCTTTTCCAACTATTGGATAAATTCAGGGGTCCACTGTGTGACCTAATAATCCTTCCAATAGGTTTTGATTTATGCTAATCTTGACAACCACTCATGTAATTTGTGTGCAAAGGTTACCAAGAAGATCTCGTGAAATTATGTGTAACTATACTTGTTCTTCAACTCTTTAGTAGACAACTTCTTACTTCTGTTTTCTTTTAGGGAAAATTCCTGAATCTGTTTTTCAAACCAATCCTCTAGTTCAGGCTTTGATGGTTGCCACTAACCTTTCCACATCACCCAACCTCTCTTAAAATGATCCTAGTCTCAACAATGGAACCATTTGTTGGCTTGAGTGATCTCGACCTAGGTTCATATTTGAGGTTAACCAACAAAACCCTCTTACTAATAGCGCTTTCGATAGTGGCCTGCTTGCGTAAGTCAAAGTTTCACTTGAAGTAGTGTGGGGGGGTGTTGAAACCAGGTTTCCACACCCTGAGAGAGATTTAAATGATGTGGGTTTCGTTAGATCCAAAACAATCATGAACATACCTTCACCACAAAAGCCCTAACCAAGAATCCCTTACAGAAAAATTCAGGTCAATTATGAAAAATATATTGCGCGCAGGTTAACACAGACTTGATAAGCCAAGTAATAACTCTTAAATAACAATACCAGAGCCCAATAACATTATATTCATCAAATAATCATTCATCTAAAACCAGAAGCAGTTGCGCAAGAGATCTAAACGCATACAATATAGGAATCAGAAATAATATGCAGAAACAATCGTAACATAAACAATAGATTCATTTCAGACTTAGATATCTGCAAAAAAAAAATATTTATTCATAACAGTTCAGATACTTCATATGAAACCCTTCAGTTCACCCACGCACACAACCAACAGGTTCGGCACACAATAGGACTAAGGTCTCCACACACACAGACAACAGGAGCATTTTACCTAGACGCATCCGCACAAAATATCACAACACAGCTAGATCTATCATTCCACTTTCATCCTTATCCAAAAACTGACTTATTAGAATAGATCTAGACTCCTATTTATACTTTTAGCCTACGCTAATCTAGGGTCCGCAAATGGTGGTTTATGGCCCCTTTTTCTACCATTTTTACCCATTACAACTCATGAGGGACTTTGACCTGCCCCAAAGCCCCTTGAATTATGTTGTGCGCGACTAAACTTACAAAACATATTTCAAAATTATATCAAAATGGTATTCAAATCTCAGACTTAGGGGACCCCACTCCAACAAAAAATAATTCATATTCACTTATTAGAATTCACAATAATAAAAAATCATTTATTTACTACGGTTATCAAGCTAAAAAATAAGTGACTTGAGGACATGTCTTACAATACCAAGGGGGAGGGAAACAACATCATTTACATTTTTTTGTTATCCTGTCAATCTCAAAATATGTATGTATTTATGTCATTGTAAAGTTATTTTTATCCATAGAGGGACCTGAAATTGAATCCAATCCAATCAAAGGCTCAAGAGTATCCATATAGGGGCATGAAGATGAATCAAATCCAATTAGAGGCACAAAGGGACTTGAATATGAACCCAATCCAATCAAAGCCACAAAGGGACCTGTAAAAAATTTTACTTTTCAAGTGTCAATCAAGGAAGCTACTTCATCTCAAAGACAATGAAGAACCTATCAAAAGAGATACTTCTACAAACAAGCTACAATAACACTATTTGAAAGTTGTGTAAGTTATAACTTTTGTTTTAATTCTTTTAATTTTGAATAGACACTTGTAATTAAAGGACTAGTTAATCTTGATTCATCCTACATAAAACTTCTTTCACATTTTCCATAACTTACTCTTCTTTCACATCCTCCATAACCTTCATTACCTTCCATACCTTCCATACCTTCAAACATTAAACCAGAATTGGAAAGAAAACCTTCTTCTCTTGCCTGCAATAACAAGACAAAAGAGGAAATCATAAAATAATATTTGTGAAAGAGATAAAATGGGGGTTAGTATCAAGAAAAATTTAAGTCGATATTAAGAGAAGATTTTATTTTGCAAGGTTTTTAAGGATTTCCTCTTCTAAAGAACAATAGTCATATCATTGAAATAAAAAAAGAGATTCCATTTTAAGGAGGTCATAAGCTTTGAAATGACCCTAAAGTGGTCATTTAAAAAGAAAAGCTTTCCATGAAGCACATATGAAATAATTAAAAGACAGAATGGAGTTATCATGGTATTCTTAATTTATAGAGAGATTCCTTAAGAAAATTAAATCATTCTTATTTCATCATAAAGACAAATGTGAATGCATGTTCTTATCATCAAAATCTTGGAGAGTTGAAAATCAAAATTTCAGAAATCAAATCATAAAATTGCTATCATAAAAGCACAATTTTTTTGCCTACAGTTCGATGAAATAAGAATCCTGTACAATTCAGTGATGTATAAGAATGGGTCTGCTTACAATTCAGTGGTGAAATGATGGCTCTGCCTATAATTTAATGATGAAATGATGGGTCTGCCTACAATTCAGTGATGAAATGATGAATATGCCTATGATTAAATGAGACAAATTAAAAGAAGGATATAAAAACCGATGATGAAATAAGAAGCTTGTAAAATTTAAAAAAAATTGATTTGACAAGTCATGAGCCAGAGTCATAAAAATTTGTCAGAAGTCATAATAATTTGATGTAAAAAGGAATACGAAGGCTTGCCTCGTATAAGCATTTGAAGTGTAAGAGTAAAACTATGAAGCAAGAATCCAAACTACAAAATTGTGGAGTGTTGTGAGCTAAATTGTTGTGAAGTGTCTATGTTGTGAACTACATTTTCCTGAAGTGTCTATGCTATGAATCAAAGTTGTGAAGTGTGAAGTGTGAAGTGTGAGTGAAAATAAGAAATGGTAGTTTTAAGGCAATGGAACAAGAAGACCTGAGAGCAGAAGAATGAGATTCACAAGAAGAACGGCAAAGAAGCCTGATTGAGTCAATGGAGGGAAGATACTCCAAGTTTTTCACACAAAAAAATCTTCATAGAAATTTGCATGTTGTAACCTGTCAATGAGGAAAGTTCGTTGTTAAAATTTCATGGATTTTTGGAAATACTTGCCGGGCAAGGAATAGAGGTTGAGAGATAACTGGAATATGAGTAAAAAAATAACTCAACTTTAACGAGTGGAGTAGTAGTCAAATAAATTTTTACAAAATCCATTTTCAAATCAACTTTTGTTGTTTTTTTTTTTAAAATACACAGGAGCATACATAGAAAGGTTGCCATTTCCAAATCGATTTTTACACACATGAACATAGACAGAAGGGTTTTCAATAGAAGGAAACACAAAATCAACCTCAGCAATAGGGAATATGGTATGTACAGAGCAATGATTTTGCGAGTTTTAAAAAATTACAGTGATTCCATTTTATTTTTACAGCGATTGAAAATTGCAGAAAATAATATTCCATTTTTTTTATAAAACAAAAACTTCGTTTAAAAATCCAGAAATCAAAATTCAAGGAAAAAGAAGAGGGTAAAAGAAAAAAAGAATTGTTTTCTTTGAAAATGAAGACTTCATTGAATTTTTTTTAAACTTGGGCATATATCCATAGAAATAACAAAGTCTTCCAAATGGAACAACAAAGAATTGAACCAGTTGAATTTCAACCAGAAAAGTGGACACAGGAGAGTATCAGAGAACCTCATAAGGCTGATTTGTTAGAATTTCTGGGAAAATACAATGGGTATAATAGAAAAGTGGCAGAAGCATTTGTAACAAGCTTTCAAGAGGGAAAACGGTCATAATATATTTACATATTATAATAACACAAGACTTCATAGCCCAAGTCACAGGGATGCCTCAAATAGGAGAGAGATATCATAGGGGAAAACACTTCAAAGGAAAATATTAGAATTTATTTTTAATTTAAATCTAGAAAGGGACTTTTAATTGGAAGAAGGGAGTTATAAGATAATGGTTCTGAGGACCTTGGAGGTAACTCATCCTCATTATCATGAAATATCTTAAATGTGATGGAAGATACAATGTGGTGCATATGTATCACATCAAAATCCTTCACAATATCAAAGGAGAAGATAAGGTCAACCTTCCATATTTCTTCACAATGAATTTGTTGAAAATTATTGAAGGTGTGAGAGGGGAAAATGATAGAAAAGAGACAATTTATTACAACCATGGATTGATAAAAATGCTTGTTCAACACCATTTGAAAAACATAGCAGAGGAAACATGGGAAAGTTTCCTTAAAAGAAATAGCTTCATAGAAAATCCTGAAAAAGAGGAACAATCAGATGAAACGTTCAAGGTCGATACACAATCACACTCCTCTAAAGAGTTTGTAGACACATCCTGATACCCCAGAACAAGATCAATGAAGAAAATGGAATTAGAAAGCCTTGAAATGGAGAAACCATTTCTCTTCTTCCCTAGAAAATATAGAAAAAGAATGATAGGAGAAGATCGCACATTGGAGGAACCTATTATTGAGATTCGGGACATATAAGAACAAGAAGACTTTGAAGAACTACCTATGGATGAAGCACAGAAGGAACATCATGATATTATTGAGAGATTGGAAAGGCAAGCAAATAAAAAACTTAAAGAACTAGAACAAGATAAATGGTATGAGGAAAGTGAAAAAGAGGAATCATCCTCTTATTCTCCATATGAGAAATTGAGCAAGAAGATCAAAAATATTTCAGAAGATTCTTATGAGAGACTTCAAAACCATATAAGGAGGATGAGACAATTCAATTAAAGTAACTAAAAGAAAAAATTCATATAACAGAAATAATGGAAAGACATCTAAAGACAGAAAATGACATGTATAAAAATAAAAAATCAAGCTTATGGAAGAAAAAAAATAGCTTACAGAGAAGGAAAGAAAAATTGAGAAGCAAAATATTCTTATTTCAAAGCAGGCCTACATATGGCTAAAGGAAAATAAGCATTGGCAGTACAAGTATGAAAGGCAGAAAATAAAAACAGAAACCTACTTGGTAGGGGAAAGAGAAATAGGAGGGATAAAGGCTCTCCTACATGTAGCTCAGATGGAGGAAACCACATCAAAATCCTGGGAAAGAAGGATATCCAAGAGGATCAATCAAGCATGAGGACATGCTTCATGCACAACAAGGGGGAGTGTTAGCTTCTAATTTTGGCTTCTTTTAACCTATACATTTTCATCATTTATCACTTTTTCACATCATATTATCATCATAGTGAGCTCATTTTGAACATCAGGCTAGCTAAATCATGTCTTTTAATTATTTTAGTGTTTTAGTCAAAATTAAGCCTTAAAATTAAATTATGACAGAACTAGAAAAACCCGTAATAGCTCGTTTGCAGTATTGGTTGTAGGACACCTGGGCTTGAACCAAATGAACAACTAAAAGCTATGGGGACCAAATATGGGTGAAAACCTATTGGTTCGCACCAGAACATCTAGATTAGGGCCGGTCAACACTGGTAAAACTAGACTAGTTGTTCTGAAATATCCCCTGATTTGAGCATGAAATAAGGGCAGAATATGATTTTAAGGTATTTTTCCTAGATTTTAGAAATAGGAGTACTGAATTCGACTTGTAGGCCTTATCTAAATATATCATAAATTTTTTTGAGTACTTTTAGTTAAGTAGTTACCAAAGACTTGTATATATATGTGATGTTTAGAGGAGGAAAATGTCTCTTTTAAATATGTGAATTTCGAGAATTTTTGCAAATTAGTGAACGCAGTTGGTTCAGAGTTATTTTGATTCTATTATGTTTTATGGATGATGCATGATTAGTTTTACAAATTATTCTAAGTTGATATTAATCTAAGATGCATAGAGGAAGCATGAAGGACCTCATTGTCGAGGTTGTGCACTAGTTTCTCCTTGTTTGGTATCATTTTGATTTGTTGTACTTTTCATTTCATTTTTTTGTACCTTCATTTCAGTTTGTTGTATCTTCATTTCATTTTGCTGGAATTACCTTCAATATTCAATTTTTGGCTAAGTTCTTATCGACATGTTTGATAACAGGATACTATGAATTGGCCTCTCGTAAGAGAGCTTGGTATTTATTTCTCTGTCAATAGGTTAGATTTATCCAAGATTTCTCATCCTATTTTTGTTTTGATTAATTTATTACTGATATTTTATATTAAGAGATATTATGAATTGACTCCTTGTAAGAGGACTTGACATTTCTTTCACAATCAATAACTGGACTTATCAAAATTGTTCATTTCATGTTTGATTAGTTTTCTGCTATTTGATTCATTAGGAAAAAATGATAATCTGGAAGTGTTAATCTTGTCATTGAAGTATTTTTTAATCCTTTTCCTGTAAGGGATAATGAAGCTTGCTTGGAAAAAATACTCAAGGATTCCAACTAGTTAGGTGTTAAACTTGTAGAAACTACCTCTAAACCATATATGTTGGAGTGTTTCTAAGATTACAAAAACTGGATTGATAAAAGAATTGATGATCTGATTTAAACCCATAAATTGGACCAAAAAATATTGCAAGATAATTTGAGATGAAGGACATGGGGCTCTTGCACTATTTCCTGGAATTGGAAATATAGAAAACATATGGGGAGCTATTTGTATCTTAGGGAAAGTATGCCAAGGATATTATGAGGAAATTCCACATGGAGGGAAGAAAACCCATGGAGACTCCTCTAGAAGGAAACTGGAGGAAAGAGGATGCTACTTCGAGCGAAGTAGTGGATGTTATTGTTTACAGGAAAATTTTTGGGTTCACTCATGTATTTGGCTAACACATGATCAACCATATTCTAAGTAGTTAACCAGCTAAGCCAAGATATGATTAAGACTACCAATCTCTTTTGGAAGGAAAGGAAACATGTTGAGATACCTCAGAGGCCCTACAGAGTATGGATTATGGTACAAAACTACAACGGGAGTGAAGCTTCAAGGCTTAACCAATGTAGATTGGGTAGGGAGTCCATATGACATGAAAATCACATCAAGAGGCATCTTCATCATAGGATCAGTAATAGTTTCTTGGTACAACAAGAAATAGATATCAGTTGCACTCAGTTCAGTAGAGGTATGGTACATGGCCGCCATTCAGGCAACATGCGAGGCCATCTCGATGAGGATGATACTTGTTGGTTTGTTTGGTCCACAGATGGATCCGACGGTGATACATTATGATAACCAGAGTTGCATCAAACTCTTAGTCAACCTAGTATTCCATGACAAGTCCAAGCATATTGATATCTGGTATCACCATCTTATATATTGTGTACAGAGGAATATTACGTCCCGAGATTACATTCCCATGGAGGAGCATGATGTTGACATCTTGATGAGGGCTCTGGAAAGAAGAAAATTCGAATTCCATAGAGACAGGATTGAGGTGGAAAATAATCCATTTTTTATTGAGAGGGAGTGTTGAAATGGTACCCAAAGGGGGCTTCTGATTTAATTTTCCCTTAGTTAAATTGGAAGAGAAATTGTAATTTCGTCTCATGACAGATTATATTAGTTAACTGTAAAAATTAATGAGTTAGCTTTGGAAATTTGAGTTCAGGGTCTAGGAGGAGGCATCCAGAGTTCTCCCATGATTTTAATGGGTCCAGTTACAATTATTTGTCAGTTTTATTTAGTTAAATCAAGAAATTGAGTTAAAAATCAGTTTAACTAGTTCTAACTAAGATATGATCTAGTGAGAGCTCCAGTGAATTAAATATGATTTAATTCATAAGTAGCGATTAACTGATAACTCACTATAAATAGTTGTTTCATGTCAAGTATAAGAAAGGACCAGTTGAGATTGAGGTTAAAGGGATGATAACTATCAGTTGTATAATTAGAAAATTGTACAAGTTGGTTATAGAGTTATGAGGAAGCCTATGATGCATTATGCAATAAATTCCAAGGAATTTCCTATTTAATAGGGTGACAATTCCTCCAAGAATGTGTGAGAAAGGCAGATCTAGCAGAGGCTGAGAATTGGTTAAGTATTTGACTGATTTTTCCTAGATCAGAGTGAGACAGTTGGAAGAGTGTAGGAGTTTCTCAAAGAGAGAAAATCATTGTATTGTTTCATGGTATTGAATTTATAGAATATAAAAATAGTGGGGTTTTAGGTAGTGTACTTTCTCTAGATACATCTTGTGTTGTTTGATTGATTTGTTCTTTCCCTATCTTGTTACGTGATTGCGCAAACATGTTTTGTTTCCGCAAATTGTAGAAGGATTTGGCATTTTGTTTTAGTACATTACAAGATTAGATTGAATCCTGTGGTTATATTTTCTACAAGAGCTAGTGCTCTTCAATGAAGCTTGATTGATGGGAGAGTATATCATGGATCATAGCCTAAAACATAAGGAGGATGTCTCAAAAGACAAGAAGTTTGAAGAAGGAAGAAATTTTTTCCATTGCAAAAGAAGGTACAAATTTGGAATCAGATATATCACGAATTAATATTTTGAAGGAATTTGAATTATGATTCTGATAATTCTTTTGAGACACTTATTGAATATAAGAAGGATATTTTTACTATTAAGGTTGAATATTAATCGACAATTGTTGTGAATAAATAATTAGCTTCTTGAGTGGAAAAATTAACAGCTGCATGTAGGGATCATAAGAAATTGTTGTATATTTGTGATGAGAAGGATAAACATCTCAAGGAGGATCTCACTAATTTTATCACCAAAATAAGACTAATTGGATTGCTCAACAGTCAATGTAGTGTAACTGTTTCAAACCACTTATGGTTTGAAATTAGCCCTTCCAACCAGAGAGGAATCTCTCAAGAAAAGATATGATATTCAATAAGTAAACTTAAAAATAAGATAGCTAACTCTCAAATGTCATTTGGATTATTTTTTTTCAAGTGAAATATGTATGATGACTAGCATTGGGAATGGATTCAGTATGAAACTAAATCACATAAAAACATCATTCATAGAAGCTGAGGCATATGAACTCTTACGAAAATAAATTTGACAACAAACAAGATAAATAAAGAAAGTTGGAGCATAATAATTTATGATTTCCAAGTAATTATGTATGAAGTAAGCTAAATTAACATTGAATAGGTAAAGGAGACAAACACATAAGAGCCCAAAAAGAATCTCAGGTCTGAACAAAATTTGTCTGCAACTGTATATTAACTGAGTAGAGAAAATATTACAATAACATTATTGGTCATAGCATCCATCAACGCCCTCTAACTCTGAAATCCCCATATTTATAGAGTGAAATTCATTTTACATAAAGCCTGCCACCTGGGATAGACCCTTGAAACTGTTGTAGAGATTGAATCCAAAAAGGAATTCATTACATGGAGAGAAAATCGAGATAATTCTGTTTAGAATGAGTTTGTAACCTAAAAGGACTCTATCACTATTCAATTCAGTAACAAAATTTAAATAACCCATAAATAATGATGCTTATCAAATCAAAAAAAAATTTCTGAGGTGGTGATAACCATGATTAAGTGATAAACTGACATACTAGAATCTAGGCTTTGATGCTCAGAATTTTACGATGTGTTGTGTGTTGATGGGGTGGAAAAAATGGTGAGCTAGTAGCCATGTCACCTTCTTGCTGAGCGGCCTTTATCAACATGTGTCTTCACTTGTACTCTTCAACCTATTTTTATGACTCATCTTCTCTCATAAAAACATTAGGTGTAACAAACATATCAAAATTCCACCTCACTGTAAAAACATAGCATTTTAAGGCAAATTCGTAGTGTATTTTTTGTAGTGTTTTCCATTTAGCACTTTCTGCACCTTTTCTGACTTTTTTTCTTGTTGGAGGGTCTTCATTAGGAAATTTGAGGTAAATACATGTTTTTACTCACTGCCATTATGATTTATTTTGTAAATTCCACCTCAAAATATTCTTCAGCGAGTTCGTAGCGAAAACTCAATTTTAAGCCTCGAGGTCATTATGAACTTGCATGTCTTTTCTACATTTTAAAATTTCCAGATCTATGTTTACTAATTTGATAGATTATCCTAAGAAAAAATTGGCTAAAAATGTGTCTTACCATCTTTCAAGGGGTAGCAAGGTCATCTACTACAACCATTTTCAAACCCTTTTTCTTCAATTTTGTCTGCCCCATCTCCATTTGGATTTATAATTCTTTGACTTGGTCTTATATATTCCTCCTTTGTGACTGTAACCACCTGTTTCTCCTCATGGTATGTTTCATCATCTTGTGCAGTGGTAGTGTTCTTCTTAGCATCTTCCATGACCTGTATGCAACTTCATCATAAAATCAATTTGTTTGCTCACTTCCTTTTCTGTGAGCTCCTTCCTTTCTTGTTTAAAATCATCAATATCTAGTTTAGCTTCTAAAGCTTCTTCTCTGGCTTCCTTTAGTTGTTATCTTAGAACCTCCACTTCAGACTATTCTTGAAACTTTTCTTTTCCTTTCCTTGTCTTGATGACTTCTGCTTCAGCTGGAGATAGCTCTATGATTTCTTCCCTTATTGGTTGCTTCTTCTTTTCTATTTCTTTATGAAATTTTTCAGACTTGCCTCCATTTGATAGCTATGAAAATGAATTTGACAGTGAAATCCTTGGACACCTGTGAAATATATCCCTATATTTTTTGGCAAACCTCAAACAACCTGCATTTTTGAAAGCTTGTGAAAATATTGGGTCTTCCACAACCAACTTCATGTCCATGGGCCCGTATCTGACTGCAGATCCACCTTTGTTTGGATTTTTATGTGAAGCCATGCCCTCTAATACAATACTAACCAAATTCAAACTTTGACGCCTGTAAAACTATCTAAGACAACAAACACCTTTCTTGACAAAGGTAACAACTAGCCTAAGACAACAACTAGATAAGAAACAAAAGTGAAGAATGCTGGCAAAAGGGATTGAACAACTTACAAGAATGAAAGGAAAAGTGTTTTTGTTCAAATAAGGTAAGGCTAAATTAGGAAAGAAATATGAGAGGGAAAAATAAATGATGTAAGGTGTGATGATTACCACACATGCAATATGAAAAATGATGACTCATAATTGTAATGTACCATGATGAAAAAAGGAGTACTCACCACTGAAATGATGATAGGATATTGATCACCCCACTGTTAGCAGAAAAACTAGAGTTCGTAGTGATTTCAATTAGTGGGATGGCATATTCTCTATGGAAATTTCAGGTAAGCTCGTAGCGAAAACATGTTGTTTTATAGAGAAAACGCTGTGGACTTAGGAAAAAAGCAAAAAGTTTCACAAAATAACTCTATTAACCCATGCAGTCTAATTTTTTGAATTTTACTTTGACAAGACCTTAATCACATGACCAATGACCAATTAGAACTTTTGAAAATATATAAAAAAACATTAAATTTAATGACTTTCATGACCTTATTTCACCCTAATAACCTAACCTAACTCAAAAAGACACACCTAGAACAACCTATTTGTTACTAAGGATAGCAACTACCTTGAGAACCCAGTTGTAGGATGAAAAAATAATGAGGATGTAATTTGCATCAAACAGAAAGAAAAGAAATATTATGTTGAAGCTCTCAAAAAATTAGTAGATAAATTTAGAAAGAAAATAGAAGAGAAATACCAACAGCTTGAAAAAATTAAGAGCAACATGGCAGAAATCAAATCTACGACGAAATTTGTGATCGTCCATGAGAATGTTGGAGAAAAGAGCCAGCAAATTCATCAATAGCAAAGAATGTATTCAAAATGAGTTTCTATGCCAAGAAAATAATTTACTCCAAAAGTATATAGTAGAAATATTCAAAGAAGAAATCCTAATTCTTTTACTCCCTTAATGAATGAGATTGAGTGTTTCCATTGTTATTAGTTTGGAAATAAATCGTATTTTAAAATGATCAAATTGGAAACATCCATGCAGCAGTTTGGACAGAAAAGAATCAGATCATACTTTAGGTATGCAAGTTCATTTAATGGTTTATGTTATGGTTGTAACCTATTTTTTCATAAATCCATTGATTACAATTCCAGTACGAGAAGTTGGAAATCTAGCATGAGAAAAAATATCAGATCCTTTGGATTATTATCTTGATCATGTAGAATGTTTTATGTGTCATAACTTTGGACACATGGAAAATGATTTATTGATGCCTAGATCCATGATACCATCAATAAAAAATTAGCAACTAACAAGACATGCACAACAAAGAAACCAACCAAGAGCCTTGTGGAAGAAAAAGGAAGAACAATTAGGAATATGTGGTATTGTTGTTTGCAAACATGATGAGGATGAAAAATGGCATATTGTGAGTGGATTCTCTCATCATATGTTAGGAAATAAGAGAAAATTTTACTTCCTGAAGAAACTTAACAGTGGTCATTTCATTTTTGAAGGAAGTGAACCAGCAACAGTTTTGGGAAGTGGCAAAGCCAATCTTGGATAAAAGAGGACCAATGTAGAAAATGTGTGGATCATAGAGGGTTTAAAGCACAATATTTTAAGTGTGAGCCAAACGGTTGATGGAGGTAAGAAATTTTTCTTCAATTCCTAAGGCTTCTTCATTCGGCAGGAAGGATCTAAGAGGGTGATAGCTAGAGGATTTAAGACTCCATATAATGGATATGTGTTGAAGGGAAGTGTGAAAATTAAGAAGATACCAAGAGAGTACTCTTCCTCATCTCATTTAGAGTAGAAGAGATTGACACATATTGCAGTTTTCTCTTTCATGATAGGTCCTTTAAATTGAAAAATGGATGTGAAGCCTTCATAGGCTCAGGGGGCATATATGGAACTTTCTGTTTTTGCATGAAGTAGTTTTTATTGATGCTTATCTATTTAATTATGTTTTCTTGATGATGGATTATTTCTACTGACGTTGTCTTTGCTAAGGTGTAATTAGAAGGAGAGATGGCACATGTTTAGAGGGAGCACTTTATATTCTTCCAATATTTTGATGGTATTATGACTCCTTGGAGGAGTTGCCTATGCATCTCATGCTATGTGCTCATTAGTTGTACATGTTTATGTTTTTGTCATGAATGGATTATGTGATTCATATATGATTTGATATGAAGTTGTTGTGTTTGATGAATTTTGGGGTGATTATTATTCATGTGGTTGTGCCATGGAGATTAGTATGATGACAGCACATGATATTTATGATTGATGTTTTTCATTACTACTAAATATGATGCTTCTTATGTTTATGAGCATGGAATGCTGATGTGTTGTTGTTGTTGTCAATAAATCATTATATTCTTATTTTTTCCACCATTTTTGTTTGATAATATAGAGATTCATGCTCCATGTGATGGTTATTGTTTCTTCTATGTACAATTACGGAGAGATGATATGTTCGGTTGATTGGTTTGCCATATTTTTTTGGTTCATGATGTTGATGATATATGCTATTGATGGGAAATTATGTATTGTTATGGGCTTCCACTTATTATTACTGTTTTATTTGGAGAGGTTGATACATGTCTCTTATGTGACTTATATTGGCATTATCTTGCTGCTATGTATAGGAAATGTTATGGATCATATTACCTATGTATTTGCATTAATGAGAGGAATGTATGTCATCAATGGATTCGGATGCTTTATCTTTTTGTATCATTTTATTCAGTAGTATACCTCATTGAGGAGCCTTGTGTTATGATCATGAGTTCATAGATTCTTAATGTAAAATCATTTGATATGTGGCATATATTTTTGAGTCGTGATTGACGTATGTTGCATAGTGAGTTATGAGAGTTGGTTAAACTATTTATTGGTTATTAAAGTGTCGGTACAACCATTTATTTCATGTATACTCATACTTATCATGGAGAGACTTTATAGAGTCATGTATGCATTGAGAGAGAGCCATGTGAGTCATGGATCAGTGTTATCAAACTAGTTCCAAAAATAGAAGAAAGAGAGATCAAAGCCTTAGAAATAATCCACTTCAAGAGGGAAACCTCCTTTCTATTATATAAATGAATAATTATTGGATGATACAAAAGAAAAAAACTCCTTCTATATATATGAGTCCATGGGGTCACAATATAATCCCAGACAACCTAACAATAATAATGTAAGGGAAAAATAATAACAATATTGGGGTTACAAGGGTACAAAAATAACAATAAGGGGGTTACACTAACAAAAATAAGGGACTAGACTAGTAATATCGGGACCTAACATGCCCCTCTCCTTCAAAAAAGTGTTGTCCTAAATGCTTTAGTAGCTCTGGATGCTTTTTTATAAAATTCTCATCCTCCATTGTAGAATCTTCAGTGGGTAAGTTCTTCCACTTGATGAGATACTCTGAAATTGATCGATTCCATAGCTGTCGAGTTCTTGTTTCTGTGACTGTTTCAGGTTCCAATATGATTTTTTCTTCCTCATCATGTTCCAACAATATTTTTTGAACTGGAATTTTGTCACCTATAACCTTCTTTAAGCATGAAACAAGGAAAACTGGATCCACTCATGAAGAAGCATGAAGCTCCAATTTGTATGCCATAGTACCAATCTTTTGCAACACCTTGTAGGGACCATAGTACTTTAGCGATAATTTATTATCCTTCTTACCTTTCTTGAGGGATATTTGTATGTATGGTTGTAGCCATAAAAATACCCAATCTCCTACATCAAAACTTCTGTCATTGTGATGTTGATTTTCCTGTTGTTTCATTCGATTTTGTGCCAAATTTAGGTTATCCCTTAAGAGTTGGAGAACTTATTGTTGATGCTCAATGTGATATTCCACTTCTTGAACCTTATAATTTTCTCTTAAAGATGATGTGATGGATGGTGGATTATATCCATAAAGTTCCATAAACATGGTCATTTTCTCTACAGTATGGAAGGAGGTGTTATACCACCATTCAGTGAGAGGTAACCACTTGACCCCTTGTGTTTTGTTATCAGATACAAAATAATGAAGATATACTTCCAAACATTTATTCACTATCTCATTTTGACCATCAGATTGAGGATGATAATATGAGCTATGAGCTAGTTGAGTACTCAAACAAGAAAATAATTTTGTCCAAAAATTTCCAGTAAAAATGGGATCTCTGTCACTTACAATAATCTTTGGGTTTCCATGTAGCTTTTGAATTGTTTCCATAAATGTAGTAGCAACAGTACTTGCTTTAAATGGATGAGATAATGCAGAAAAGTGTGCACACTTGGTAATTCTGTCAACTACCACCATGATGACACTATTTCCTTAGGACTTAGGTAAACCTATGATAAAATCGATTGAAATCTCCTCCCAATGTTGACTTGGAATGGATAAAGGCTGTAGAGGACCGGACACCTTAATTGTCTCAAATTTATTTTGCTGGAAAGGAAAACACACCGCCACAAAATTTTGAATATAAGATTTAAGGTCATCCCAAAAAATTATTTCTTCACCCTGTGGTAAGTTTTAAAAATCCCAAGTGTCCTCCTAAAGGAGAAGTGTGCAATTCCAAAAGAAGATTTTGTTTTAGTTGGGAATTATTACAAATATATGAAAGATATTTGTACCATAAGGAATCATTTTTCCAACTAAATGAATCAGATGTACTAGGATTTGTCTACAACTTTTGAATGAGTTTCCACACTTCTTCATCTTTCTTCCATTCATCCATTGCTTCATTTATCCAATCTAGTTGGATAATATAAATTTCACAAAGCAATGCTTCCACCTCTTCATCCTTTCTTGAGAGTGCATCTGCAACAACATTTGACTTCCCTTTTTTGTAGATGATTTCAAATTCATAACCCAACATCTTTGTGACCCATTTTTTGCTACTCTTTTAAAGATATCCTTTGTTCCAAAAAAAATTTAAGACTATCATGATCAGTTTTTACCTTGAAGTGTCTTCTGATTAGGTAAGGTCACCATTTCTTTAGTGCATGTAGTATTGCCAAAATTTCCTTCTCATAAATAGCTTTCTGTAAATACTTTCCTTTGATTGGATGAATTTCAAAAGAAATGGGTCTTCCTTCTTGCATTAAAACAACACCAATTCCATTTCCTAAGGAATCACATTTTACAATAAAAAATTTTGTGAAGTCTGGTGTAGCTAAGACTGGTGTTAGGCACATTGCCTCTTTAAGATGTTAAAATGCCTTAGTTGCTTCAGGATTCCATGAAGATGCATCTTTCTTCAATAATGTTGTTAGAGGTGCTACTATTCTCCAATAATTCTTAACAAAACTGCGATAATACCCTGTTAACCCGAGAAATCCTCACAATTGCTTTATGGTTGTGGGGAATTTCAATTCCTTAATTGCTTTAATTTTTTTAGGGTCTACCTTAACACCCTCGTGAGATACAATATGGCCCAGATATTCCACCTCTTGTACTCCAAACAAATATTTGGATGTTTTTGCATATAAATGTTTCTCCTCCAATATTTTGAGCACCCTTTCAACATGTTGAACATGATCCTTCCAAGACCTGCTATAGATTAATACATCATTAAAAAATACTAGAAAAATTTTTCTAAGGGTTTGAAAATGAAATTCATCAACTCTTGAAATGTATAAGGTGCATTGGTAAGGCCAAAAGGCATGAACAAAAATTCATAATGACCCTTACGAGTTCAAAATGTTGTTTTTGGAATATCTTCAGTCTTCATTCTAATTTGATGATATCTTGAGCGAAGATCCAACTTAGCAAAATAAATTTCTCCATGTAATTCATCCAATAATTCATCAATCACGGGAATGGAAAATTTATCTTTAATAGTGAGCTTATTGAATAATCTGAACACATGTGCCATGATCCATCCTTCTTGTGCACCAACACTACTAGAGCAGAGAAAGAACTTTGACTTGGTTGAATTATACCAACCTCTAAAATTTCTGCAATCATATGTTCAATTTCGCTCTTTTGGACATAAGGATATTTGTAAGGCTTGGTGTTTGGAGGGAAAATTCCTAGAATCAAATGAATAACATGATCACGGTCATAAATAGGTGGGAGTCCTTCCAAAGTTTCAAACACCTTGGAATGATTTTCCAAGACTTTTTGGATATCTTGAGAAATAGATGATTTTGATGTTGGAACTTCTAGTAAGCATAATTGTGCAATTATGCCTCATTGTTCTTTCTTCATAATATTTGTCATGAAATTAGAGCTTATTATATTTCCTGGCTTCCCTACGATACCCCATAATTCGACTTCCTTTCCTTCTGAAAAAAAAATTCAAGAAAATTTCTCAAAAATTAAAATCTACCGTCCCTAAATATTGTAACAATTGTACTCCTAGTACAACATCAACACCTCCCATTGGAATGGAAAGCATTGGAATATTCAATACATATTCCCCCATGGTTAGCTTGATATTATGGAATTTTCCAGAGAAATTTATATTTCCTCCATTTGCAACCATCACTTGACATTCTAGTGTTGGATATAGGAAACAATTCAATTCCTTGGCTACCTTACAGTGAATAAAATTATGGGTAAAATAATTTATTCTCATCACACTTATGACCTTTAGTGTATTTTCTATCACAACTGTAGCAAAGCCCTTTTGCTCCTTTTTCTTCCAATTCTTGAGGTGTCAACCTTGTAGTTTGTGGAAGTCTATGAGTAGCAACACTTCCATATTTATAGATGTGAGTGGCAGGCTAACTTGTCACCATAATTTTACATTAAATTTTTCTTGGCAACTTGAATTCCTTCTCCAATGAACTAGGTTCCCAAATGTGAAACTCATGTTGGATGTTATCCTTTAAAGTCCCTATGAAGACATCAATGTTGTGTTCCTATGTAATATCAGTTACTCTTATATTCAATTTTTGGAAGTCATCAATATGATCCACCACTGAACCCTTTTGTTTGAGATTTATCAATTGGCTAAGGAAGGTGTTGCTCTTTGTATCCTCATAATGTGCTATCATTTTGATCAGAACTGGATCATGGACCTAAGTGATAGATAAAAATTCAAAGCCATTAAGAAGTGTTCTAAACCTAAGTGACCAAATATATCTCGTCTTCCTGATTCCAACACTGTGAACGGTTTGAAAAACTGACACCGTATGAAGAAGTTATCACAGTTTGAAAAGCCCAGTAAACTGCAAATTTTGGACTTTGACCAAGTTTGACTTGGATTTTGGAAAAATTAAAAAGATAATATTCGAGGGAATATTCTTGTAATAGTCCTTGGAATATTCCATTCGGTCCAATCAGCACTTGACACTTGGCTCGATCTTATTAATTGAAGGGTTGATTGTGTTATGGTTTGAGCCAATAGGAGGTTGCCACGTGGTAGGCCCAAAGGCTGCTACGTGGCCCAGGAACGTGGTGTAAAATTTGGGTTGGACTCTTTAAGAGTTGATCGCTCGACCTCCTACCTGCAAGCATCACGTCGTGCTAGTCAGGCTGCATTAGTTCTTAACATTATACACAGTGCGGTCATATATAAAATTTAACAATTATATATATGGGGCTTTTAGGGCCAGCCCCCCCCCCCCCCCCATGTGGCCTAGCACCGGTGACCACAGGCTAACCATCCGGAGGAAACATTAACCGTAACCCCAGCATTGTTCACATGGCTCAAAACAATGGTTTACGCCGACCGTTTGAAACCTCCGCCGATGGTTCCCCTTGGCGGTTAGCTGAACCATGGTTATTTCGGTCACATGCCCAGCAACCAAATTTAATGCCATGGTTTTCTAGGTGGTCAGTTTGGAGTGCACCCCAAATTTTGGGGTTTCCACCAGTTTAACTAAAGTTTCCCAGTTTTGGTGGAGTATTTTTGGTGGAGTATTTTTAGGTGTCCACTAACTTCTTTCCGGCGGGTTTGTCTCCTATCGACTACGACATATTGCTTTGAGAGTAAACCTAGAGCTGCACCCTGGCCCTATTTACATCATTGATAGGTGACCTTGTACTCATCATTTGATCATAATTATGGGTCTTTGACTGAGTGGTTTCCCTTGTGTTCGACATCAGCTTAAATTATCACACCTGGGATTCATGCAGTACCTTGATTTCCATTTGACCCTATCGTTGGATATCTTGCCTCTTTGTCAGCTTTCATTATTGGTTGGTTCAGAGGGTTTCTGCCGTGCGCTAGCTTCATCTTGTGCATGCCAGAAACATACTTCGAGTTGGTTACTTCACTCTACTTCGTCTGGTTCCTTCCAAATCTTGGCTTGCGGGTTACACTTGCACTGGACTGATGTGGGATGCCTTAATGCCTTCCTTCTAGCAGATATTTTCCCATCGACTCTGACTCATTTCTCTGGGAATAAGCTCTAGAGTATTTTTGTCAGTACCTTATGGTTTGCAGTCATCAGTGGCAGAATTTTCGCTATCGATAGTGAGGATACATCATTTCCTCCTGATTAATAGATTCTTTCAATTGTTCGACTTAAACTCATTAATTCACACTTGCTAGATTGTACTGGGGCACCTTGACACTCATTATCATTATCAGTGGGTTGTCTCGCGTTTGTTAATGGTATACATCAATGACCGGTAATCAAATGATTTCTCACATGGTCGACTTCAGCTCATTTATTCCCATTATGTAGAATTGTGCCATGGTGATCGGTGAAGACCTCAGGTTTTCATCAACATGCTTTGGGTCACTTTGACAGTTCCTTCAATTTTCTACTAGTGACACCATCCACCCTTATATGTTGTAGTTTCATCACAACGGCATCTTATATGTTGGATCCCGAGTTGCGTGTTGTACCATTTGTTCCACCACTTATGATTTGGTACTTGGAGATTCAATTGTGACTTTTGTGATCAGATATTTGTTGTAGCATCATTTCTTAGCCTTCTATATGTGATACTTGGACTTGATTTTGACTTGTAATTATGGGCAGTGATCAAATGATTCACTATGTACTTTAAATTTCAGCTATACTTGTATACATATTGGATCCGCTCTATACTTCATATGTGGACATGCTTTTATTTCACTGAGCATGGGTACGCCTGCCTCAGACATGAGCTATTTTTCTGATCTCTTTCACTGGTTTTTTGGCAGGCTGAAATCTGGTGATGTCCTCTCTAGTCCTCACAAGGTTCTTTCTATGCACATAATACATGTACCCCTTTTGAACTCATATATTAAGGGGCATCTATTATAGCATCATTTATCACCAGCTTATACTTGATGATTTATGCATTGGCCTTGGGCAACCCTTCCTTTTAGACTTGGACATATTTCTCAAAAAACAGTATCTTAAAACCCATACGCGACTCTGCCCAGAATTTTCCACGTATGTACGCAATTCCATACATATAGAATCATGTATGCCATTTTAAACATTATATATATATATATATATATATATATATATATATATATATATATATATATATATATATATATATATATATATATATATATATATATATATTCCCTATTTTAGAGGCAAGGTTTACTAAGAAAACCCAAAGAATTTAGCCACCCCATCCCATGGCCTAACTATTCCCAACTGTAAAAAATAATTTGAGGGAGTATAAAAGCCCCTCAAGGGAATGGCCTAAGGGAGGAAGAGAGAGAGAAATATAGATATTTTACGTTGTTGGAGCCCGATCCAAGTCTGATATATTCCCGTGCCTCATGCACTTCCCAGATATTTGTAGGAAACCCTTGTTTCCTTGAGATGCTCACCACCCTAAGTGACATCCATTGTGCATTATTCTTGGAAGCAATCTTGAGAGGCTAGGGATGGACGGATCTAGAGGACGGTATGCTCGAAGGCCGTGGCAGATTTCAGGTGATCTCTCCATGTTTTTTTACTGTACATGTCATTAATAATAGAAGATCCATCTTGTTCCTGATGTCTACGTGTCAATAATATTTTATACATGTGTAATGATCATCAATTTAACATTTAATATTATTTTTATGATATTATACATGATTTTCACTAACATCCAGAACATATATATGTTGTACAACTAGGATTTTGTGTTTGTTATTTGTTGATTTACATATTAAGGAGCACAAAGTATTGTAGGGGGTTTGCACCCTGCAAGATCTACTTCAACCAAGGGATATCTGGGTAAGGTCTACAACCTGTAGATTCTAGTTATTTGCATAGAAGTTGGTTTAGTGAGTCATTCTTGTAATGACATGCCCCTGATCTGTGAAGGTTCATCAACCCAAGACCTTTAGGGTAACATTTCCCAAAACAATTGTAACAGCACAATTTCAACTGCTTCTATACGCCTCATGCTCTAGATATTTTGTGCTAAGAATAACATCTTGAAGGACATCAAAAGACCATAGAACTTCTTCCAAAATTCATCCCAGTTAGCCAAAAACAGGAAATGATACATCATAATAATCAATGAAATGGCAGGATAATGAAATAAGGTAAAATAGCACTGTTTAAGATAGAAAATAAGGGAAAAAGGCAAAGGTAGTCCCAAGTTTTGAGGTCACAAGGTAAAAATGGGGGAAATAGATGTAGGAAATAAGTACAAAAATGGCACCCAAAATCTCCCTCCAACTAAATCACTTGCATGTCCTCATGCAAAAATCTCATCTCCCATGATAATATCTCTTGTGCAAGTCAGTGAATTCATAACCACCAGTTGTGTCTTCATTTTGAAACCTATACCCTTGAGTAGCCATCAGCTACCATGTCCAAGACTCTTCTTCATATTTTCTCAGTTCATAATGAACCTGGTATTCTTCTATAGGTAGCCATATCAAAGGGAATTTAAATCTTAGCCCAATCCAAGAAGCTCCAATGGTATTTATTACCTGATCATATTCTCGTACATGTGTAACAGCTATTACAAAGTTCTGAAATGCAAATGGGTCCCCTTCCAGTAGCTCAAAATTGTTGGCTTTTGTACGCTTCAGACACCAAGTCAAGACTCGGCTCTTCATTTGTGAAAATTGATTAAGGAAAAAGTCCACGATCCTTCTTCTGTAGGTGGCGGCAGGTTCACTTATCCCAGGAGTGTTGAGCATCTTTCTAAATTCCCACCTTAATTCGGTGGCTTGTCCTAGTTCTGCCCGGATCCATAATGTTGTCTTTTCTGCATTGGCATCCATAGATTTTGTGGACAGATGCCACTCAATCTGATTCCTTTCAAATGACACGAAGGCTCGTAACTAAAAATCCCCCATGTAGGAGAATATAGTTACTACAATTTGCATACTTGCATGCTTACAAATGATATTGTGCAAAATAACTCACACAGCAGGCTTTGTTCGTCAAAATCAGAAGCACGAAAGACATCTAAAAAGGTGCAGGTGGAAGAACCCATATAAGGCATGTTCTCCATGACGGCTTTTAACTTAAACATATAATAGCATTCCAATAGGAAAATGGGGTAGGATGGGGAAGGTTGCCTACACCCCAACAAATTGAGGGAAATCTCATGGTGTTTTTGCTTATCCACAATCAGTTCCTAAACCTATTTCTGTAACAACAGCAGCTATTCCTTCTGCTTCTTTACAACTTCCTTCCACTTACACTCTTCCCAACCTTTATTCAGTTCTTCCTTAATCCATTTTTCTTGTAAAGCTCTTATCTCCTTCTGATGTTCTTTCAGTGAGATCACCCCCTCCTGAAGGGAGATTGCCTCCTGTTTCCATTTCTGCAATTTAGAAATAAACAAAATTTTCTTGAACTCCATCCCACGGTGGGACTTGGTGTTCCTATGCATTCAACATAAATGGTGGGTGTAACAGCCTCTGTTGGATGGGTCTACTCCACCTCTACTGTTGGTTCTTGTGTAACAGTAGCGTCATCAGTGGGTTCTTGTGTATCAGCCCCTTTATTTTCACCTAGGCTAGCCTCTGTGCCCACTGTTGGTTCTTCTGCAACAGCAGTGGCTTCCACAGGCTCTTGTGTATCAGCTTCTAGGTTGATTAATATGGTAGGCTCTGCTTTAACTAATGTTTCTTATGTAATAGCAGTGTCCTTAGCAGGCTCTTATGCGACAACCTCCTGAAGTTTCGTTAATGTCTTCATTGAGTCGGTGTTTTCCCCACAAACCTAATACCCTACTACTGTTCATTCCTAAGAACATGTTGTGCATATGGATACTAAAATTTCCTTCCCCTCAGCTAATTTCTTCTTAAATTTTCAATTTTTGAAAGTAGAACATGAGTTTCATCCTTACCTAATGAGGAGGGTTCTTTTCCTTCTTCTTCTGATCCTTCTACTTCAATATACTTCTCAGTTGTGGGCAACGGTTCGATTGGAAAGCTAAATCTCACCATATATTTTGGCCAACTATCTCCAATCGGCTAGTCAGTGGGTTCTTTTCCAATTCTGACCCTGACGGGCCAGGTCTGGACTTCAGCTTCTGCATGACATCCTTTCGTAGTCTCGGCTTGTTTTCTCTGGCTTGTCTAGGCCTTTTCTGTTTAAATTCTTCCCAGCTCCTTCCTTGTAGGCTTAGGGCATCCAACACAATCAATTTGATAAGTCCATGGTTGGTCACATAGGCTTCAGTATGTGCTATCGTCTTAACCGTCGCATCCATTTGCTTAATGTTTCCCAATAGGAAAAATGGGAGGTTGATCTTCTGCTAGTGTTGAAGATGATTTAGTAGAGAGAAGTGGTAATTGAAGATGATTTTGGATCTTCCCTCGCAAGTAATATACTTTATCAGACCCAGGTTGACATATGCCCATGGCTGAGGGAGTGATAATCTGTCAACCCCTCTTCCCTTCTTTTCCAACCTTTCCTCTCCTTCAATAAAATATTCCTTCAAAGAAGGGTCATTAACTTTCCTATTGAACCATCTTCGTCCTTCAGCTAGAAACATGGTCACTCAGGCAATCACTTCTTCTGTTACTTCAATTTGCAACCCCTGACTCGGGTCTGTTGGTCATTAAAATTCTTAAAGAATTAAATTGCAATGGCCTCGTCTGAGCCTTCCGACCTTTGAAAACATTAAAGCCACCCAGCGTCCCTAAATACCTACTAAGCTTCTGAACAGTTCTACAAAGCTTCCATGGAGTCTAACTCATGTCCTACTATTGCTCCTCCCATCTTTATGTTACTTTTGAATCACTTCTTAAGCTCGACCAACCATAATATCGACACATTGCTTGTTCTCTTACAACACCCTGCTTTGCTTATCCTGGATTAAGAATTTCAGACAAGGATACAAGACTTCGGCTAGGGGAGGTGATGAGAGGTGACAATATTTTCGAATTACTAAATCGTACTTCGGGCATTCCTACATTAATGTCTAATTATGGAAAATAACGGGCTTTAAGTACAAATTCCTTTTCTGACTAGATTTGGTCATAATTGGTTATCATGTTATTTAATTTGATGCATGTGGGGTTAATGACAGTTTCAAGACTATGGATTTCTTGCAATGATTACAAGATTTATCCCTCCCCAAATTTAATGGTGACGACCACCCATGGCCGTCACGGGAATGTCATAAATTTCCATTAATCATCAAATTATTAAATGATGATGTTACCTTTTTAAATGGAGTACCTGAGACGATGTGAAGGAGGAATTTTAATGTGATTGTGTAACTGCTTCCAGTGATCATGGAAGTCACGCTTGACTATTGTAATTATTTTTTTATGTTAGGATAGCAACGAGATAGGAAACACTATTCATGGTTGTCGGCTATTACATGTGTTATAGCTAAGACATTCACTGTGTTATTCTTCAAAAAACATGATAATTATGGAAAATAGATACAAAAAAGAAACAAATAAGTAACATCATCTTGTAAAGTATGTTGGGAAAGAAATATGATGTTTTGAAAAAAGGGAAAAAAAAGTGGTTGTAACAACCACCACAGAAGTGGTTTTCAACTCTTACAACTTTTGTCTGACTAGGCCCCAAAAAGAGGTTTTCACAATCAAATTTTTATCATTTTTTATTATATTTATTATTATTATTTTTAAACAGGTGTAACAACTGCCACAAGAGTGGTTTTCAGCTGTTACACTTATTGGAATTTCAAATTTTAGGCTACACAAGGGAGCATTCCCCTGCTGCTGTAACATAAATATCAGAGTGTGCGACAATGTTAACGAATGATTCCTTCGAATCAGGTTAATGATATAACCTCAAACGGTGCCCATTAACCAATAACAGTGTCATAGCACTATCAATGGTAACCAACTGTATAGTCCCATTGTCAAAGACCATGTCTACTTTGTAAGGACCTAGCCATCTAGTGTAGAGCTTGCCTTTGAAATCCTTGAATCTTGAATCGTACAAGAGAGCCCAATCACCTTTCTGAAATTTCTTCTTCTTAATGAACATGTCATGCCATCTAGCTCTTTGCTGCTGAATGACAGCTAGCCATTTGTCTTCCAACTCATTGAGATGGTTCAATATTTGTCTTTGCGTTGTGATTGAATCCATATTGACCTGCAATGTTGTTCTCAATGTCTTTATTTCGAACTCTATGGGGATTAAAGGATTTTTACCATACACCAATTCATATGGTGAAAATCCTATAGTATTCCTCCATGTTGTTATGTAACCCCACAGTACCTCTGGAATTTTTTCGACCCAATTTCCTCGGTGGTTAGCTACTGTATTTGTTAAAATTCCCTCAATAACTTTGTTGGTGCTCTCCACTTGACCATTTTCTTGTGGGTGATAAGGTGAAGTGATCTTGTGATGAATTCCATACTTCTCAACCATTTTCTGGATCAAATGAGATGTAAATTGAGGCCCCCATCCGTCACTATCTCCCTGGGTATTCTAAAGAAAAAAAAATATCTTCAAACAGCAAGTCTGAAACAACCTGCTTTGTATCTCTAGTTAGTGCTTTCGCTTCAACCCACTTTGTGACGTAGTCAGTGCAGACCAATATGTATGATCTTTGTTGTGATAAAGGATTAATTGGCCCTAAAAAATCCAGGGCATGTTTCTCAAATGGCTCTATCACTATCTAAGGCTGTAACCGCATCTCATTTGATTTCAAAGGCTGACCCATCCTTTGGAAGCTATCACATCCCTTCACAAACTTCTTGGCATCCTGGAATATAGTTGGCCAGTAGTACCCTGTTGAGAGTACTTTATACCTCGTCATCTTGTCCATGAAGTGCCCTCTAAAAGGTTCCTCATGACAAGCTTTCAAGATATCAAATACATCATCTTCTCTAACACAATGTTGAATCTGAAAGTATGGTCTGTTGAAAATGCAACAAGATGATGGAGCTTAGTGAAATGAAGTCGCCTTCACTAAGTGGGCCCGCAGGCTATTTTTGGCGCAAAGTCTATTTTTAGACTATGTCTATTTTTAGACATAGGGATCATGGTCTATGAGTTGCAGGATGCTATTTGTGGATGATTGGTCGAGTTGGTAAAAATAGATGGACCTCTATTTTTAGACATTGGGCGGTTTCTATTTTTAGACTACCGGGCTAAAAATAGAACAGTCAAATATTATTAACCCTTAATAATATTTAGACTATAAACATTATCTTATCCTCTTGGAGCACTTCGGTTTGATGCTTGGATGTGGCACATGCAGCTGACAGAAGGAAATACGCTTTTCCTAAGGGTTAGTTGAGCTATTGCATGGTTGACTTCAGTTAGAACTCATGTGGCGGAGTTTGGTGGAGTTGATGAGACAGTTGGTGGAGTTGTGTTCGGTTTAACTTAGTTGAACTAGTTGTATTTAGTCTAACTGAAAAATACACTAGTGATGAGTGGTGTGAATTAATTATTAATTAATTCACTAATTACTAACTCATAAATCAACTAAAGAACACATCAGTTAACTGCAATGCATGGACAGTTCAGTGGAGACCAGTGTTAGAGGTGGGTGAAAGGGTGAGTGTGACTATCAGTTGTGACTATACCTGTGCATGAGATTTGCACACACATTGATGGAGATTGCCAATGAGGATTGCGCAGTTGAAGCTAGTGGGATTTGAACTTGGATCTCATCATTAATCAACTTGGATTGCGCAGTAGAGGCAGGCAGACTTGTGGAGGAGATTTGAACCTGTGACTTGTTCATCTTCATAACTAGTTTTGTGTGTAGCATTGAGATAGTGCTGAGAGTTGTGAGAGCTTTGTGCTATGTATTGTTACATGTTCTCTATCATTATAATATACAGATAGTTGGGGGTTTTCAGCTATTTCTTTCCCCATTACATCCTGTGTTGATATGTGTGCTTGATTATTTTTTAATGAGCGCATGTGACTGCTTTCTATTTCCGCATATTGATGATCAATTGTAGAAGAGGTTATGTATTATGCATGAAGCTTAAATAGTGTGTAATCAGGATAATCTCGGAGAATAATTCAGCAAATTATTCAAATTTCTACATGGTATCAGAGCAAAGAATTGATCATCGGGATAATTACAGTGATTACAATTATTTCGGTAGATAAAGTCTGTATCGGGCCAGGTAGCCTCTGGATCCATCCTTTCTTTGAAAGGTGATATATCCAGTAAATGCCCCTACAGTCGATCTCTGTGCTAGAAATAATTTGTTCTCACAGATCCAGAAGCAGTTGAGTTTTGAGCTTGGAATTCGAATTTTGTAGCAGTTTGTTTTCTTGGTGCCGGAGTTGAAATGTCTTTCAACGGTTTGCGACTGGAATATGCCCTTGAGGGTAGTTCGAATTATGTTGCATGGAAGGACAGAATGGAGGTGGTATTAGATGATAACAGGCTGAAGGATTTCATAGATGCTGAGATCCCAAAGCCTACTGATGTTGCTCAAGTTGAAGCTTGGCAAAATAAGATGGCGAAATGTCAAAGGATTCTGTTGGAGGGCGTGAAGGATCACATTGTATCCAGCCTGCATGGAAAGGCTTCTCCATACTTGATGTGGAAAGCGTTGACAGATCTATTCCAAAGAAAGAGTGACCAGAGGAAATTGGCCCTCAAGGATAAACTCAGAAACATTAAGATGGAGAAAGGTGACAGTATCGCCAAGTACCTCACGAAGTTCACCCAATGCAGGTATGAACTGGGAAGTGTGGGGGTGACTGTCGATGAGGAGGACTTCGTGGACCTGGATCTCCTTGGTCTTCCAAAGATTTGGCATTCCTATCAGGACTCTGTCAATGGTCGGGAGAAATTCCCAGGATGGGAGCGACTTTGGTCGGATCTCATGCAAGAGGAGATAAGGTGGACTACCAGGGACGGACCTTCATCAAGGCATCTGATGAAGAAAATTGCGCTTTGGCTGCCAAAGAAAAGAAGGGGAAGAGCAAGAAAGATTCTCATTCCGGTGTGAAAGGCAAGAAGCAAGAGGTGAAGTGCTTTCACTGTCACCAACACAGACATTATGCCACAAATTGTCTGCAGAAGAAGAAAAATAAGCATGCTGCTGGATCTGCAGCGGGAGAGGCATTGGCCTCCCAGTTCGAGCTAGATTTTTCACTGATCGCATGCTTGGTCTCAAGTGTGATGGGATCAGTATGGTTCTTGGACAGTGGTGTGTCTTTTCACATGACTGGAGATCGAGATCTGTTTTCAGATCTGGATGAGAAAGATCTTGGAGTGCACATCGAGATGGGCGATGATGGTAGATACAGTGCGACCGGTATCGATACCATTTCCTTTGAGAGGGAGTTTGGTAAACCCTTCGTATTGAAGGAAGTGATGCATGTTCCAGGATTGAAGAAGAATCTGATCTCTGTGGCGATGTTGGAAGACAAGGGGTATGATGTTGTCTTCAGCGAGGGAAAGGCTTTCCTGCGCAGTAAGACAACTGGAGAAACCCGGAAGATAGGGGTTCGAATCAAGAACCTTTATCAGTTGCAAGTAGATGGCTACGCAGTAATGGCATGCAAGGAGGAAGGAGTGGTGAGTCGGGATGATGGCGAGTTGTGGCACCGGAGATTGGGCCACCTTCACCATGGAGCTTTGAAGATACTGCAGCAGATTTCTACTGGGCTTCCTAAAGGCACTCTTGCGCAGTCAGATCAGTGCAAGGGGTGTACCTTGGGAAAATTTATGAAAGCCACCTTTCACGAGAAGGATAGTCGCGCCACGACGATCCTTGAGAGAATTCACACAGACGTGTGTGGACCTTTCTCAGTAGCTTCGACAGCAAAGCACAGGTACTATGTGATATTTGTTGATGATTTTTCTCGGAAGTGTTGGATCTTCTTCATGCAGAAGAAGAGCGAGACATACTCAAAGTTCTGTGAGTTCAAGGCACTGGTTGAGAAAGAATCTGGGAAGCAGGTGAAGGCTCTTAGGAGCGACAATGGTGGTGAATTCATCTATGGCGAATTCAAGGACTTTTGCAGCGCAGAAGGAATTCGAAGAGAGCTCATAGCACCTCATAACCCACAGCAGAACGGGGTTGCTGAGCGGAAGAACAGAACGATCGTGGGTGCTACACGGGAAATGTTTCATGATCAGGACCTACCCATTCACTTGTGGGCGGAGGCATGCAATATTGTAGTATATGTGCAGAACCGTTGTCCTCACAGGATACTTGGCATGAGTACACCCGAGGAGGCGTTTTCTGGTAAGAGGCCCGATATTTCCCATTTGAGGATTTTTGGTTCACCTGTTTACATTCATGTGATGAAGGATGCCAGGAAGAAGCTGGAGCCGACCGCAGAGGTTGGGATATTTTTGGGGTACACTGATACGCCCCACAACTATCATGTGTATTTTCCAGACAGTCGCAAGACTGTTGTGCGACGGGATATCAAATTTCAAGAGGAGAAAGCCATGCAGTGTTCGCTTGAGAGGGAGCCACACTTGCATGCAGATGAGGAGCTATTAGTTCCTAAGGATGAGCTTCCGGATGTGGATCAGCCACAAGAGAAAGTTCATGGAGTGGAAGAAACCACTCATGCAGCGCCAACCATCAGAGGGCGCAAGCGCACTACAGAAGCTGAGCGACTGGCTCAAGATGCAGAGAAGGTTGTAGGACCACCTACAGCATAGCGCAGATAGAGACAGTCACCGGATCGGTACACTGGATACATGGCTCTTGTGAGCAAATGTGTCATGACAGAGCCATCCTCTTTCGAGGAAGCTGTGGAGGACCCTGCATGGGTAGATGCCATGGTGGAAGAGTATGATTCTATTGTCAGAAACAGTGCATGGGAGATTGTCCCGCGACTGGAGGGGAAATCAGTGGTGGGTTCGCGATGGATCTACAAAGTGAAGCAGGCGGCTGACGGGAGTGTGGAGAAGTACAAGGCAAGATTTGTTGCCCGAGGCTTCTCACAGATAGAGGGGATCGATTATGAGGAGACCTTTGCACCTGTCGCAAGGTATTCTTCCATACGAACGATTCTTGCTCTCTCAGCGCAGATGGGGTGGCACATTCATCAGATGGATGTGAAGACTGCGTTCCTCAACGAAGTCATTGAGGAGGAGGTGTACATAGAGTAGCCCGAAGGTTTCGAGATCTTCAGCAGCGAGTCGCATGTGTGCAGGCTCAAGAGAGTGCTGTATGGGTTGAAACAAGCACCTCGTGCTTGGTACACACGGATAGACAGTTATTTCATCGGACTTGGATTCTCCAAGAGTGAGGCGGATCCTAACCTATACCAGATTGTGGTGGAGGGTAAGTTGCTGATCATTGTACTTTATGTAGATGATTTGATTTTGACAGGTGATGAGCTGTTGATACTCTCATGCAAGGATGATCTTGCAAAAGAGTTTGAGGTGAAGGACTTGGGCCTCCTTCATTATTTCCTGGGATTGGAAATTTGGCAGCGCAGTGGTGGACTGTTTGTTTCTCAAGGTAAGTATGCCCGGGAGATACTGGAGAAGTTCAACATGCATGGCTGCAAGCTTGTTGATACTCCTCTTCCTGGTGGTTGGAGGAAGGAGGATGCTACTTCAGCGGAGGTAGTGGATGCCACTGTTTATCGACAGTTGGTGGGGTCGCTTATGTATCTGGTCAATACACGACCCGATATATGCTATGATGTTAACCAGCTTTCGCAAGCTATGGTTAAGCCTACCAAGATCTTCTGGAAGGCAGGCAAGCATGTATTGCGTTATCTTAGTGGCACATCGGGATATGGTCTGTGGTACAGATAGGAGGATGGAGTGAAGCTTTGCGGCTTCACTGATCCAGATTGGGTAGGGAGCCCAACAGACCGAAAGAGCACATCTGGAGGAATCTTCAGTATCGGGTCGACAACAGTTTCCTGGTACAGTAGGAAGTAGAGATCCATGGCACTCAGTTCAGCAGAGACCAAGTACATGGCAGCAAGCTTGGTTGCATGCGAGGCTATTTGGATGAGGAAGATCCTCGTCGAATTGTTCGGGTCGCACTTGGAGCCTACTGTGATTTATTGTGATAACCAGAGTTGCATTAAACTCTCGGCTAATCCAGTATTTCATGATAGATCCAAACACATCGACATCGGGTACCATCATATCAGAGATTGTGTGCAGCGGAGAATCATGTTACTTTCATATATTCCCACGGAGGATCAGGATGCTGATATCTTGACGAAGGCGCTCACCAGGAGAAAATTCGAATACCACAG
>CM076577.1:2454068-2581853 GCA_034641835.2 Pinus albicaulis
GGCAGGATAGGGGTTGCAGATAATCCATATCTTGTTGAGAGGGAGTGTTGAAAATGCAACAAGATGATGGAGCTTAGTGAAATGAAGTCGCCTTCACTAAGTGGGCCCGCAAGCTATTTTTGGCGCAAAGTCTATTTTTAGACTATGTCTATTTTTAGACATATGGATCATGGTCTATGAGTTGCAGGATGCTATTTGTGGATGATTGGTCGAGTTGGTAAAAATAGATGGACCTCTATTTTTAGACATTGGGCGGTTTCTATTTTTAGACTGCCGGGCTAAAAATAGAACAGTCAAATATTATTAACCCTTAATAATCTTTAGACTATAAACATTATCTTATCCTCTTGGAGCACTTCAGTTTGATGCTTGGATGTGGCACATGCAGCTGAAAAAAGGAAATACGCATTTCCTATGGGTTAGTTGAGCTATTGCATGGTTGAATTCAGTTAGAACTCATGTGGCAGAGTTTGGTGGAGTTGATGAGACAGTTGGTGGAGTTGTGTTCTGTTTAACTTAGTTGAACTAGTTGTATTTAGTCTAACTGAAAAATACACTCGTGATGAGTGGTGTGAATTAATTATTAATTAATTCACTAATTATTAACTCATAATTCAACTAATGAACACATCAGTTAACTGCAATGCATGGACAGTTCAGTGGAGACCAGTGTTAGAGGTGGGTGAAAGGGTGAGTCTACTATCAGTTGTGACTATTGGCTGTGCATGAGATTTGCACACACATTGATGGAGATTTCTAATGAGGATTGTGCAGTTGGAGCTAGTGGGATTCAAACTTGGATCTCATCATTAATCAACTTGGATTGCGCAGTAGAGGCAGGCAGACTTGTGGAGGAGATTTGAACCTGTGACTTGTTCATCTTCATAACTAGTTTTGTGTGTAGCATTGAGATAGTGTTGAGAGCTGTGAGAGCTTCATGCTATGTATTGTTACATGTTCTCTATCATTATAATATACAGATAGTTGGGGGTTTTCAGCTATTTCTTTCCCCATTACATCCTGTGTTGATATGTGTGCTTGATTATGTTTTAATGAGCGCATGTGACTGCTTTCTATTTCCGCATATTGATGATCAATTGTAGAAGAGGTTATGTATTATGCATGAAGCTTAAATAGTGTGTAATCAGGATAATATCGGAGAATAATTCAGCAAATTATTCAAATTTCTACATGGTCTGGTGTGATAGAGATTTCCCTCTATCAAGGAGTAAGTAGCACTCTATTGTATGATCTTCCTTTCTTCTCTGGAAGATAAATGGTGTGGGAATTTTCCTGCAATAAGATATTTGGCTATATCTGCATACCATGGTGAGTGAGTAGATATGGAAAAAATATATTCATCTAGAAAAGAATCCTTAGTTAGAGTGCAGTTATCACCAATAGTTAACCTAGAAATAAAATCAAAAACCACATTATCTTTTCTAGGTTTATATAAAATAGTGATATCAAATTCATGTAACAATAATAACCATCATATAACTCTACCATTGGTAATAATTTTATTCATTAAAAATCAAATTGCAGCATGGTCAGTGTGTACAAATACTTGATACCCAATGATGTAGTGCCGAAATTTGTTGATAACATGCACTACTTCTAGGAATTCCTTCTCAATCACTATGTAGTTGAGCTCAGCTGGAGTTAAATTCTTGCTAATGTAGTAAATGGCATAAGGTTTTTTTTCCTCCATCTACCCCAAAACATCACCCACATCTATGTCAAATGCATCTGTAGTGATATGGAATGGCAGCCTCTAGTTTTTTCCTCGCAAAACAAGTGTTGTTGTTACACAATTCTTTAACTTCAAAAAGGCTTGCTCACACTTCCCTGTCCTCACAAATTCCACATATTTCATGAGCAAAGAAAATAAAGGAGATGGAATATTTCAAAAATTTTCTATGAATCTCCTATAGTACCCTTTATGTCCCAGAAAGCTACATACCTCTTTTTGAGTTCTGGGAGTTGAGATTCTTGAGATTACCTCAATTTTTGTAGGGTCTACCTTGATTCCATCTGCTGAAATGAAATGTCCCAGCACAATCCCCTCAGTCATCATCACGTGGCACTTCTCCATGCTCAAAGCAATATTATTTTACACACAACGTTCCAACACCTTTTCCAAATTAACTAATGATTTTTCAAAGGCATCCCTGTAGGGTGTAAAGTCATCCATGAATATTTCGAGACAGTCATTCAGAAGATCTGAAAAGATAGCCAATATTTCCCTTTGAAAAGTTGTTGGCGCATTGCAGAGGCCAAAAGGGAAGAATCTATATGAAAAGGTACCCCATGGGCAAGTAAAGGTTGTCTTTTCTTGGTCTTAAGAGGTAATCTGTATTTGATTATAGCCACTTAACCCATCCAAAAATGAAAAAAAACTTTTTCCCATAGAGAGTATCCAGGATCTGGTCAATGAATGGTAAAGGGAAAGGGTCCTTTTAGGTGGCCTTGTTAAGTTCTCTATAGTCTACACAGACTCTCCACTTGTCATTATTTTTCGGAACAATGATAAGTGGAGATACCTACTGATTTTAATGAATGGGGTAGATGAAATTAACATTAAGGAGTTTCTTTAATTCCTCTTTCACTATCTCCTGAAGTGAGGGATTCATTCAGCGTTGTGGTTGTCTAACTAGTTTTCATCCCTCTTTAAGGTAGATTCGGTTAGTGCATAGGCCAGGATGGATTCCTTTCATATCAATATAGTCCTATGAAAATGATTTTTTATATTTTTGTAACAGATGTATCAGCAATCTGTTTTTTTCAGCAGTCAAGTTAGGATTAATGTTTAAATATTTCACTGGCTCGATTTCAACAAGACTATTGTCAGTATGCGGAGTGGTTTTCAAATGTTCAATAATTGCATAATCTACCTCATATTCTTCCCCTTGATCTCTAATAGAGGCAACAGAGAGTGAATTTCTAATAAAACCATTAATAGTTTCATCCTATGTTTCATCCTTGAAGTATTATGCTTTTCCAAGTGTGAGGAGAGGTATGGAAAAATCATATTCAGGTTCAAATTTGTCCCACCACGCACTATTCAAATCCATATGTGGTTTTTTTGGGGGGTAAAGGTTCAGGTTCTTAGTGGCATGCCCATCTGAGATCACCATATATCTGGATCTACATCCGATATATGCATCTGCAGTGGCTAGCCATGGTTTCCCCAAGATTAAAGGATGACCCCCCAGGTTAGATTTAGTTTATAAAATGAGAAAATCAGTCGGATAATTTCAAGAATCTACAGTGATCACCACATATTCTATCATTCCCTTAGGCTTGACATGGGATTTATCTGTTAATTCATTCATTGTAGGTGTAGGTATGAGTCCATGAAGTCCTAGGGAGATAAAAAGATCTTTGGTCATTACATTAATGGTTTCCCCTAAATAAATCAGAGTGTTAGTTATCGGTTGGTCATCAATATGAACAGTCACTATAGGATTCCCTGTGTTATCACAAAATTATACTTGATTGGTTGTTGATCAGACAACTCTATGTAACTGTTTTAAACTAGCTTTTGACTGAAGCTTAGCCTCTTCAGACTAAGAGGGCTCTCTCAAAGGGGTTTATGATAGTAGATAATGATAGTATTAGATGGTTAACTCTATTTTAAAAGTAACTTGATTTTTATGTATGTAGGTTGAAATGAATACATACTTGCTACCATTGGGCTTATGGAGTCAAAAATCAGTAGTTTCAGTGGCAAGGTTTCTTGATGTGGAAGCTGAGGCAGATAGGGGTCTTTAACAAAGGAAAATCACACATAGAACATAGGGCAACACATTCATTTCATCAATAAAGGAAGTCAAAGCATAAATATATGAATTATGAGTAATGTAGATAAATATACTACAAGTGGTAATCATAAACATATAGATCAGAAAGACATTAAAAACCCCATGAGAATCTCAGGTCTGTCAAGAAGAAAGTCACTCTATATTATTGATATAAGTCAAATTACATAAAGCAGCAGTATGATGCAAAATATATCCAACCCTTTACTCCTTCAATAATTTTCCTTTAAATAGACATTATTATAGCAAGGATGATCTGCCTGATAGCTAGATTCATTGAATTCTTCCTATGACACCTCATATAACAGAAAAACATGTCTTTTAACAATAAAATGACAGCTACACCCTAAAGAAGAGATTTCCTACTAGGACTCAAACTCCTATTTATTACATAATTCTACCTTATCTTTTAAACGGTTACATGTTAGTTACAAATAAGAATCACATGCTCGAATAGGCTATGACATAGTTCATCACTACTTTACGTATTAAAACCCACCTAGACATGTGGAACAAAACCCTATTTTTCAGGAATGCAAGACCTTTATCTCCAATGAAAGCTTTAGCTGATGAGTTGTCTCCACAACACTTTCTTAAAGTCATAAATGTTTTCTGGTAAGGTCCCTTGACCTGTTGGAGGAGTCCATCTGTCCAAAAATGCCACTAGGATGCTCCAAAATCTTCAAAAACAGCTCGCTATGAAAACACGACAATTTCGTAGCGAGCTTTCGTATCATCTAAAAAAATAGCTTTTGCACCCAAAAACTCTGTTCCTTTGTTGTTCCATGGTGTCAAACAATACATGACACATCATCACCACCATTCTCCCTCCTTAAAAAACTACAAAAAGTGATTTTGGAAGAAAATAAGCTGCTACAGAAATTTTCGTAGCGTTTTCCTGGCTTTAAGCCTAGGAAACGCAATGAAACTATGAAAAACTGCAGAATTTCCAGATTTCAAGACTAACTGCAAAAAGTGATTTCTAGCTATAAACTTAATCTTCAATGTGCCATGAACCTTCTAAAACACATTCAAACTCAACTTAGGATCCATGTGGTGTTTCCTCTTCATTAATTATCAGTTGAGAAATTGGCTCTTCAATTACAGTCATTTTTAAGCCTTTTTTCTCCGGCTCTTCATGAATCAATTCTAATTGCTCTTGAATGTATTTGATTTGGTCCTTCAGTTTCCTATCCTTAGATTTCAGGTGTAGGTTCATTTTTATGATACGCTTCACCTCTCATCTCAATGGCTAGGTCCATTTGATCAATTTTTGTGTGTTATCTAAGGTCTTTGACACACTTATGACATGCTCTTTCCAAATTTCTTTCATTTTATCAAACTGTACCTTCTGAACCTTGTGCTACCTTGCCTCTTTCTTCAAGATTGATATTTCATCATTTTCTAGCTTCAAATGCTCCTTAAGGACCTCAATCTCTGCTTTTTCAATGATTTTCTCTTTTCCTTTCCTTTGTTTAATGAATGATTCTTCTTTTGCAGGTGAGGAAATGTCAATGATGCTTGGTGGTGGTTGGACAGTTTGAGTGACCTTCTGGGCTTCTTTACTGCTTTCCAAGACCTTTCTATTATGTCTTGTCATTGGTTTCCTCGCTTAAAAAATGAATCCTGCATCTTCACCTACAACCTCTAACTTCTTAGTTGTTTTGGCTTTCTTGAGCTTCTTCCCTCCCTCATCTATATCTTCAGCTTGAACTATGGGAGTATCTTCAATATCAATAGCATGCAAAATGTCATCTAAATTACCCTTATCCATTGCTTGGCTTCTTGTAACCCTCTCACTACCATGTTTGCTCACTATTGGATTTTTTTTTGCAGGTGTAACTTTGGGTGTGTCAGCTTTCTGCAATGGCTCTGTCTCCATGATCACTGGCTCAATTTGCTCTGCCACTCAAGGTGATGGTATATCTCTAGGTTTATGAGTTATTTTAGGAGTAATGGCATCTACTTCAAAACCTCTGACAAACAGGAAAGATAACCAGTCTCTGCCTAATCTTTTTAACTCCTCTAATACCAGCAACTTGATTAAACCATGATGAAAGAGTGAGGTTTCATTTCCTTCAGATTTAGCTTGAACTTTGTCTGACATTTTAGCTAAGCTTCTATATAAGTAAAAAGGTAAATCAAGAGACCTCTTACCAATAAAATGTAGCAAAAGCCTAAAATGGTAGGAATAAACCATATGTTACCTCCTTTCACAAGTGAAATACTTCTGAATGATTAGTAGCATCTTTGAGAAGTTGTATTTCATGTAGCTCCTTGGGATGGCATTTGTGAGATCAATATCACTATGCTCTGGATTGATAAATTCCTAACATTCCTGCATGGTGAACTTGAAACCTTTGAACCATTTTTCTCCTCCTCTAGGGATTCTTGTTGCTACTACAATGGTCTTTGGTGTTACAGTGAGGTTCAACATTCCCACCTTTGAAGTTGTCCCATTGAAACTGATGGCAAACTCCTTAGAAACCTACACATGGCATCCTTGCAATATTTGGCAAAACTGCAAACATCATGTTCTTCTAAAAACTTCTAAGGTTGTTGGGTCTTCATTCAGCAAATTCATGTCTGATGGCTCATATCTGAGGCAGTAGCCTCCTTTGTTGGTCTTCCTCTTTGCAGCCATGGTGCTATTGGGCCGTGAATATGACCACTTTTTAACACTTATTTCATCCATTTTTACCCTTCTTTATCATTTCATTTATTATAATTTATCATATAAATCCATTTTATAATGATTTATGTTCTTATGGATGAATATTATTTCTTCTCCTTTATTTTTAATAAATTGATGATTATTATGCATAATTTTATCAATGATGGTTTATTAATATATTTTTTAATATCACTCACCATTTTAGCCTCCAAGATATTTTCCAGATTGAAGATTTGATCTCCAAATCATCTTCAAATATTCCAACTCAGAAATTCGCTGGAATAAGAAGTGACAGTTTTGCGGTTGATTTTTTGGGTAAATGAAGAAGAATCTGGAAAATTCGGAACATGGGTTTTGTCCAAAAAGGGCCCAATTAACTATAGTAAAGAACGGTTTGCCCAAATTCGGCATTTATTGAGAGAAACGCAGGGTTATTTGAGCATGATTTTCTCAGATTTGTTGTTGCGACCGTCCTCCAAATCTCAGCTGCAAAGCCAAATTCGCCTTGCTCTTGTTGAAAGATTGTTAGAAATATATATTCTTGTTGATCAATTGGTTGGGAAAAATTCAATATTTTTATTAGAGATCCTATTTGCTATTTAATTTCTCCTCCTTCTGATTATAAAAGGAGAACATGTATTATGCATTGGAGAACAATAGAACGATGGATCATAGTTGTTTCTTTTGTGAATTGTAAACTTAATCAAAAGCTGTGTTATTGAAAGGATGATTCCATTGTAATGCTGCTCCAGTTTAATTATTAATTGAAGTTTTTGTTCCATTTACATCATCTGAAGTAGCTTGAGCAGTCCCTGCTGGTGGTTAAGGGCCCGACCCCTGGCAGCGTGAACTACTCCTCTGTGTTATATTTCCAATTCTTGCAGCGTGTGATCGACTTTCTACATGCATGTTACTATGAGTTTATTTCATTATTTGTTTATCATTTTGTTGTCTTTATGTATTACGCACTCTTTTTATGAGTTATTTCATTATCGTATGATATGAATCTTATTTCTTACAGTGTGGGTTAATTGAGACAGCATATTGCCTTACTTAGAACATCCTTGGATTCGCAGAAGTGATATTGGTTCTATATTAATTAATTCATAATTTTGTGCTTAATATTTTATTTTTTTATCATAATGAATTGCGTTGTCGTTCCTTCCCAATTTAACAAGAGTCTTAATCCTCGAATTACTTATCTTGTTATGCTTCACTGTTCGGCATTTGATGTTCCATTCCATTTGTTGTTTCATTTAACTGTTGTTCATTTCAGAGTGCAGATACAAAGCTTCGCTATTCAGTTTGTTGTTCAATAGGATTTTCCATTTAATATAGTTTTGTTGTTCGATTCTTCTAGTTTTAGTTTTTTATTCATTTACATTATTGTTCAGTTTCAATTCATTAGTTTCTAGATTTTGTTCCTTTTAGTTATTTTCATCAACACGAAGATTGAGTTTGCTTTCCTTTCGATTGCTTTAAATATCACCAACTGTAGAGGACACTGGTTATTACTTCCAAGTTCCCAGATTGGTTATCTTGCATCGATTTCTAAGGGAAGGAGTTATTGCTACTGTATCCCTGATCGATGTTTTGCAGATTGGTTTCATTAAGATTTCAGAGAATTTCCATTTATGTTGTTGTAGTTAGATTTCATTTTCAAGCATCCATTTACTCTTATATTTCGAACATTGTACTACATATTGCAAGGCATTACTCTTGGATAAATTGCTGCCTCAGACTGAGTACAATCTTGAAATAAAAATTCGCTCCCGGATTGATAATTAATGTGAGATAAATAGGTGTTAAAATAGGCACTTTTTATGCCTCAACATTTTGGTGTCGTTGCCGGGGAGAGTGTATGCCATTTAGAAAGAGTGATGCATATTTAATTTTTTCTGCTTGAGAAGAATTGGGTATTAAAGACGGAAGGTAAGAACCTGTGCACCGAGCAAGAAACACACTTGTTCACTGGCCCGATTCATAGTAGAATTGAGTGAAAGCTTAAGGTATAAATGAATGCTTGTGTTTTTTTTTTAATTTTAGAGATAGAAATTTAAAAAAAAATCTTGTAATTCCACTCGAGTGGTGATGTAAGCACCACCCATTTCACTAACCAATTGATAGGAACATTGGAAGGAGGATCCTTAAAGTAAAACACGTGAAGAACATCTTCTATTATGGTAAGAAATGGCTGACATTGCAACTTTTGAATTCCCTATCAAAGATCTAGGAGGAGTGACACAAATGCACATAATTCCCCCATTATCTCTACCAATTTTTTATGGTTTGACAAATGAAGATCCAGATACATTCTTATTTGAGTTTGAAATACTTTGTAGAGAATATGATTATTGTACTAATGATCAAAGATTGAAAATGTTTCCTCTTACTCTAAAAGGAGCAGCTCTCCGATGGTTCATGAGCCTAGGTGAGAACTACATCCAAACATGGGAGGACATGAAGAACATATTCTTGAAGAAGTACCAAGACTATTGAAAATCCAGTGGAGATATTTTCGGTATGATACAAGAGGAAGATGAAAGCTTGGAGGACTATGTAGAGCAATTTCGATACAACCTTCAAAAATCAAAGCATAAGCTTTTGGAAAAAGAGATCTTGAAAACACTCCTTCTTAAAGGAATCAAAGATGAATTTTTAGAACTCTTAAATTTGATAGGAAAAGGTGATGTTTTTCAGTTATCATATGATGATGTTTGTGAGTTGTGCATAAGGTATTCAAGAGGAATTTCCAAGGCTGGTAAGAATTCTAGAGAAATTTATTCTTTGTTTTCTAAATTTACTACAAGAACAAGAGACATAAGAGCTGAAATCAAGGTTTTATTTGAAAATTTTAAATATGATTTTATTAGCTCTCTAAATTCACAATTAAATGTTTTGCAGGTTCGGAAAAATCAAGAATTTGATGAAGTGTTTTGCTCTCATTACCGAAAGGAGCATCCCATAGATAGTTTTTCTTCCTTATATAATTTGGAAGTAGCATATCAAAGAGACGGGGAAGCTGCAACAAGGTCAACAGGTATGGTTCAAAACACTTCTTCTCCATTCTCTTACTTGCATAATCCATTATGGAATACTCATATGTTAGGGCAGCCATGCCAATATCAATATAACCACCACCAATATTTTCTACAAGATTGGCATGGTTCATCTTATGATTGTATGACTACTCTCCCTCCTCTTGTAGCACAAACACATCTTCCAGCCCTTCCACAATATCTTGCTTGCCCATCAAAATCATCCACTCAACACAATCAACTAAATCATCAAGAGGCTCCATTCCCCACACAATATCCTGCTCAACTCATTCCACAACTTCACCATAATAAACCAGTACAACATGCTTACAGTGTTGAACTGAAAAATTTACCCACCCTTCCCACCCATTCTATCTCACATGCACTATTGGAGAAAACTTACACTGAGACTCAGAATGAATCAAATCCAAAAATTGTAGAAGTTATGAAAGAAAATGAGGTCTCTTCTAGTTTGCACCAACAAACCATTTTAAAAGCTCAAGAACTTCATGATATGATGGATCAAGGAAGTAAAGAATATATTGAAGATTGGTTTCACTCCATCATTTTTTTGCAACATCACTCCATACTTCAACAATTTTTGTCACCATCTTTTCAAGGGAAGTTGGCTTCTCATACCCTAATTTTTATCAACATGCATTTTTCAAATTTGGGTATGTACATAATTGAGTCTTTATTTTGGAAATGGCTCCACTGGAAATACTCTTATACGTAATCTTATTCATTCTCCAAATAAGAGTAGGATAGTAGAGAAAAATAAAATAAATAAGAAAATAAAACAAACACATTTTTTTTATTTTTGTAAAAATTGTTTTTGCTTTGTTGCAACACACTGTGAAATCAACATTGATGATAAATGTTCTAATTTATTTTTGTATGTATATAAATTATATTGCAAATAACAATTCTAAAAACACTTATATTCATTTTTATCATCAAGATGTAAAATTTTCTTGAATATCATATTTTTTTGGCTTGCGGGCTTGATGAAATTTCTGAAAACACAGTTGGGACAGTCATGTTTTGGGGGACCAAAATTGAATATTTTTAAAACATATTTCTATAATAAGTATCCCTTTATGTCTAATTTCTAACCCAATTGGAATCACTCAATTTGGATTTGAAACGAAAAAGTTAGAACCAAAACATCAACAGGGTGTCTAGTAAGCAGCTCAACAACAGAGTTGGGACAGTCAGTTTTTGGAGGTCTAAATGACTATATTTTTAAAACCTGTTTCTATGGAAGATTCCTCTATGAATATAGTTTACAACACAATTTTAATAACTCAATTTCGATATCGTATGAGAAATTTATGACCAAAATACTGACTGCCTATCATAAATCAGTACTCTTGAAACTTTGTTTTCTCAGCTGTTCATTAACATATTTGACCCATCAATTCTTCTTGTATTAAAAACCTATTTCTATTGGAGATCAATAAATTAATATAATTTAATCTCCAATTTGAATCGGTTCAATCCGCCATCAAAAGAAAATTTTATGCTTGAAATACCACTGTTTGTCTGAGCTGGAAAATCGAAAATGACTCTCTTATGCAGGTTTTTCTAAGAAAAATTAACATACCATTACATGGAATTTTGAAAACCTATTTTTATTGGAGATAAAACTTTGAATTAGCTCTCATTTTTCTTTGGAATCACTCAAATCAGACGAAAAAAAAAGAAGTTATGATTGAAACACTGCTGGTTAGTATCGTCGACCACTGCTCTCCCGCAGGTAGCAAATATAATTTGTTTTATTTTTCCATGGACTTGTTCTATAGAGTAACTACTTGTTAGTTTTTTGCATAAGTATTGGATTAGGGGAGCTCGGGAACCTCTCTTTTTCCATGATTTAATGTTTTATTGCAGGTAGACACTCATTTTTTTGCAGGTCTTAAAAGAATAAAAAAGGTCAATTTATAGACGAGCGATTCTTGAGAGAAATTTTAGTAAAAAAAGGGCATTTCATCCATTTCATTACCTAATAGATTCATAACAAGAAGAAATGAAGAATTAGTTTCCATTTGAAGATTCATGTCACTACTGCCAAACATTTTTTCAAAAGATCATTTTTTTTCCATTAATAGATTTGATATTCTCTTAGAAATAACATCATAGCTGTTGTAACTTAATAAAGTGTTGTTTCTTTTCTGATTTCTTTTATGTTTTTGTGTTTCAGGTGTTAATCTCTTCAAATTATAATTTTTGCTCCAGTGGCAATTGAACAATAAAGACCCCACCATGCAAGTTTCAATTGCAGAAAGAAATTCTTCAATAGCACAAATTCTGTAAAAAAAATTTACTTTTTCTTGAAACCTATACATAAACTTTCCTTTCTATTTGATTGGATTTTCTTGGAAATGGATTGCATATTAGCTTTGTTCTTTCCTCTTTTTTCCTTTTTGCATGTTTATATTTGTTTGTTGTTCCTCTTAAGGAACAATTGTTGTTCCTCTTAAGGAATAGCAGTCATTCCTCTTAAGAAACAATGTGTTTGTGTGTTTATTTTTTTTGTTCCTTCCAAAAGGAATAACATTTTCGCTCATTAGTTTTGCTGTTCTTTTCAAAAAGAACAACATTTTTGTTGCATGTTTCACTGTTCCTTTCAAAAGGAACAACGCCGCTCGTTTTTGCTATTCCTTTCAAAAGGAACAACACCGACTGTTCTTGTTGTTCCTTTTCAAAGGAACAGCATTTTCGCAGATTCTTTTGCTATTCCTTTTCAAAGGAACAGCATTTTCGCAAAAAAAAATTAATGTTCCTTTCCAAAGGAGCAACACTTTTTGAGTGCATTTTTCTTGTTTGTGAACAATTTTTTGAAGATTTTTTTTGAATTTTTCATAAGACAAACATACAATTTATGAAAGGATACACAATCATACAAATTAAAGCTTACTGTAATCAGAAAATCAAAATAAATCGAAATTTTTTAAGAAAATTGTTTAGTAATGATAAGAAAAAAGGAAAAAGGGACATAATCGATAACATTATCTTGTTGTCTTACTACCACTAAATTTATATGATCGATTATATTTATCATGTTGGTTCTTTCCCATATTTTATAACTTTCTTTGATTTTTACTTATGGAGTAGGAACAAGGGCATATTCTTTTCTATTGAGCTGTTCAGACTTCTTCCACCATCCCTACTCTTAAGGAGTGTTGAGCCATCCTTTATGAATAAATTGTAACAACCCAGATTTAAACATGCAATTAATTATATCACATAAACAATGAATAATCAACTCAAAAACCATTTAACTAATCATCATGAAATTTTCAGAAACATAAGCAAGTCGACTTACCTGTAATGATGTTTTTCCTTACTTGAGACTCCAAGGTTGAATGCTAGTTGAATCCTGCCTACCGCAATAGAATTTTGGGGACAACTCTCCACCCAACAGTAGGCTCAGCTGTATGTAATCTTTCCACAGCTGGCCACCCCCGAGCCCTCAATCAACGTACTACTGCCAGGGTATCCTTTGCCTCACCATGCCTTTCTCTCCAGAGAATGTATGAAAGAATGAATGCCTTGAACCTTCCTCAATGTCTATTAAATAGACCAAACCATGGAATGGGAACCACATGCACACAGTCACTGTGTCAACATGCAACTTAAGTTTTACTTAATTTAGTGTTCTCTTACTTTTTTTTAGCTTTACTTAATTTAGTGTTCTCTTAGTTTAACTTCATTTTTTATTAGTTTCTTAGTTTAACTCTTTGTTTTATTTTTGTTAATTAATTCTTTCTTTAACTTTCTTTTTATTTGTTTCTTAGTTTAACTCTTTGTTAATTTATTTATTTTGGTTAATTAATTATTTCTTTAACTTTACTTATTGTTTATTGTTTTAGGACTCCAGTTTATTATTTACCATTTATTTAGAACTCCAGTTATTGTTTAATGTTTTATTGATTATTTATTTATTATTCTCTTGGCTATTTATTTATTTACTTATTTATTAAATTATATTATATTATTTATTATTTTATAATTATTTATTACTTTATATGTATTTATTATTTTATAATTATTATGGGACATTACATACTCCCCCTCTTCAAGGAACTTCATCCCGAAGTTGAGTATTTAATTATATTATATTATTTATTATTTATTACTTCATGTGTGACCAACACCCTCTGTTGAACTAGTATAACCAACAGGCATCGAAATTTCATCACAACGCCCAGGAATCTCAAGGAATCTATGTCATTTTCCCACTTCCGGAACAAGGCATAAGCCTTCCCAGTCTTTCCCTAGTCAAGGCTGGCCCCAAGGCTCGCGCCCGACTCAGACCTCATCTGCCCCAAGGCAGGCATTCGGTCCCAGTACTCAATGACTCCGAGCATCTCGCAAGGCTGGCCCACTCCCTCCACAGCTACTTAAGGCGCACAGCCCCAGGCATTGAAGTCTTACGCACTTCTAGACTTCGGCGTTCCCATCCAATAACAGGCACTTGGCCTACAATATCAAGCCCTTGGCCTCCTCAAGATGGTCCCACAGCCCTTCAAGAGCTATCCATCAAGAGATATACAAGACAAAGTAACCATTGGCATATGTAGTGTTGATTGAGTTCGTCCCCAGCCCATACGGTGTTACATATTCTCCCTTGTAGGTATGGGCTCCCACGAGATCATCAAATAAATCGGCCCTTTCGGCCCATCTGTGGATTTCCTGCCAATCACCACATTTCAACATACATCCAATGCATTAGTTATAATCATAAAATCATAGAAAATAATCCACATGCCGACTTTTTCATGTCATCCTGATAACAAAACATCATTGTTAATCACAACAACTTGAATAATAACGAAATTCTTGCTCATGCATGTCATACAATCTGTAGCAATTTCCACATAAAATACCCTCATAAGCAATTATAACATCAACATATCCATATCAAATACATACCAGGACATCTCATAATAAACTAACGCATGTAAATATAACCTCATATCATAATGTCATAATCCCTATGCATATCATATCCATCATGAACATACCTCTTCATTATTATAACAAAATAAATACATAAGAACCACATGTGCATCATTATCCCCTCATCAAAACTATGCCCAGTTACCATGCACCATCATATCATGAAAACTCGTCTCAACATTATACTTCAACAATCCTACATTGACATAAAAATTAACTAAAACCATAATTGAAAATTAGATGTATCAAAACAAGCTATCTAAGCTAAGTTATGCAATCCTATCTAGTTCATGACACAATTTAATCAAATAGTTAAGGAAATTCATGAAAAAGAACACCTACATCTTCCCAAGTAGCTGAACTTAGGCTATATTGGTCCCATCACACTTTTCTTAAGACGTTATTATATAATCAATATATTCATAACAATGATTATTAACCTAATCTTAACATCCATCGTTTGCAATGTCTAATGAGCATGTTTACAGTTAATGAAAATTAATATGCAATGTAAGAAAATATTACGTTAAAATGTAAAACACATTTTATGGTACTAAATCACATAGAGAGTTATATTGATGAAGTCTCTCAAAACATGAACTACACAGATGTTCATGATGAAAAAATTATTCATATCACAATAAATTTTCATTTTTAATTCACATTGTTATCCTTGCGGGTCATTTAAAATTTCATCAACAATGCGATGTTTACCATTTCCTTTCGTTTTGGGCATCAATATATCCTCATGGTTGCAAATAGGCTAATTATCTATGTAAACAATGACATAATGGTTAAATATCATAATACCAAATCAATATATACTAATTATAAACATTACATTTGTGTTTGAAAATTAGAGTATGGTTTTCAAATACAAAAGGAGTGAATCTTTAACATCTCTTAGTTTATTGCTCATTTAAATTGTGCATGCAACAACACTAGTAGAATGTGTAGTTATTGAAGACAAGTAATATGTAGTTATTGAAGGCTTTAAAGGAGTCCACAAATTTAAATAATAATGGAAATTTAAGCTTGACTTTTAAAGAATATTTCATACTTTATTATATCCTTAAGTATTCATTTAAGAAGATAAAATTATAAAGGTTTTTGGTAGAGAATTTTCCTAATTTTTTTTTTTTTTTTTAATATCATATTGGCAGTGTTTGCTACATAACCAAAATCTCAAAAATAATAAGTGGTCTCACAATAGAAGCAACCCTTAATGTTATAAAAAAAAAATCCAACAATTTTGACATAACATATGGTTGAAATTATTAAGTGATTTAACATATGTATTGCAGATAAGGAAGGCAGATTTCCTACTCTAAATTCTGTTGCAATAAAGTTATCTGCTATATGCATGAAAAAGTGTGCTCTAAAGGCTATAACGTTTTGTCATTGAAAAACACTTGTTTGATGTCTTATCTTCTAAGTTGCTCGGTTATTTTGGACTACGTCAAGTTAATTATTTGTCGTTGTATGTTGCTGTACGTAAATATATCAAATCAATCATAAGCTGCAAACTCTGAGAGATTAGAAACGGGAAATCTCTATTGAGAGCTGAAAATTCAGATTTACATTAATTGCCCTCAATCTGAAATTTCCAGAGTGACCACATTTTATTCAACTGGAGAAGTATTTTATTCTACTTTAAACATTCTATTGAGTTATTTTGTTAAATATTCTTCATATGAGCATGGATTCTCAAAAGAAGTTTATACAACTTTTTACACTAACAAATGTGGCATTAAAATATAAGAAAAGAGAATAAATTTGGTTTTGATTTGAAATTGTGACAAGTTGCTCACTATTCAATTTTATTGTGTTCAATGATAATCATAGTGGAAAACAACTTACCATCAATCTACTTTAACAGAGTCGGGAGAAAATTTCTGAGAAGCATATATCTTATTCCCGAAAGATATCCTTAAGCACATACTGGACACAGCACAAATTGGGAGAGGGACAACTATCACAGCATTACGAGAAACAATAATACTAATACAAGGAAGTTTTCATTTACAACTAGCAGGAGGCAATCTAATTTCCTTCTTTTATGTAGTACAAGATTTTGTAAAATAATTAGAAACACAAAGCTCCGGAAGAGAAAAATGTTCTCTATTTCTAGGGTGTAAATTAATTTACATACAAGTTAACCAGCAGGAATATGCACTGCCTTACAAATTGGAAGGTTAGGTGAGAATTGAACTTCATTAGCAGATATTTGCAAGTAGCCAACTGGGCTGGTGGATACCAAAGGGTTAATAAATTTCCAGGTTTTAATCCGGAGAACATAGGTGAGATCATTTTGGAACCCATTCCGGTTTGTTTTGATTCAAGCTGTGATGGAGGTAGGTAGGGCCAAGGACTCTGGAATCAGGTTCTCCCCCTGGCTGCTGGAGTTATCTCTGCCTACTCTGTGGATCTGGCCATTGACAGGAGTATGTGGGGGTGTTTTTGTATGTTCACATTGTCACCTCATCTCTAGCTTTCTGCAATTTTAGGAAGAATTTGACCATGACAGAGCATAACCACCCAGGTTGTTGTTTTTCACATGAAGCCTTAAAATTGCGTCAAGTTATGAGGAGGCAGGACATACTTTTGGCTGATAACCAGGTAGCCATCTCCCACTTGCAGCATAGACTGCCAAGTCAAGAAGTAGTTCAAAACTCTGAACATGCAGAGTTATTAGAACCTGTGACCAAGAATTGAACACAAATTATGAAGCTTGAGGCTAACTGTAACAGGTAATATCAACTAATTCTGGGTCTGGCTAGGAGCACGCAGTTTGAGGCTTCACATCCAAAGATGTCAATTGGGTTGTCCAAGAGAGAGAACTATCCAAGTTCTAGAGGACCAAGGGATTAAGTCACCCGTGGAGGTTAAACACGAATTTCTCAGTGAGCACATCTCTCTGATTCAAGGCTTGGCTACACTGTGCAAATCAATTTTGATTTTAGGCCAGTTCTTTAGAATTGATACCAGTATGCTTTACTGTTACAATTTTTGTAAAAGTAAAAAAAAAACCTAGTTGTAGAAAACATGTTTTGTTTTTCGACATTTTTAGAGAGACTGGCCTCTGGAAAACTTTATAATGTTTGTTTGTATTATTATACTTTACAGGGCTGTGCAGCAACTTTTTAATTAAAAAAAACAGAGTGAATGTACTCGGAGATAGAAGCAAGCTAGATTGCTAAAAATGCTTCAAGAACTCTATACAATTAATGTTGTTAACATCTTACCGGTGGAAGTAACAACTTCGTTTTTGTGTGTGTTTTCACGACCTTCAAAAAGTGGATAATACATGATTGCCATCAGAAAGCATGTCAAATTCTCATTCGATCTTCGACGCTTATCTGAAAAATATTTTTCAGAGAGATCTCAGAATTTGCAGTGCAAGAAGTATAAGTTTTGGATAAATGGGATCTTGGAGACAGCTTGAATTGGTGATGCATTGGATCCAAAGCAATACATCCTGGATTCATGGAATTCCTACCAATGGCGTTATTTCTAACAGAGGATAATGCGGCGGCGTGAGGTTTTTTTGTTTTTTTGGTGAGTCAATGGAGTTTTTTTTTTTTTAAGGGCCGCGGTGAAGAGGAAACCCAGCGCAGTCTATTTTCCTGCCCGTGTTCGATTCTCACTCCCTCGAAAACTTATTTTTCAAAAGAAAATTTATCTACTTTCATAAAAGATGGGTCTGTGGGGCGGAGGTCTTCGGTTCAAAACCTGACCCCGCCCACATTAAAAGCGTTTTCGTTTTACCACCATGTTATACATAACGAACTTGGCATAAATTTGATACAACCTACGGACTTTACAAAGTTTGTAATGCGGATTTGGAATTTCGTTTAACATTTAAAACTTGGCATATTTATAATTGGACTTGAGTATGGGTTTATTCAAATACATTGCCAGCAGGTATTTCAACAGATTTTCGAACCTTTTTATTTTCATATATCTCTTTCATAAAAGCTAGTTAATAATGTCTACAATATGATTTAAGGCGAAAGCGGATTCGTTATTTTATTGTAAAAATAATGATATTTATTTAATAATTATTATAGAAAAAGATAAAAATCGTATTTCTTTCTCAAAACTATTTATATTAAATTACTCTCTATCATAGCATGAAAAATTATTGATGAATTTAACTATGTTTTTTTTTTTTTTTGAATTTGGTAGGACTGCACTATTTTCTATCTATAAATGTAAGGCAAGTTACAAAATTATAAAATTCAGTTTGTGGCCTCAACCTGCTCATAGGAAACTATGTTATGATTACATGTATCATAAGAAAAAAAAACATGTATATAATTACATGCAAAAATAAAATTATATCGTATTTCTTTCTCAAAACTATTTATATTAAATTACTCTCTATCATAGCATGAAAAATTAATGATGAATTTAACTATGTTTTTTTTTTTTTTGAATTTGGTAGGACCGCACTATTTTCTATCTATAAATGTAAGGCAAGTTACAAAATTATAAAATTCAGTTTGTGGCCTCAACCTGCTCATAGGAAACTATGTTATGATTACATGTATCATAAGAAAAAAAACATGTATATAATTACATGCAAAAATAAAATTATTTTTATAAGCAGTGTTCAATCAAAATCAAATTTGTTTTTTTTTTTTTTTAGGTCCCTAATGTCGAAACCTACTCTGATACCATATGTAACAACCCAGATTTAAACATGCAATTAATTATATCACATAAACAATGAATAATCAACTCAAAAACCATTTAACTAATCATCATGAAATTTTCAGAAACATAAGCAAGTCGACTTACCTGTAATGGCGCTTTTCCTTACTTGAGACTCCAAGGTTTAATGCTAGTTGAATCCTGCCGACTGCAACAGAGTTTTGGAGACAACTCTCCACCCAACCGTAGGCTCAGCTGTATGTAATCTTTCCACAGCTGGCCACTCCCGAGCCCTCAATCAATGTACTACTGCCAGGGTATCCTTGCCTCACCATACCTTTCTCTCCAGAGAATGTATGAAAGAATGAATGCCTTGAACCTTCCTCAATGTCTATTAAATAGACCAAACCATGGAATGAGAACCACATGCACACAGTCACTGTGTCAACATGCAACTTAAGTTTTACTTAATTTAGTGTTCTCTTACTTTTTGTTAGCTTTACTTAATTTAGTGTTCTCTTAGTTTAACTTCCTTTTTTATTAGTCTCTTAGTTTAACTCTTTGTTTTATTTTTGTTAATTAATTCTTTCTTTAACTTTCTTTTTATTAGTTTCTTAGTTTAACTCTTTGTTAATTTATTTATTTTGGTTAATTAATTATTTCTTTAAATTTACTTATTGTTTATTGTTTTAGGACTCCGGTTTATTATTTATCATTTATTTAGAACTCCAGTTATTGTTTAATGTGTTATTGATTATTTATTTATTATTCTCTTGGCTATTTATTTATTTACTTATTTATTAAATTATATTATATTATTTATTATTTTATAATTATTTATTACTTTATATTTATTTATTATTTTATAATTATTATGGGACATTACATAAATAGGAAAGTGCTATATGAAAAGAAAAATATTTACATATTTCATTAATAATTTTATAATTTGGCAGATGGAGGATAGGGGGTCTCATGAAGAGCCGGCCTACCATGTTCATAAGGAAGCAAGTGAAGTGGCATTCCCATCATGGCCACCAAACCAGGGATATGCTCTAATGGACAATTGAAAAAATTAAGAAGTCCTTGGAATAGGAGGTCTCATCATGAGCCGGCTTGCCCACTTTTCACTTCTTCCCAGTGAATGGCATTGTGATTTATTTGGTCACCAAGCCAGCACAATGGCTTCTGTTATGAAAATTAACACGCACTTCCTCAGCATAAATAAAGGACAATGGTTCCAAGGGTGAGAGAGAAACTTTGTCAAGGTTATGGACACCTATGGGAAATAGAGCTCTAGTGATGGTATTGGAGTCACATTTATACACATCAATAGTGATATTAAACCCTTTTTCCTATATCTCTATTTAAATATCATATCAAAGTATGAATCCTTAACCTTTGATTTCGAACCTATTATACATGAAAATCATCATAAATCGATCACATTAGTTTAAGTGGGTAATAAACACATTTGTACTTATGTGTATCTTAAGCTGTCCCTTCTCCTTATCCTTGAATCATTACAAAACATTTCTATATCTGTTTACGATTTATCACATACATGGATTTCAATAAATGCTATAATTTCATTGATTGTATCATAAGTATGTATGTCTTTCCATGCTGTATAATTGCTATGCAGTATGCTGCCATTTTTCCACAATATTCATATTGCATTTCTACATAATTTTTGTTGATTGAATATTTTTGCATGCATCTTATCTGTTGCCATTCCAAACTGAAACTGTGGATTCAAGAAAATTTCATACAGAATCGTGATTTGCTTACAGGAGAACAACAAGTATGGGGGGAAATTCTATTCACAGCACGACCACATTATTCGTGAACGCGTACAATTCTTTAGACATGATGTGATTGCATGGCTTCCACCTTTTTCATCACTTTCAGTAACTGCTCAGCCTACATCAACTTCAACAAAGATCAGTGCCTACATGTCCTTCCACATTTTTTCGGAGGTAACACTTGAGGTAAAATAGCATAATTTTCTGATTTATTATGAATTTAGGAGAATTTAATGAACATCCATTGAGCATTATTTATCATCATTCATTCCATATCTTTACCACTTCCCATTTTTCTAGACATGTCTCATCTTTCAGTTTGGGGGAGTGTTGATTTCCTTCATTTCTTTCTTATGACCATGTCAGTAATATTCTTTATCATCCATTGATATTCTTATTTATTCTCAACACCTCCATTATTCCATGTTGTTTTACACCAAGCATAGATTTCAACAGATTGTAGCAACCACCTCTCTTTGTTTTCTAGCATCGCATGAGGACATGCTAATTCTTTAGTTTGGGGGAGGGGGAATTGCTACACATGATGGATGTTTTCCACTTTCTTTCTCATTTAAGGCATACAATTTCATTTGTATATAGTGCAGAAATTGTTTTGCATATATCTTTAAAACTATGAACTGAATTCTTATGATTTCTGGATAACAAAGAGGTATCATTAAAATACACAAACCTAGATAATTTCACGCTAAATTATTTCATACAATTTTGAAAATTATGCACTATCACCTACAACCATTTTTTTATATATCTCATGATCCATGCATCAAAATGATCTGATTTTTGAGAAAATGGTTAATGAAGTTTGTCGTTACTTATGTTACATTTTTCTGCAACTTCATATACATATAGTTGTTATGCCTTCATCAAGATTGCTAAAATTGAATATTCATTATTTGAGGAAAAATTCATTTGTTCCATCCATTTCATGAGTTGGGATGAACAATTTTTTTTGCTTAGTTAACACATGGATTTTGTCTTTGGATTGCATGAGGGCATGCAATATATTCAGTTTGGGGGTATGTTGGGCCGTGAATACGACCACTTTTTAACACTTATTTCATCTATTTTTACTTTTCTTTATCATGTCATTTATTATAATTTATCATATAAATCCATTTTATAATGATTTATGTTCTTATGGATGAATATTATTTATTCTCCTTTATTTTTAATAAATTGATGATTATTATGCATAATTTTATCAATGATGGTTTATTAATATATTTTGTAATGTCACTCACCATTTTAGCCTCCAAGATATTTGCTAGATTGAATATTTAATCTCCAAATCATCATCAAATATTCCAACTCAGAAATTCGTTGGAATAAGAAGTGACAGTTTTGCGGTTGAGATTCTAGGAAAATGAAGAAGAATATGGAAAATCTGGAACATGTATTTTGTCCAAAACGGGCCCAATTAACTTTAGTAAAGAACGATTTGCCCAAATTCGGCCTGTATTGAGAGAAACGCAGGGTTCTTTGAGCACGATTTTCTCAAATTTGTTGTTGCAGTCGTCCTCCAAATCTCAGCTGCAAAGCCAAATTCGCCTTGCTCTTGTTGAAATATTGTTGGAAATATATATTCTTGTTGATCAATTGGTTGGGAACAATTCAATATTGTTATTAGAAATCCATTTGCTATTTAATTTCTCCTCCTTCTGATTATAAAAGGAGAACATGTATTGTGTATTGGAGAACAATAGAACGATGGATCATAGTTGTTGCTTTTGTGAATTGTAAACTTAAACAAAAGTTGTGTTATTGAAAAGACAATTCCATTGTAATGCTGCTCCAGTTTAATGATTAATTGAAGTTGTTGTTCCATTCGCATTATCTGAAGTAGCTTGAGCAGTCCCTGCTAGTGGTTAAGGGCCTGACCCCTGGCAGCGTGAACTGCTCCTCTGTGTTATATTTTCAATTCCTGCAGCGTGTGATCAATTTGCTACATGCATGTTACTGTGAGTTTATTTCATTAGTTATTTATCATTTTATTGTCTTTATGTATTACACGCTCTGTTTATGAGTTATTTCATTATCGTATGATCTGAATCTTATTTCTTACAACATGGGTTAATTGAGACAGCATATTGCCTTAGTTAGAACATCCTTAGATTCACGGAAGTGATATTGGTTCTATATTAATTAATTCATAATTTCGTGCTTAATAGTTTACTATTTTATCATAATGAATTTCGTTGTCGTTCCTTCCCAATTTAACAAGAGTCTTAATCCTCGAATTACTTATCTTGTTATGCTTCATTGTTCGGCATTTGATGTTCCATTCCATTTGCTGTCTCGTTTAACTGCTATTCATTTCAGAGTGCAGATACAAAGTTTCGCTATTCAGTTTGTTGTTCAATATGATTTGTCGTTTAATAGAGTTTTATTGTTCGATTCCATTAGTTAATATTTGTTGTTCAATTCTTCTAGTTTTAGTTTGTTATTCATTTACATTACTATTCAGTTTCAATTCATTAGTTTCCAGATTTTGTTTCTTTTAGTTATTTTCATCAGCACGAAGATTGAGTTTGCTTTCCTTTCAATTACTTTAAATATCACCAACTGTAGAGGACACTGGTTATTGCTTCCAAGTTCCCAGATTGGTTGTCTTGCATCGATTTCTAAGGGAAGGAGTTATTGCTACTGTATCCCTGATCGATGTTTTGCAGATTGGTTTAATTAAGGTTTCAGAGCATTTCCATTTATGTTGTTGTAGTCAGATTTCATTTTCAAGCATCCATTTACTCTTATATTTCAAACACTGTACTACATATTGCAAGGCATTACTCTTGGATAAATTGCTGCCTCAGACTGAGTACACTCCTGAAATAAAAATTCGCTCCCGGATTGATAATTAATGTGAGATAAATAGGTGTTAAAATAGGCACCTTTTATGCCTCGACAAGTGCTTTTATTCCTTCTTTGCCTCGCCTGATCAGTGACACCAGCAACTTCTGAAAATGCCAGCAACCAGCTTGGCTTGGTGAAACAGCTCTCTAGAAATCAGTTGCATGCAAAGATGGAGCAGAGAATGACAAATGACTCAATTGGGTAATGTTTGAAAGTTTCGATGAAAACCCATGGATTAATCATGACTCATACATGCTAAAAACAGTGATAATGACCTCATCCATAACCATTGTACTTTGATTTAACCCTAACTGACTCGAATGACATCCACCCTAACACTTCTAATCATTTACTGACACCTAGCACCTGATTTGAAAAGACGGACATAAATACCTCTTTTTGTAGTGTATTTAGTTAAATTCCTGGAAGTTTTTCTACGAAATTATTAGCAGTTTCGTAGCGAAAACTGTCTTTTTACTATGTAATTCGCTACGAAAACAAGAAATCTTGGCTAAAGTGACCTTTTCAAATTCAAAAACTTGGGAAATGAAATATGTCAGCAAATGATGACTGATGGGACATGATATGACTTGAATCGGGGTGGGTTTGTACCTTAGGATAAGCTAATATGAAAAAAAAAAAAAATTCCTAATGAACTCTATGACCATACCTTTGACAAACGAACTTCTAAGACTATGTCAAATGATGTTTCACTTTTTCTGAGTGATAAAAGTGGCTCCACTTGGGATGGTGTGCCCCTGTGGTACACCAAAGAACCTGTAGTTCAAGTGCTATCCATCTTCTTGAAAACAAAAACTTTGAAATTTTCCAAGCTTTCCTTCAAACTCTAATGGCCTTCGCCTCGGGCTCAAGCTTGATGATCAGATTGCCTATATTAGCATAAAAACATACTAAAATGGAATATGTAAAATGGAATGAAAGACCAGTAGAACTTAAGATAAATAGTGCTTCAATAACCTGCCATTGACAGGTCCTCCAGCACAAGGTTTTCCATCCATCTCCTATAGTATATAAGTGTTGTTTCCATGAAATGCAGCCGCTTTGATAGAACCTTTCCAGATATTCTCAAACTTACCATGCTTCACCTTTTCTTCGATCCTAACCTCCCACTTCAAAATCACATCTTGAATTTGAAAATTTTCCCCTTTGGCCTTCTTGTCAAATGTCTTCTTGATTTTTTTTTGAGATTGTTGATTATTGTTATAGACTTCCTCCCTTTTCTCCTCCATGGCTATAAACTGATTTATTATCCTTTGAATAACATTTGGATCCTCTTCCAAGCCTTGCAGCAGCTTTATAACAGGCACTCCCAAGGATGTAGGAAAAATGGCTTCAGCCTCGTACACCAACTCATAAGGTGAAGTTCCAGTTGATCTCCTTGTGCACACTCTATCAGCTCACAGAGCATACTTCAGCTTCAAATGCCATGACTTATTATTTTCCTACAACACCTTCTTAATAATCCTACAATGATTTTGTTAGAAGATTCAGCAAGACCATTACCTTTTGGATAATATGCAATAGAATTCCCAAGTGTAACGTGATATTGATGGCAAAAAATAATCAGCCTCTTGGGTTTGAATGTCTTTGCATTGTCAATGATAATATTCATAGGGCGACAAACCTAGACGACATATTATTTTCCAAAAATGAAATGATAACTGAATCATTTTCTTGCCTAGTTGGGATTGCTTCAATCCACTTGGTTAAACAATCAGTTGTTGTCAGAATCTAGCAGAGCTGAACTCAAGATGATGGATGAATGTCACCAATAAAATATAGCCCTCACTGCTGGAATGGCGCCTCAACATAGATAGGCATCAAGGGTAAAGGAACAATCTTTTTCTTACCATCAAAAATCTGGCATTCATGGCAGGCAGCAATATTTTTGTAGACATATTTGAACATAGTAGGACAATACTACCCTACTCTAAGAATCTTATTTTTTGTGGCCTTCCAATAATGATGACCTCAATTTTATCCTTTTTGAAACTCCTCAATCACCTTTTCAACCTCTTCTTTCAACAAACAATTCAAAAAAAAACCTCCAGTATCTTTCCAATACAGATTTTTATCAATGATGCAGTACCTTAGGGATTTTAACTTCACAAACATTGCTTTAGACTTTTTAAATTTAGCAGGAGCCCTATGATGATGTAAGACAAAAACAATGTCTTTGTACGAATCAGAAAGGATTTACTTCTCTTCAACGGGAATCAACTCTTCATCTTCACCTGATAATTCTGAAATTTATGCAATTAAATTCATATCAAGACAGTCAAAATTTGACTGTGCCATCATCTTTGCTAGCCCCTGACCTTTAACCAATTTTGTGGGTCTGATCTCTATATCATATTCCAGCAATTTATCTATCTACTTCTCTCTCTTACCATCAGGATTAGCTTGAGTTAAGATGTCTTTTACAACATCATTAGGAACAAAAGCTATGACATGAGAATGCAGAATATAAATTCTGAAATCTTTGATGGAGTTGACCAAAGCATAGGCCTGCTTTTCTAAAATGTTGTACTTCAGCTCTGAATTAGCCAAGTTTCTGCTAAAAATGAAATGGGCTACTCAGTACCTTGTTAATCTTTCTGCAGCAAAACTCCAGCAATTGTATTTTCTGATGCAAATGTAAAAACCATAAATTCTTTTGAAAAATTCAGGCTGATCAACACTTGTTCTTGAGTAAGTGCCTTCTTGATATCCTCAAATGAGTGCTTTTCTTCTACTGTCCACTTGATGTCAGCTCCTTTCTTCAGCATCTTAGTTATGTCTTTTACAATCTCAGCAAAATTAGCAATAAACCTCCTCACAAAATTTGACCTTCCAAGAAAACACTGAATTTCCTTTCTACTTCTAGGCAGATCCACTTTCTGAATGGCATTGACCCTACTTGTGTTACACCAATTTTTTTCATCTAACCTGTTACTATTATATGGACCAAAGTACACCATATAAGACCAATTTTACCCTAAGTAAAATTTCTTTCACTATTAAAAATAACTTAGTAATCCATAATTTATTAAGTTTTTTATGGCCTAAACAGGAAACCCCGTGAGGAAATATTGAATAAATCCATATTTTTTTTATTCTCCTCAAGGAATAATTAGTTAAACAATAGTTTAATTAATATTCCTGGTCATATTTAACCCCAAACGGAAAAATTATTAGATAAATCATTATTTATCTTATTATTTTCTACGAATAATTATTTAAACATTATTTAAATAATATTCCTAGTTAAATTTGACTAAATCATTTATAAATAATTGAATCAATCATTATTTATTTAATTATTACTCAACCACATCCTTAAAATAATAAATAAATCATTTATTTATTTATTACTTACAAATAAAGGGATTTGACCAAATTCAAATTATTTTTCTCTCCAACAAATATAATAAAATATTCCATAAAAGTTGGATCTAGATTTGGTTAATAATAAGACTAGTTTTAATAATATTTTAATTAATTATAAATAGAAGGGTTTTTCCATTCATTCACTACCTTTTGTTGCCTAAATATCACTTTGGATCTATATTTTTGGTCTGACCTTGATCCTCCATCATTGTCATATTATGCTACCATTTTTCTTCTGAGCTCCCTTTGAGTTCCATTTTTTGTTTGGGTTTTCTACACCATCAAGAGAGCGAGATCTTAGATATGAAGTTCTGAGGACATCCAATAACCCATCCCATTGATGGGGACTGGTAACATCTTTCTATGTTCCCTTCCCAGGTGTCATAAACACAAAAATTCTTTAAAAATATTCTTGTCTTATCTATTGGATGCATGGAGAAACTCTTGCTTTTATTTACTGCTTAATGTCTTTAACCGCATAGATCTAGATTTTGTAGCATTTGTATTGGTAAAATAACTGCAGATCTAAAGAAATTGGCAGCCATCTTTTATGTTAGGGTTGTTTGTTATGTACAGCTAAAGTGGGATTTTTTCGTATGCTTGCGATTAGAATTCATCCTAACAACTGGCGACTCCACAAGGGTTTATGATTACGACATCCGTCGTTTTTCAGATTCCTACATGAAAAAATACTTCAAACCCTAGCATTTTTCTTGAGCTTCTTGTTTTTCTTTTCTTGATGTTTTTTTTAACCTATAAAACCCTAAAACAGTAAAAATTATAACTTTTGTGTGTTTTCGGACCTATTGCGTAGGTGACAAGCATCAGCCGCAACTGAGATGACACTTTTTTTTTAAACATTCTCCCGAGAGTGTCAGAAGTGTAGGTCGCATATTTTGGGCCACAACCTGCAACCTGAACCTCCAGGACACAGAAAACAGCCTCAAACCTATGACCTCTGCAGAAATCAGGTCAGAAATTGTGACCTGTACTTTTTGCGAAAGTTTTCTATGATTTTTTTGGGTTTGTCTGGGCTACTGTTCAGGGTTGTTTGACCTCTGTCTCCGCCTATTTTTTACCTTTACTTGCTCTGTTTTTCTCGTCGAATTCAGAACCTAGGCCCCTAGGGCTTTAGTACGCTTCCACCTTTCCAGGAGGAGTTTAGATGAAGCAAGTCGTCTGAAATTTCAATGTGTTCGGCCATTTTTTAGATATGATCCTCTACCTTTAGATCCATTTTATATTGGTTATTCATCCATCCAAAACACCTCTTTTAAGTTTTTTTTAGTCCTCCTTTAGGTTCCCCTCCTCTTCCCTCCAGGTTGTAGCCTTTCGCCACCTCATTTTGCAACACTTTTCCTCTGGTTTTTTGTTTTTTTTTGCACCTATTTCCAACAGATCTGACCTTTAGATCATTCTCCCTCCCGAATTTAGATCCATTGGCTATTTTGGTATGTTTTGACTAGATTTTCTCCCACCTAAAGACTAGTTGTTGAGAAGCCTACCTCCTTGGGTTTAGATTGATGCATCTTTAGCTGTTTATTTTTTGTTATATTCAGTTTCCTTTAATGTTATTTGCAGATTTATTTACAGTTATACAACACACTTTTTTCTTTTTCTCTACAAACTTATGGGTTTAAAGATTAAAATTAACACACTTAACACACACACCCTAATTAAAGAGAGCCTAGTTAACATCGCCAGGAAAAGACTATAAAATTGTAATCAATTGATCATGCACCTCCCTACCCTTGTTTCGACATTGTAATCATTTGATCCTACACCTCCTTGCCTGTGTTGGTATCTCTTCCTTTTGTGATCTTTGGTTGTTCTTATATCATTGCGCCCCCAAGGTTTTTATCCAAGAGACTTCTTGGCCTTCATACTCAGTTTCTTTTAGGAAGACTTACTCCTCCGCGTAAGATTCGAGTTAGTCCTCCATCGAGTCACCATTTCATCTCCGCTTCTGGTTCATTGGGTTCCCCCTCTGGTTCTATCCCCGGTTCTCCCCCTATCACCTTCACCATGTCTAGTTTAGGACCTAACGCTGGTGGTAGCCCTGGCCCTAATGTTAGGAATACTACTAGTGGGACCGCAACAGGAACTATCCCGGCTACTCCCTTGCTACCTTATATGGCAGGCCTCAGTCTTCTTGATTTTAACCAGTTGATCAATGACCTCATACACCATGACCCTAGTTGGCATGCTCTGTCAACCAAGCTCCCTTCCGACATCCCCATGTTTGAAGGTCTTGCTGGAGAAGATCCTACAAACCATGTTAGAAATTTCCACATGTGGTGTTCGTTTAAATCCATCACTGATGACTTTGTCCGTCTTCAGACGTTACCATGTACGCTTACTAGAGAAGATTCTAAGTGGTATGTTGACCAAGCCTCCTCCTCTCATACTACATTTGCGACTCTTGCTAGGGCTTTTCTGTCTTATTTCCATCTTTCACTTCGTTATGACACTGGTACCGAACTTTTGACCTCTTTCTATCAATCGTCTGCGACCTGCCTATCCGATCATATCCAGGAACAGTGGAGAATAAAGAGCCTATGTCGATCCCCTACCTTTCAATACCATGTCTACAAGGACTGGTTCCTTAGATCCCTTTTTCCTGCTATCGGAAAATATGTCACATCTCATTTCCCTCAGACCGAAGAAGCTGCTCTCGAGATTGTGTTGAAATATGACCTGATATACGCACAGTCTGGTTATGTTTTTACTGTCTTACTTGATCTCCATAGACCTGGTGGTTCCAACGCACCAGGGGCATCCCCTGCTGCTGACAGTATAATTGGAGACCTTTCTCATCCATACACTCATCCTCCCATGGGTTATGGTTTCACTCAGGGAGGGGATAGCTCCTCCAGCACCTTTCAGCCTCCCGGTAGCATGTATATAGGATACGACATGCCTCCTCCTTTTTCCCAAACTGTTTACCACAATGTTTCCCAACCTCCTTATTATCCGTATCTGCGGCCTAGTGCTCCATCTCCTCCAGCATTAGCACCTCCTCCTCCCTTTCCTTCTCAACCCCTGCATCAACAGCCACCACCCCCCCAAGGGCAGGTGTATGCACAGCAAGGCGCAACCAATGCACCTACTTCCAAAAAGAAGATAAAGGCACCCAAAAGAAATTTTCCCCCAGTAATCCAAGACCTAATCCCCAAGGGAATGCACCTAACACTGCTAACCAGCAATAGGGCACTCAGCCCAAGTAGGATAGGCATGTTCGCATGAAAAAACCTTGTTCTTGTTGCGGTGTCTATGGGCATTGCACCCACGAGTTCCTTCTTTTACTTCAGATGTGGCAGATGTGGGAAGCTCAAGAAACATCCCGAGGACAGCAAGCCTCCCCTTCAGTTCCTCCTAATGTTGCACCTATCTAGCCAGTTGTGTTTACCAATCCTTTCCCTCAAAAAGGATTTGTGGCTACTCAACCACCTGAAGGTCAGGAGGCCACTCAACCTCCTCCATCAGGTACCTTCAATTACCAGATTCTCATGATGAACTCTGACCAACCCATTACCATTGACCTCAACCTTCAGACTTGGTCCCATCAGTACAACAAGCCTCCCGCTACGTCTACCCCTGAGCCCCCTTATTCAGGTTCCACAAAGCCTCTTTCGACAACCAATGGTCCTTTACAAATCCCTCAGCCTAAGGCAGAGGTTCATACCAAGATCCCCAAGGGACCATTACACTGAAACGCTACTTCTGGAAAAGTTGCCCATTCATATAGTATAGTAGATGATTTGGTGCAATCTGTAGAAATTTGATAACTAATATGTTATACACCGAGATTCTCCTGATCACACACTATTTTAACTTCATGCACAATACAGAATTTCTTCTACCATTGATCATTAATTGCGGAAATAAAAACAATCGCATGCGCATATTAAAACCATAAACAATCACACATATGAACACAGTATTTTATGGGAAAGCTTAAAGTTGAAAACCCCCAAATATCTGTATATTATATGTCATAGAGATCATGTAACAATCATCATACAAAGCTCCTCACAAGCTCTCAGTACAATCTCCAATTTCTACACACTAATTAGGTCCGATCGAGCAAAACACATGCTCCAATCTCTGCCACCTGCTAGCCTGCCTCTACTACGCAATCACTGCTGAAGAATGGCTCATAATGAACTTTGAACCACCTAGTGTGTACTGCGCAATCTTCATTGGCATCTCCATCAATGTGTGGTGCAAACTCATGCACCAGTATAGGCACACTGCTCTTTCACCTACCTCTTCACTGGTCTCCACTGAAACTGTCCATGCACTGAAGTTAACTGATGTATTCTTTAGTTGATTAATGAGTTTATAATTAGTGAATTAATTAATAATTAATTCACACCAATCTCACTAGTGTATCAATGGAGGTTAGACTAGATACAATAGCTCAACTATGTTTAACTCGGTTACAACGAACACAACTCCACCTAACTTCCTCAATCAACCTCACCACACAAACTCTCACATGAGTTCCTAGCGGGAAGTATCCATACAATAGCTCCACTTAACCCTCGGGAATAGCATAATTCCTTAAAACAAACACGTACCCCATTTTGCATAACGGAATTTCTTAGAAGACAGTCACATTTGAGGTATAAATATTATTAAGATCTAATAATATTCGACATATCTATTTTTAGACTGGTAATCTAAAAATAGATTATGCCCAATATTTCTAAAAATAGAAGTCCATCTATTTTTCCAACTTGACCAACCATCCCCAAATAGCATCTTGCAACTCATAGAATATGATCGACATGTCTAAAAATAGACTTTACGCCAAAAATAGCCTATGGACCCACTTAGTGGAGGCGACTTCCCTCCACTAAGCTCATCATCTTGTTGCAATCTCAACATGATCTCCTATTGCCATCTCAATGCTGGAACTCTTCTAGTCGCGCCCTTCACTAGGAAAATATCTACTAACTTCTATGGGCACTGTGGATCCTTCAGATGATCGTTTGATCATCTTCAATGTTAACTGGTCATAACATCCTCCCCTTCCTGCTTTCGTCACCTTCCAAATCCCTGTCAAGATCTGGAATGCCAACATCTCCCGTTGCATCATTGATGAGGGGGCATCCACCTGTGTGATGTCCGCTTTGGTTTGGAAGCAACTAGGATCTCCTGAGTTGGCCCCTTCCACTATCACCCTACGAGCGTGGGATGGCCACTCTTCCAAGCCCATTGGCATGTTTCACAATTGTCCTATTACTCTTGTGGGCAAGATTGTTTGTGTTGACATAGAATTCATTGATGCCCCCTTAGATTACAACATTTTATTGGGTCATAGCTACACATATGCGATGTCTATTGTCCCATCTGCAGTTCATCACAAGATTTCCTTTCCTCATAACAAAAATATAGTCACCATTAACTAGTTGACATATTACGAAACAAAGTCTCAATCCTCCCTTGAATCCATCATCTCTTCGGTGGCTAATAAGAAAATAGTCGAACCTTTGACCAGTGTCTCATCCGGAGTCTACAAAGACTCCTCTTTTCTTGGTTCTTTGTCGGTCTCCCTCCTCCTGTCTCTGATCCCAGCTCGTCGAGCATTTGCATGATACAATCATCCCAGTCCGACCTCAAGCGGCCCGCTTTGAATAGTTAGCAGCCCTGCCCTCCGCAACCTTCTCCTAGCACCTCAACTCAGCCTTCAGGACCCCCTCCTCAAGTCCCCTCATCTGCAGCTAGTATCCATGAGCCTCTCTACCCTCTTGGAATGGTTCCTCCTAGCCTTAACCATCTCGAAGCTGTCCCGCCTGGCCATTACCCCTCCGATCAAATATCGTTCCTAGCTCCCCGTCCTGAAGTGTTTTCGGTACCTATTATGGCTAACTTATCCCTTCCTGACCTAACCCTAGGGATCCCAGTCTGGTACATTGATCCCCCAACCGCTATCCCTCCAGGTCAGCCCAAACCTTACCTTTCTTTGACCCTGATTCAACCGGTCCCCGTGACCCCTCCCCTAGCTCCCATGCCTCAGCCACCTCAACAGGAACCCACTCCTATTGAGACAGCTTCGAGAGAAGGGGGCAAAGCTCGCAAGAAGGAACCTAAAGACAAGGCTTCCTTGATAAACCCTGATCCTCCTCAGCCTCCAAAGCGTACCCCCCCCCCCTTTGTGTGATGTTGTCGGTCATGCCACCCATCATTGTCTTGAATTGTCTCGTATCAAGCCCATGGTCAATTTTTCGTTCCCTGAGTCTATGGTCCTTGGAGCCTCTGTTTGTTCCTCGATTGCAGCCAAGAACCCTAAGATTATTCACACCAACCAACCTTGTGCTTTTTGTGATCTCCATGGCCATTATACCCACTGTTTTCCCTGCCTCATGCATTACCGCGCCTCTTTGGAGGTATTTCGGGAGTACGAGATTGAACAGAGCCAGTCCGCCTCTCCCATCCTTGCGAAGTATGCTTCGAGCCAACTTGAGGATTTACCTACTCCCACTGACATTCCCCCTCCTGATGTCGAGATGATGGAGCCTGCGGCCATCATCCTCTACCTATCATCATTCATGAGATCCACAGTGGAAGCTCCCTCTGTGACTTCCCCTTCTGTTCTTCTCGACCTCCCTTCAACGATCACCCTGGGCTCAACATCATTGGATCCCTTATCTTCTTGTTCTTCCGTCACCCCCTGTGACGATGCGCATGTGAACCTTTCTTCTCATGATGATGAGTCAGGTAGCTTCACCACACCACGTGGTCTTTCTTCCACAAGTTACCCCATCTTCTATATTAATGATGACATTATGGAAGCATTCACCACCCCTGACTTTATCTATCCCCCCTTACATCAAACCCATGTATTCAAAGCACATACACCTTATGTCCATTACATTGACACCCAATGTTTGGGTAAGGGGGCACCCATATTTGAGAGTCCAGGAGAAGCAATTCTCTACAACTTTCCTAGTGTATCTGATCATGTCGACCCTATTACCCTTATTCTTCCCCATTTAGAAGAACCTCTAGAGTCCCATATCACTTCAGATCACTATAGGGATGATACCCCTCATCATTATTTCATGTTACATCAGCAACCCAGTCCCTTAGACATTGTTGTTGACCAACCTGTGGGTTTTCTAGGAGAGCACCAGTTCATTATCTCCAAATCCACTCTTTTGGATAGTGATACCATGTATTCCAACCCATAAAATTAGTCCATTTTCTTCATATATGCAGTAACAAATGAGATTGGTAATCCTCTATTCTCTTTCTCGAATTACATAACCATAACGAAAACAAATGGTGCACCACATCATAAAAATGTGTTTAGATTCCCCTTTTTTAAATACATTTTGGCAATACCATAAAATGCTTGGGGGAACCTATGCCCCTCAACCATAAAAATCCCAGCTCTCAGCCAAAAATAGCACTGAAACCCCCTTTCTCTGACAGGTTGCACTTTTCAAGTCATTTCCTGGGACAATTCGCAGTTTTCTACCCAGTACCTACTACCCAAGTCGTAGAACAGATCCCAAAAAGTGTGACCTGGCTTGTTCATGAGATCTAGGTGCCTAAACTAAAATTTTGATCCACTAAAATGAAAGAGTAGGGTTAGGCCTCTTACCTGCAACTAACGGATCTCGATTCCAGCGGTCGGTTTGTCCGCTACGATCACCACAAGTTTTAGGGCCTTCTCGCCTCTCTACATTCACAATAGCTACACTTGAAAATGAGTGAATTTGGAGGGAAAATGCCTTATTAAAAGAGAAACCCCAAATTTGTCTTTCACCCGCTACGGCCAAACCGTAGCTCAGTTTGACAAACTGTCCATACTGTTGGAAAGCTCTCACCGAGCTCTCAAATGACTATCATTTTTTATTTTTATTTTCATATTTCACCCAGACACATTTTGTCCAAGAAGGGTCACTTCACCACTCCTCAAAATTGGATTTCTTCACTTGCAACACTTGTGCTTGGGGCACCACTTTGCCTCCATACTTATCCATGCCCATGTTGATTTTCATCGTGAGTAACCATCTTTTATTCATGCTTTTATGTTCCCCATTGGACCTTTTCTGTGTGGAAGCATCATCAAGTCGCCCTTGTTTAGAGCATCAGAGTTGAGTCATCATCGCATCCATGGAGTCTATCCCAAGTCCCTTTGTATGCCACTATAGTCCTCCATCCTTCATTTCTTGGTTCCTCTCTCGTGTCACACATTGTGGCCTTCAGTCCTACTTTCCATTTTCCCAATTGATATTTTGTCATTTGTTGCCAGGTCATCCATGCCCTTCATGCTCTAACAAGGGAATTCATCAGCCCGCTACTCAGTACCCCCATTCCATCATCATCCCTGGTGTTAGTCTGTCAGTCGCTATACTATTATCTCTTGTGTCTTAGTTGAGGATCCCTTATTGCCTCACCTATGGTGGACCTCCTTCTATCAACATCAGCTCATTCATTCTAGAAGACAGGTCTAGAGGGCGGTGTACCTTGGTTCCAGCTTCCACTCTTGTTCAGTGCCTTAGATCAAGAAAAGGAACTCCTTATTGCCCTTTGACTTGATTTTTTCTCAGCTCCAGCTCCTTATGTCATGATCGAGATCTGTATACTTGATTTTTCAGTGATGCATTAGATTGTACCAGTGATTCTCGAGTGTGTGTGAGATGTTTAAGACCTCATGAGGGGGTGACCCTTCAAGTAGCCCCCCACATGCCCGGATGACCTCTTCATTACAGCCTTCGATGCGGCTCCACAGATTTGATGGTTCCGGCATCAACCGCATGCAGCACCTTTTATTTTGCATGTATCATTTAGAGTTTCAGATCCCTCTCTTGTTTACAGGGCCTCTTTGGTTGTACTTATATCTCATGTACTTAGATATTATTGTATAAGTCCTGGTTGTTATACCAGGCACAATATGTATGTGGGAACCGTTATCATGTTTTTCTCTGGCTCATGTTCATGCCAACATGTACTATATAGTTCAGTCCCTTGTTTACTGGATGCATTATTATTCGTACTTTGTCTCGGTGGGCATAGGTATGCCTCCCCCACCTCTTGTAGCACAGGTACTCACTCATAAAAGAGACTTGTCACACCTATAAGTCTCGCCTCCTCAGGGTCTTTTCCTCTAGTGCTTTGGTCTACCTTATATTTATTTCTCTCTGACTTTCCCTTCGGTGTCTAGTGATTGAGTTCTTACAATGTACTTCTGTCATATGATTAGCTCCTAACGCTCACACGCTGGGGGGAAATCTGTTACACCAATTTTTAGTCATCTAACATGTTACTATTATATGGACCAAAGTACTCCATGTAAGACCAATTTTACCCTAATTAAAATTTCTTTCACTATGAAAAATAACTTAGTTATCCATAATTTATTAAGTTTTTTGTGGTCTAAATAGAAAACCCCGTGAGGAAATATTGAAAAAATCCATATTTGTTTGATTTTCCTCAAGGAATAATTAGTTAAATAACAGTTTAATTAATATTCCTGGTCATATTTAACCCAAAATAGGAAAATTATTAGATAAATCATTATTTATCTTATTATTTTCTAGGAATAATTATTTAAGCATTATTTAAATAATATTCCTTGTTAAATTTGACTAAATTATTTATAAATTATTGAATAAATCATTATTTATTTAATTATTACTCAACCACATCCTTAAAATAATAAATAAATCATTTATTTATTTATTATTTACAAATAAAGGGATTTGACCAAATTCAAATTCTTTTTCTCTCCAACAAATATAATAAAATATTCCATAAAATTTGGATCTAGATTTGGTTAATAATATTTTAATTATGCACCAATATCTAGAGTAACACAATATTTTGTTATAAATAGAAGGGTTTTTACATTCATTCACTACCTTTTGTTGCCTAAAGATCACTCTAGATCTATACTTTTGGTCTGACTTTGATCCTCCATCATTGTCATATTTTGCTACCATTTTTCTTGTGAGCTCCCTTTGAGTTCTATCTTTTGTCTCGGTTTTATACACCATCAAGAGAGAGAGATATTAGATCTGAAGTGTTGAGGACATACAACAACCCATCCCATTGAGGGGGATTGGTAACATCTTTCTATGTTCCCTTCCCAGGTGTCATAAATACAAAAATTATTTAAAAATATTCGTCTTTTCTATTGGAAGCATGGAGCAACTCTTGCTTTTATTTACTACTTAATGTCTTTAACTGCATAGTTCTGGATTTTGTAGCATTTTTCTTGGTCAACTAACTACAGATCTAAAGAAATTGGTAGCCATCTTTGATGTTAGGGTTGTTTTTTATGCACAGCCAAAGTGGGTTTTTTTCGTATGCTTGCGATTAGAATTCATCCTAACAGCTTGGATCAATATTAATCCCATCTTTAGATATAATATGCCCAAGTAACTTCCCTGAAGTCAGAGCAAAAATGATTTTAGTGGGATTGAGAGAAATTTCAAACCTTCTACACTTCAGCAGAATATTTTCTATATGCTTCAAGTGGTCTTCCTCTCTCCTTGAGAAAACTGTTATGTCATCCATATAGACAACCACCAACTCATCCTTCTCCTCAACAAAGGAAATGCCCATTTCTCTTTGAAAAGTTGCTCCTACATTCATCAGACCAAAGGGCATTTTGGCATACATGAATGTGCCCCATGGTGTGGTAAAGGTCGTTTTCTCCTCATCTTCTGGATGCACTAGTATTTGATTGTACCCTGAAAAAATATCTAGCATAGACATCCTTTGGGAACCAACAATGTTTTGCAGAATTTGGTCCATCTTTGGAAGAGGGTAATTTTCCTTCAAAGAGGCTTTGTTCGAGTTTCTAAAGTCAATGAAAATTCTTATTTCTCCACTTTTTTTCCTGAATGGAACCAATTTTGCAAGCCACTTTGAGAATCTGATTGGAACAATAATTTTGGCATCAAAAAGCTTATTGATTTCCTTCTCAATCAGAGGCATGAGAAGTGGATTAATCCTCCTCAGCTTCTGCTTGAAAGGCTTTTCATTTTCTTTAATAGGAATGGTATGTTGAATGACATTAGGATCATACGTTTTCAAATCAGCATAACTCCATGCAAAAACATCTATGAACCTTTTGAACATCTCAATATATTTTTGTTTCATGTCAGCTGAAAGAAACTTTGAAGGCTTTATTATTTTTGGCATTATTGTACCAATGTTACAACTCTCTACCTCTTCATCATCAGCTTGTTTCCTAGGAGATTTGAAAAAATAATTCTGGTCAAAAATATTTTCAAGTGGGATTAGACCTTTAGGTATATAATTATTCTTTAGCTGTAACACTTCAGAATTTCCCTTTGTTAGCATGTTTTGTTGATCTACTTGTGTGCTTTCAAACTCCTCTTTCAGCTCTATAAAGTTTTTGACTTGTTGGTCATCCTCAAAAACTTGCCAATGTATGATTTTGTCATGGATAGCAGGTCTATAATGAACTTAAACCTCATACCTTTCAATGGAATGTGCAGGAAAAATAAACAGAATTGCAAAGACAGCGAGGGAGTTAGCTACTGAGTTTTGGTCCCTAGTCTTCACAATAAATGATTATTCTTGAAAATTCTCTAACATCTCCATGATAAAATTTCAGTATGCTCTCATTTTCACATCCTTGGTTTGATATACACCCTCAACTTGTTTAATAAATAATTCAGAATATACACAAACAGAAATATTTTGGGTGCCCAATATTTTCAAAATTTCTCAACCCAAAAATAGAGATTCATACTCATTCATGTTATTTGTGCAATCAAAGTTTAGTTTGAAAGAAAAGAACTTACTTTCAACTTATGGAGTTGTGATCCAAATTCCTGCTTCAGCCCCCTCTCTTCCTGCTGATCCATCAAAGTGTAACAACCACCAACCTTCTGCCTTCTCTTCACTAATTTGCTGATTTTCTACCTGCTGATTTTTTGTTTCCTGAATTTATGTTTGCTAATTTTCTGCTTTCTTTTCATCTTCTTCTTCATCATTCAATTCATTAAAAATAATAGCAGATCCTAATTCAGTGTCAGTAGGATAGATTGGAAAATTCTAAGGTTTTTCCTTACTACTTACCATATAATCCATCCTTGTTTCTCTGTATAGTCATCTTTTCTCACCAAAAACAGGAATGGTGGCATAAGTTAGGTCCATCTACATGGTGCCTTTGATCTTTGTTGCCCATGATCTTGATAACAGCATGCCAAAATTAGGTGGAATGTCTGCTACCACAATGTCCATTACCACTGTCTTGGCAAGGACTTATGTAAGACCAACAACAACATCTTTTATTAAACCAATGCACTGAACTCTTTTTGAATCAAAGGAAAACAGATCCTTATATGGCCTAGTAATTTCCAATCTGATAATTTCCATAGTTAATTTGGGCATGAGGTTATGAGAGGCCCCTGAATCCAACATGGCATTGTGTAATGTCATGTCATGAATACTAAGACTGACATAGAAAGGAGGAACCTCTTCATTATGCTCATCCTCCAATATTGGACCCAAGTATATGGTTGGATGATCTTCTTGAACATCAAGGATATTGGCAGCTCCTAGTTGGGAATTCAACATTTTTACAATTTTACTTCTGTATTCATTGACCTTTAGAATTTCTCCAAAAGGTACTGGAATTTTGATCTTGGAGATCTCACTCTCCAAACTGAAAACAGAAGCATACTTTTCAATCTCTTTAGCAGGAGGAGGAGGTGGGGGATCTTTTCTAACTTCAGCGTCTTTAGGGCATATTTCTTGGGCTGTGTTTTGTTTGCATTAATTGGAACATTTCTGTTTCTGAGGTTGTATTGTTTCTGCATCTCAAAGATTGCATGTTTATATCCTTTAAGATAATCAAATGGTTCCTCAACCTTGTTAACATCATGATCTGACTCATCATGTTCTTCCTTAGTCAAAAACATCCCTAACATGTTTTCATCTAAGCAATGAATTGAGTCTTCTTGTATTGCAGGCTGATATTCTTCATCAACTAAATTTTGTTGAAAAGGAGGCCTTACTTGAGGGTTAGGCTGAATTCTTTTTTCCCTTAGTCTCTGCTGGTTTTGAGGTATTCTGAACTGAGGATTTCTAAACTGAGGTTCATGTTGTGCAGGAGGAGTAGAGGCATTCCCAAGGGCAAGCCTATCCATCAGTTTTTCCATTGTCTTCATCATGGAGTCAAATTTGTCATCTGAGGTGGAAGGCTTATCTTCTTCTTTCAATTTGTCTTTCCGATCTTGGACTGTTTAGCTGCTATCATATTGACCTCCACCTTCATAGCATCATTTTTCATTTCAGCTAGTGAAGGGGCTTCTCTTTCTCTTAGCAAGATATAAAAATCATAGTCAAAAGCCTCAGCATATCTCAATTGAGATGATCCTAGTGGAGGCTTTAGATGGACAGGGATGGAGTCATAAACTTTGTTAAATCTCTTTGAAAAAATTTGAACAGTTTCATCAACAGCTCTTTTCAAACTATTATACTCAATGAGGGATTGTACAGGGTTGGTTATATTTCCTCACTTTCTCAAGAATATATCTTCAAATTCATTCCAATTATGTAGGCTTCCTGCAACAAGGGCTTTGAACCACTTTCTTACCTCACCAGTAAAGCTTTGAGCAAATAATATCATCTTGAAATCCTCATGGTCAACCTCCTCCCTGTTTATGAAGTCATTAAACTGGTCTACATGCTCTTCAGCTATAATTTCCTCATCACTTCCCCAAGTTTTGATTCTAGCAAAATATTTTTTAGGAAGGGCATTAAGGACAACTAGAATAATAAGAGGGGCATACCTAGCAGGTGCAGAAGTAGGTGTAGGTGGTACATTTCCTACCATGATGACTGGAACTATGGTAGTTTTAAAGACAACAACAGTAAAGGAAGAGGAACTGTTAGGAGGAGGGTTGGTTGGTCTTTGTTTTCCAATCACAATTGAACTCCAATCAGGTAGAGGGACACCAGATTTACTTCTTCACAATATTTCAAATGGGTCTAATTCCTTGAACCTATCCAAATATTTCCTTTCTAACAATAACTCAGATGTGACTGCTTCCCAAAACTCTTATTTATCTTTTTGAGTCACTAAGGCTGAGGTATCAATACCTCTTCTATGTAGGTCTAAGACAATTTCAATCAATTATTTTTCATTTTCAGACCTAAACAAGACTTCCTGAATTTTATATTCAAACTTTTTATCTTCAGGACTTCTTAAAACTTTAGAGGACAAGGCTTTTGTGTGTAATGGAGTACCTGATTGTGTAGAAATGTTGTGAATGCCTCTAGAAATTGTGTTTGGATTATCCACAATTATAGGTGGATCTGGATCAGGATTACTCCTCGTGTATATCCTTTTCGAATCCACCTTTGAACATGAAAATTTTTAATGGAGTCACCAACATAGTTGTAGCCTCAAACAGATTCTGAGCTCCTGCTATCTTCAAGAGTTCAGCTTCAAAATTTCGGGAAATGTATATCTTCAGGCTCCTTGAAGACGCACCAAAATGTTATCATAAAATTGTACTTGATTGGTTGTTGATCAGAAAACTCTATGTAACTATTTCAAACCATCTTTTGACTAAATCTTAGCCTCTTCAATCTGAGAGGGCTCTCTCAAAGGGGTTTATGATATTAGATAATGATAATAATAGATGGATAACTCTAATTGAAAAGTAACTTGATTTTTATGTATGTAGGTTGAAAATAATACAGACTTACTACCATTGGGATTATGGATTCCAGTTGGAGGAGTCCATTTGTCCAAAAATTCCACTTGGAGGAGTCCAGTTGTCCCTTGACCTGTTGGAGGAGTCCAGTTGTCCAAAACTTCCACTAGGATGCTCCAAAATCTTCAAAAATTGCTCATTACAAAAACATGACAGTTTCGTAGCATGCAAAAAAATAGCTTTTGCACCCAAAAATTCTGCTCCTTTGTTGTTCCATGGTGTCAACCAAGACATGACACATCACCACCACCATTATCCCTCCTTAAAAAAATACAAAAATTGATTTTAGAAGAAAATAAGTTGCTACAGAAATTTTTGTAGCATTTTCTTGGCTTTAAGTCTAGGAAACACCATGAAATTGTGAAAAAATGCAGAATTTCGAGATTTCAAGACTAACTGCAAAAGGTGACTTCCAGCTATAAAAACTTGATCTTCAATGTGCCATGAACCTTGTAAAACACATTCAAACTAAACTTAGGATCCTTGTGGTGTTTCCTCTTCATTAATGATCATTTGAGCAATTGGCTCTTCAATTACAGTCATCGTTAAGCCTTTTTTCTCGAGCTCGTCATGAACCAATTCTAATTGCTCTTGAAGGTATTTGATTTGGTCCTTCAGTGTGCTATTCTTAGATTTCAAGTGCAGATTCATTTTTCTGATATGCTTCACCTCTCCTCTCAATGGCTGAGTCCATTTGATCAATTGTTGTGTGTTATCTAATATCTTTAACACACTTATGACCTACTCTTCCCAAATTTCTTTCATTTTCTCAAACTGTACCTTTTGAACCTTGTGCTTCCTTGCCTCTTTCTTCAAGACTAATATTTCATCATTTTCCAGCTTCAACTGCTCATTAAGGACCTCAATCTCTGTTTTTTCAATGATTTTCTCTTTTCCTTTTCTTTGTTTAATGACTTATTCTTCTTTTGCGGGTGAGGAAAGGTCAATGATGCTTGGTGGTGGCTGGACACTTTCAGTGACCTTCTGAGCTTATTTACTACTTTCCAAGACCTTTCTAGCTTGTCTTGTCATTGGTTTCCTAGCTTGAAACATGAATTCTGCATCTTCACCTGCAAACTCTAACTTCTTAGTTGTTTTGGATTTCTTTAGCTTCTTCCCTCTCTCATCTATATCTTCAGCTTGAACTATGGGAGTTTCTTCAATATCAATAGCATGAAAAATTTCATCTAAATTACCCTTAGCCACTATTTGGCTTCTTGTAACCCTCTTACTTCCATGTTTTCTCACCGTTGGCTTTTTTTTTGCTGGTGTAACTTTGGGTGTGTCAGCTTTCTGCAATGGTGTCTCCATAATCACTGGCTCAATTTTCTCTGCCACTGAAGGTGATGGTATATCTCTAGGTTTAGGAGTTCTTTTAGGCGTAATGGAATCTACTTCAAAACCACTAACAAACAGAAAAGATGACCAGTCTCTATCTAATATTTTTAACTCCTCTAATACCAACAACTTGATTAAACCATGATGAAAAAGTGAGGTTTCATTTCCTATAAATTTATATTTAACTTTGTCTGAAATTTTAGCTAAGATTCTGTATAAGTAAAAAGGTAAATCAAGAGACCTCTTACCAAAAAAATGTAGCAGAAGCCTGAAGTGGTAGGAATAAACCATACGATATCTCCCTTCACAAGTGAAATACTTCTGAATGATTAGAAGCTTCTTTGAGAATTTGTCTTTCATGTAGCTCCTTGGGATAGCATTTGTGAGATCAATCTCACTATGCTATGGCTTGAAAAATTCCTTACATTCCTGCATGGTGAAATTGAAACCTTTGAACCATTGTTCTCCTCCTCTATAGATTCTTGTTGTTGCTGCAATGGTCTCTGGTGTTACAGTGAGGTTCAATATTCCCACCTTTGAAGTTGTCCCATTGAAAATGATGAAAAAATCCTTAGAAACCTGCACATGGCATCCTTGCAATATTTGGAAAAATTGTAGACACCCTGTTCTTTTGAAAACTTATGAGGCAGTTGGGTCTTCATTCAGCAAATTCATGTCTGATGGCTCAAAACTGAGGCAGTGGCCTCCTTTTTTGGTCTTCCTATTTGCAGCCATGGTGCTTTTATATCTTCTCTACCTTGCTTGATCAGTGACACCTGCAACTTTTTAGAATGCCAGCAACCAACTTAGCTTGGTGAAACATCTCTCCAGAACTCAGTAGCATGCAAATATGGAGCGGAGAATGAAAAATGACTCAATTGGGTAATGTTTTAAAGTTTCAATGACAACCCATGGCTTAATCATGACTCATACATGCGAAAAACAGTAATAATGACCTTAGCCATGACCATTGTACGTTGATTTAACCCTAACTGACTCGAATGACATCCACCCTAACACTTCTAATCATTGACTAACACCTAGCACCTGATTTGAAAAGACAGACAGAAGTACATCTTTTCATAGTGTAGTTAGTTAAATTCCTGGAAATTTCACTACGAAAGTATTAGCAGTTTCGTAGCGAAAACTGCCATTTTACTATGTAATTCACTACGAAAACAAGAAATCTTGGCTAAAATGACCTTTTTTAATTCAAAAACTTGGAAAATGAAATATGTCAGCGAATGATGACTGATGGGACATGATATGACTTGAATGGGGGTGGGTTTTGACCTTAGGATAGGCTAATATGAAAAAATTTAAATTTTCCTAATGAACTCTATGACCATACCTTTGACAAATGAACTTCTAAGATTATGTCAAATGATGTTTCACTTTTTATGAGTGATAACACCCTGGGTCATTATATTTAATCAAAAAATTCTAATCAATCATTAGTTCGGACAGTTTCCCCATAACATGGATAGTAGCAGGGTCTTTCGGTTTCCTTCCAGGATTTTTGACAAACATATCTCTCACTATTTTGGCATAGATATGTACTTCCTTAAGAGCTTGTAATAGTGGAATCCGCACATACAAGTTATGTAATTCCTTGAGGAACTAAGATTCAGTTTGTGAAGCTAGCCCAGTTTCAATTAATCATTGAGGGTATGGAGGATCCTAAACCCTAAAAATTGATTCAGTTGTCACAGATGCACCAGCACTGCTTGGGTTGGCTAATGTAGAAACAACAGGCTTTCCCAAGTTGGCTCTTATAGGTGTAACATAAAGTGTTGTATCAGTTGTTACAGGTGTAAAAATTGTTTCAGAACTGACTATATCTCTATTAGGTGACTCAAATTCTTCCTCGGTAATGATGGGAGTATGTTTTGTTCTGATTACTTTTCCTAATTGGATTTGAACCTAATTAATCCCAATAGGAGTGATAAGATAAGTCTGGAAAGTAACCAGGGCATCTATGCTTTGAGATTCCTTATTATTTGGAAGGGGTTAGGTTGCACAGGTAATTGGGGTCGGACAGGAGGTGCAGTAGTTTGAAGAGGAGGCAGTTGTAACTATTGTTACATTGGTAGTGCAGAGGACACTGGGCCTTGGCCATTACCTCTCCAATTCTAACTCCAAGGATAAGATTACGATGGAGGATATTCCATTGGTGGAGGGGAAGGCCACTAGTTCCATGGTGAAGGAAATTGTGTTGAGGAAGGAGTAGGATATGGGCATGGAAATTTCTGACCATTATAAACATTATATTAAGGATTAAAGGAGGAAAAATTTAGAGGCATACCTGTAGGTCACGGCTGCCATGGTCTCTTTGATCCGATAAAGTAGGAAGACTAAACATCCTCGCTTGATTCCTTAAGCATTGATTTCAATATGGGTAGTTATAGGCATTGACCAGTGGAATGCACCAACTCACAGATGTTGCACAAGCTGGCACTATTCAGACCGCATTCTCTTTCTAAATTTTTATTTTTTTATCGAGGACAAAATATCACCAAAGCTACTTCAGCTTCTGCTTCTACTTTCTTAACTTGTACCATGGTAATATGAGTAGACAGAGTACTAAGGAGTTTAGTTTTAAAATACTCAAATAGATTTCTGATCTCTACTCTAGTTATTCCTCCACTTGTGGACTTCTGTATCTGAACTGAAGGGTCCCGAACTAAACTTCTGCCCTTGACCGATCCTCTTGAACTTTGCATACAGAACTTCATTATTTCTTCAAGCAGTTCTTGCGATATGTCTCCTTTCCCCAACAAATTCAAATGCTCCAGACAGTCATCTCTTATCCCTCTTAGGAATATAGGTTTCAGGATTTCTAGGGCTAAGTTACCAAACTTATACCTTTGTAAATTATAATGGAATCGTTCCATGTAGTCTTCTAATCTTTCCTCTTCCTTCTGTGTAATTCTAAATATTTCTTCCTTCAAATCCTTAGTTCGACAGTAATCCTGATACTTAAAGAGGAAGGCCTCCCTCATGTCATTCCAGGTTCGGATCATGCCAGCACCCAATCTCATGAACCATCTTAATGTTTCTCCCTTTGGAGTAGCAGGAAACAATTTCAACTTCTGGGCATCTGAAGTGTAGTCATAACTCCTACACAGCACATCGAACTCGAAAATAAGGGTATCAGGATCTTCAACAGCCATCCCTTGAAAGGACGGTAGAGATGATAAAGGAATATTTTTCATAGGATCTTCATCCTGTATCACCAATATCTGGAATTCAAAAGTAACAATGTCATCTATCTTAATATTATCACCCCCCATGGTTGATCCCTCCTGATGGAATGAACTGACCTCAGGATATGCAGGGGATTGAAAAATAAATAAAGGATCAGGTTTTTCCAGGACCAGTTGTTTCACTGCATTACCCGCATCCAAATGATGATCAACTAAATGTTGTTCCTTAAGCCCCTGATGGTCCTCACTGGTCTCCCCTTTTCCTTCAATTTTCAGATTTTTATTAATGGCTTTCCGCTGTTGTTTCAAATCTGGAGTCTTGATATCATGAGTGGATATGTTGTTTGAAGGGTGATGAGGTCCAGACACAGAAGGTACCTATGCCTCAGGCTTTGATATAGTAGCATATTTTTGTGGTCTCGTCTTCCTATTATCTCTGTATGAAGTATACCATTCCTTCTATGCTTTTGAGATCAGATCTCCAAAGAATATATTTCTTCCCAAGTCTACACTCTTCTTTTCCTTTTTACGACCTGTCTTTCCTGTAATTAGTTACAGTGGGGGTGTTTTGAATTTCTCTATTGTCCTACTAGCACACATGGAGCCTATGTATCAATCCTTCCTACAAGTGCTTCAGTTTCTACAGTGGTGAGCCCGCCCAAGTACGTTAGAGCGATGCGCAGGTACATACCTCCTGTCTTATCACCCAACAATTGTATAGCTAAAGACACACAGAATAAAAACACCCAAAACTCACACTTTTAAGTTCCCCAGCATAGCAATGGTGAGCCCACCCAGGTATGTTAGAGCGATGTGCAGGTTCTTACCTCTCATCTTACCACCCAGCAATTGATGACTAGGGACACCCTATCATCAAATAAACAATTATGGTTGATTGGATCATCACTGTGTTGACGGGAAAATCTGTCTGGCCAACAGTAGGGGATCTCCCCGGTAAAAAGTCCCAAATAGACCTTGAACCGTTTGGAATAGGGATCCCGTCCGGGGTGTGGGTCCAGCTACCGCTGATTTATCCTTTCTTTGGGTCTCGCTTAAACTCTATAAAACAGTGGATACACACCTAATCAAATGATACAAGACATATGATTGATGCATTAAATGTACACACAACACTATGAGTAGCAAGAGGAAATAATAAAGCATGAAGACCGAAGGAAATGTTGTTAACAACACTTCATTAGGGTCATGCTTGTAAACTGTTCTGGCCACAAAGGAAACAGTTCCTCATGGCAAGAAAACCCTTCACTTCCTAAAAGTTTTAAATGGTAACACAAATGCTAATAAACAAAGTCATCAACATTCGTTAAGAAAGTGAAATGAACTCAACCACCATTAACATACTCAGCAAAATGTTATGCAATTGTGATATGAATTAAAAATACAGTTCCCTTAATCTAAAGATGTTCAGAAACTGAAAACATAATACTCAATAGCGCTCATACATATGAAAACACCAGATCCACAAAGGGATTTTTCAAAATGCTTGTATTCATGCTTAAATGTATAATCCTCTGGTAATACAATATACTCAGCTCGAGTCCCAAAAAAAAGATCCGTTTACAAGCTCCCGAAGGAGTATTTATAATAAAAAACTTTCCCCTTGGGCTTCCTTGACTTTTCATCTTCCTGACCGTGGGTTTCCTTGCAACCCGTGACCTCAAACAATATGTGACCTGCGACTTCGGGCAAATTTGTGACCTGCGACCTCGGGAAGATTCGCGACCTGCGACCTCGGGCAGATACGCGACCTGTGACCTCGAACAATCTGCAACCTACGACCTCGAGCAGATTTGCGACCTACGACCTTGGGAAGATTCACGACCTGCAACCTTCTTGGATCTTGTGACTTTGTGACCCAGTCGTTGGGTCGCTGGGTCGCGTTGTTGAGCGTTTGGCATGGAACACGATTCCGTGACCTAGCGACCTGAGGAAATTTACGACCTGGGGGTTTTGTCCCTTCTACATTCCTCTTGTTGAGATATTCTTAGCTCCCGCCATGTGAACCATCATTTCTAGGTAAGCGACAAACTTCCTCATCTGGGTCATCATCATAATCTCCTCATGTTACCTGCGTGTAAGCGTATTATATTAGCCATGTGTAACCTGTTAAATTAGCCTCACGCATACAAACATTTTATGCATGTTGAGGAAGTAATAAATATATAAACGTAGATGCATAAAAGGTATATTGACACATAAAATCAGGAGATCTTAAATATTAGCTTGGACCCCTGTATAGTCATGTTCTGTAGGCAATATATGCTTTTAGAAAAGAGGCCATTCCAAAGTGGGGTCGCATAGTCGGAACTTTCATGGGTCATAGCCTCTAGTGGATGCACACGAGTAAGGTCGCACCTCCTGACTAGTAGCAAATGTTGCGACCCCGCAACTTGGGTTGCGGTCGCATAGTCGGCAAGTCGCACTATCTGGACCCTTCTCTCACTTCCCACGATGGTTGACTGCCAAAATATATTGATCCAGGGAGGAGTCAAATCTCGCAACCTTTCAACCTCATCAAGCTTTAGATTCATATTTTCGGTAAGCACATCCACTCTAATCTCGGCCATGTATTCATGTTGAAGTGCTTCTACCATGTTGTTTCCTTTCCGGGGATTAAATACAAGCATTCTCTCTACCGAATCCACAGCCCGTTTGTCTGCTACATCCACAAATATGCGCTCAACGGAAGCGAAGGAATAGGAGGTAACCGGCTTTTTTACCAACTGGCGGGTCTCTGCATCAGAAATCATTTCTGAGAGATCTTCATCATTGGGGCCAGTAATTGTGTGAGCGATCTTCACTATAATGTCTCTATGCCGCTTGACATCTGCGAAACCCAACGATGATGCTGGTGTTTGGAGCAACGAGTCTGCAAAAATGCCACCCATCGACCATACACCAACAGCGGGGCTGTAATGAAACTGATTGCCCGTGCGTCTTAGAAACAACTCCGGAGGCCTATAGTTTTTGGCGATGACCCTATGACTCATTCCAAGTTCTTGTATTATTCCAGCAAGACCAAAGTCACCTATTTTACAGTCTGGTTCTCCGTTATGAGAATATTTTGGGGCTTCAAGTCGCCATGCAACACATTCCCAGAGTGAAAATGCTGAAGGGCCCTCAATAACTGGTTCATAATCAACTGAACATTCAAGGGAGCCGCTGATTGGTGGCTGCTGCTTTCATCTACTCAATTTGTAGACTTTATAGAGTCTTCCAAATCCTCATGCACCATTTCCATCACAATATAAATATTGTCAAGATTATGTTCACTAATAGGTCGCATGATCTCCTTCAACATCACAATAAAAGGGCGCTTGATTTGGCTGTGAATTAACACTTCAGACATTACTCTCTCTGTATAAGCCGGGTTTTTGAAAATACTTTCTAATTTCTTGATGGCAATGTTCTAAACATTGAACCAGATCGTGATTTTCGCCTCCTCTGTCACTTATACATCCACTTTTGGAATGCACCAGCCTTCATTCTATTTTGCATGGCCTGAAATTATGGCATGCTGAGATACGAAAGACATGTTGTGCATTAAAATTTCCGGTTTCGGTGCATTAACATGGAACGTTATGATACATTTCCAAACGGGTCACCAAAACGGCGGATCATATCACCATTTCTTAGGCATCCATTTGGAAAGCTGACTCACCTCCTCTAGCATTTGTGGCACCTAGCTTGGCATCGGTGGTGAGCTGGATCTATGATATCACCCATGGCGTATTACGTAACCACCATCTATCGATAAACAAGCTGTGGCAAGCGAGGAGCATCTCTGGTGCTGACACGTCTTTTTGTTAACCTGTGTTCTGGTTCTTCAACGACGTGGTTTAAAACCATACTTGGGCATCGTTTAAACATAGGCTATGGGCTATCGTGATTCTACAACTCCGTCCTTGATTTGACTGTTATTTCGTTACAATTATTATAAAATGCCATCGTGGCTTTGTCAACCTTCCGCTCTAAATTTGTTGTCACGTTCTGCTCCGTAGTTTTCGACCACCACATATATATATATATATATATATATATATATATATATATATATATATATATATATATATATATATATATATAGGCTCTGAATGTTTCATGCATCCATTCGAGCCCCTTTGCAACGTTTTGATATGGTTCTGCTTCGCCATCTCACATGGTTTTTGAAACCGTGTGCTTTAACGTAAGTTATTGGATTGTCAACTCTGCTTTCCTTTGACCATAAATTGTACAATGTCGCGGTGGGTTAGTTGTAATATTTCACTTTCATATAACCACTCCACCGTTTTACCATAGTTTGAAACACCACCATCGAAACGCTTGCATCCATTTGTAATGTGTTTTCATATAGTTCTGATCCGCAATTTTATATCGTTTGGAAACTACATTGTTTTGCGCCTTGGTTTAATTACATAATATTTAAAAATCATAACCTTGGTCCATCGAAAGTGTGCCCGCCATGTAGCTTAGGTCTAACAAACATTTCTTCCCTTCCCCAATTTTCCATAGTTGTCAACACAACTCAAAATTATTGTCAGTTCAGAAGAATGGCCTTTTATAGAATTTGTACAATCTCCAAAGACAAAATGTACTTCGCCATTATCAGATGTACCTTGAACAGCTAAAGACTTATAACCAAGAGCTTCCTTCTATGTTGTCATAATGGGTCAAATTTGTGCATGCAATAAATTATTATGGACCTCAAATTACCAACAATTATACTGTCTGATCTATGCGCTTTTGGATCGACATCATCATGGCCAATCACATTGTGACTAAGCTGCAATTTTCTGTGGGCCCTTTGCATAATCACCTCCTCAACTATGTTTAATGCTTATTGCCAAAACATGATGCAGTTGACCAACATGATGAGCACGCTGTAATGCTTGCTTGTCAACTTGTGGATTTCAGTCCTGCTCACAGAAAATGACAATATCAGCTCCTGCAAGATTCAAACCCGCACCACCAGCTCGGGTAGATATTAAAATACAAATGCTTCATGAGTATCATCATTGGCCTTTCTGATGTCACTTGACTCTGGCAGTGTTGATTCTTTGCCACCAAAGCTTTGCACAGTTTCAAAACGCTCTTCTGCTCTTACTAATCCATTAAGACACTCATAAGAATACCTTCGCAGCTCTAAGTAATCCCAAAGAATTTCTAAGTGTTCACCTTCTTCAAATGGCTCTGGCTCCACACCATTGAAAAGATAATAATGGTTACATGTCTTTCGCAGTTGTACCACAATATTTTGTAAAGATTGATGCTGAGTGCCTGAACCACTTGTTTGAAGTTGGGCCACTCTTGATGCAATACAGATACATAATTTTCTTTTGAAGTGGGGCCAATGGAGCCAGTACTGTAACCCCAGACAGTGGTGGCAATGTAAGAGTTCCGTTCTTGACAAGTAAATCTTTTGTACTCCGAAGCATGAATGCATGCACAATATATCTTAGCATCTTGAACTGTTTGCTACATCCAGAGGTATTGTCACCTTGAGTCAAGGTCGCAACTTTAATGGACACAACACCGAAAGGGGCATAGGCATTTATGTTGATCTTTCAAGTAAGCCAACAAACTTATAGCCTGCAATGCTTTCCCAAGTCCCAATGTGACCGCAAGTTCCCTTGACTGGCGCGGCCTTATTTCCTGCGTACATGCGATAGATGTCCTCCGCTTCTCATGTTTCAACTCGCACTACTCTTATCCTTCTCATCGGTGTGGTGATGACATTTTGAGTGTATCATCTGTGAGTTTGACCTGTATGAAACATTATAACATTAATTATTTTACTCTTTGATAATGGTGTCCCTAGATAAAACATATGAGACTAACGAGCTTAAGAGAAGTATTCAAAAAACATGCTTAATGACCCATGGAGAGAGGGCTACTAATGTACATCCTCCATGCACAGAAAAGTTCCTATTCAAGCATATGTTGGATGATCCCTCCCACACATGGCGTGATTGGAGCAACAGCATCTGATCATGATGGTGAGAAAGCTCATGAGGGGTTGGGGATAGGTCGGTGGGATGTCACTGACTGTTGGTCGGGTGAAATACTTGAACGCCTAAGCGATCAGAGGGAGAACCCAAAATTTTAAATATACCCCAAAATTTTGGGTGATGTTGTAGCGACTACAACACACTGCCATCCCCAGAAACGGCACCAAAATTTTGGATTTTATTAATCACTATTTAAATGACTAAGATGGTACACATAAATAATAAATCCAGGGACATATTTTATCTCAATGATAGTTGCACTATCTATGTCGATACATCAAACCAGAAGCAAAATCAAAATAAAGTGGAATCGTTGCTGAAACTTAACACTCGTGTAGGAATAAAAAAATCTACAGGAATGTAATCATGCCTCAATTAAATGGTACCTATCGCGCCACACAACAATTACACCAGTTGGTATTTCTAATCACATCCGTGTAACAACATAATAATATCAAAATTGAAGCAGATCTACTTACAGCCAGAATGAAAACAACAACACTTCCACCAATACACAAATCAAATAATAAATATATTACAGTAGTTTAACCATTACAGTCCCTACTAAAGAGGAGGGCCCTTCCTCCCTAGCAGGGCGCAAGAAGAGATAGAAACTAAATGGAAATTAAACCAGATAATGCATGTAACAGCATCAACGTGATATCTTTGTATTAATGTGACCAAATTACAGAGCCAAAAGTAATATTGTTCTCCACTAACCCCTTGACATCAAGGTTCAAGATTTATATAATGGTTACATGTTCATAAAAACAAGGAACGAATCAGTCATGAGAATCTTACGATTCTCATGCTGATCAAAATAAGATACATATAGTTACAACCACTTCCTTAATAAAAATTATGACTGGAAGAATATGGATTACAATCAAAACTACCTAAAATTTGTCATCCTAAAATACAATATGTAATGACTTCTACAGTTGTCATGGAAAATGACAATTATAGTGTAACAGCAATTTAGGACATGTCAGCATCCGAAAGTTGATGATATCCAATCAGCAATACAACTGTAATAGCAGTTTGTAGTGGGTCTGTAATAGCACCGTGATGTAACATCATCATAGTGTAACAACTCACTATAATAGCACACTTTCAACTACTTCTGTACACCTCATACTCTAGATATTTTGTGCTAAGAATAACATCTGGAAGGACAGCAAAATACCAGAGAACTTCTTCCAACATTCGTCCCAGTTAGACAAAAAAAGGAAACGATACATCATAATAATCAATGGAATGACAAGATAATGAAATAAGGTTAAAACAACAATTTTTAAGTTAGAAAATAAGGGGAAAAGGCAAAGGTAGTCCCAAGGTTTGAGGTCACAAGGTAAAAATTGGGGAACCAGATGTAGGAAATAAGTACAAAAATGGCACCCAACAGGTTGCAGGGCTAGAATCCTATAGGGTTGGCTACAAGGTAAATATAAAAGGCATAGGACCTAATGAATATGGTCGAGGTTGAATAGTGTTTGTTGCGGAATATCTGGATAGGAAGGTTAAAATACTTAGGCCTAAAGGATTAGGGTCGAGGGTATGTTTAGAGATTGAAACAGGTCGAGGTTAAGGGTGATTAGAGGCAGTTGTTAGGAAACACTAAGGAGACACCTAATGGAGGTTGAGATATGATCATGGGTTGGTTAGGGTCTATTTTAGACTAACCACAACTAATTAAAGGAGGTTGATTTTGGTTAAATAATTTTTGTAGTAGCTTGCTAGTGTAATCGAGAAGGATATGATCTAGGATAGTGAGGCCACAAGCCTATACCAAGATTCTGAGATAGGACATAGATCAAGAACGCCTAGTTAGGGAATATCTCAAACTTAATAGGTAATGGCATTGACTTGTGTGGAATCCAAGGGTTTGATTAGGATAAAGGAGAGTTTGAGGCATAGAAAAAGGTAGGCCTAGAGAGCCCATATTGTTTGGAAAACAAGGCAAGGAGTATTTCAGGTGGACAGTAAGGGAGGCGGTGGTCAATAGAATTTTGACATGTGAAAAAGAAGCTGGTTGTTGGAAATATTGTCATTGATGGAAAAGGAGCAAGGCAAAGGAGCAACATTAGAAGAATAATCTATAGCAGAGAGAAGCATCAAAGAGGCATGGAGAAGCTTTAGAGTTATTATTTAAGGCAAAGGAGAAGCAAAGAAGAAAGGAGAAGAAAAAGATGAAAAAGACAGTGTTATACATCAAAGAAGAATATTGTGCAGTGCAGGGCCACTTCAAGCTATTTTGTCTTCAAAACGGTGCACAAGGGCACGTGTAGTTCAACGGGTCAAGTCAGAAAATGGAGAAAGTCGGGAATGCATGGGTCAAGTCGGAAAATGGAGAAATTCAGGAATGCACGGGTCAAGTCTGCAAACCGGAATGAAGTAGAGATGGACGGTGAGGATCAAGTCACAGACATGATAGCGAGCGATGGACGGACCAGATCATAGAAGACGGTTGGTGCATATTTCACATCGGATATTTTTGTGTTTAGTGTGAAGTTGCAGGGTGGTAAGTTATTTAAGTCGTGATGTGAAGCATATCGCATATCGCATAAGATAAGGATAACTATTATGGTAAATTCTAAAATGTGCGATTTGCGATAAGGTTTTCGTCACGAGTTGTGAAATTGTGAAATCGAAAATCACAAGTGGAAGGATGATTGCAAAACTGCAGAGACACAATAAATTGAGAAATGCGAAGTGTGATAGATTACATGGTAGGTGATGTGGCAAGTGATGTGGTTGTTTTCATGGAAGATTACATGGCAGACGATGTGGCAGATGACATGGTAGATGATGTGGAAGTGGCGTGGCACCCCGGTGGGACCAGAACCTTTTATCGCAAATCGCATGTCGCAAGAGGTTATAACTAAAGACCGGAGCGAAACTGCGATAAGGATCTGTGATGAGGAAACTACGATGGAAAATTGTGATAAGACAGGTGGGACCCCTTCGTATATTGCAGATCGGGAGTTTGGAAGGACTAGAGCACAATGGATAACAATGAAAAGTGCCAAACTGCGATGAGAGACCGGACGTGATACCTTCCAAAGGTAAATGATAATACATTTAAAAGTCTAGGTGTATGTGTATTGAGTTATGAATTTGTATCGGGATAAAGAAATATGTATATAACATATAACCTAGAGGAACACTGAATTGCGATAAGAAACCAGACGTGAAGACAGGTTGGAGTTGAATTTTAATATATTTCAGATCTAAGGTATATACATTTTTATAAGAAATTTCTTAAGAAAAGCGGGGGAGTTGTATATAGCAATAACACAAGAAACTTGGATATGCGATATGAGGTCGGATACGATTCATTCTAGAGTTCCTTTTTAAAATATTTCAGGTCCAGGGTTGTATGTGGTTACACTGGTTTATAAAGAAAACTTTGAACGCATGAGTAGACTCGAGTAACAAAGGAAAAGGTTGAATGGGGGAAGAAAAGACTCGGGTAAGTAAAAGGCTCTGCAGAACAGTGACCCGGCTATAGAGTAACGGTTTATTGCAGACGATTAATAAAAAAAGGTTGAACGCGAGCAGAAGGAGACTCGGGTAGCTGACCCAACACGAAGCAAAGGAGCAGAAGTTTGAACGTTGTCAACAAGAGAAGGAAGGAAGATAGGTTGAGTTGGGAAAAAGGAAGTTATGTAGAATAGTTAGAATATAATAGCAGAAACATAAAAGACAAAGGGACAACAAGCAGAAGATGACAAATGCATAGCAAAGCTAAGAAGCTGAAAGGACTGAGTTGAAATATTTTGTATGAATGTAAATTTATTAATATATTTTATATTGTTTGTGATGCAAAGGCAAGTCTCCCAATAAAATAAAAACTCCATTTGATACTGAAATAAATTTATATATTTTTGTAACATTCTGAATATGCTGAGTGAGGAAATGAGTGGGTGGAAGGCAAAGAGTCATGCATGTTCACTTCATATTCATGTATAGAATGCAAACAGCCATGAATTTATCTCTATAAATGACGTTATTGAAATGTGCATATATAGGTTAGAGAGTGGAAGAATGAGAGTGAGTAGATAGATATGTTGCGCACATCCAAAGCTGATATAAAGCAGATATAAAGGCTGAAAGGGAAACAGTGAAGAAGGAGTAAAACAGAGCTAATATCCAGGTAAATCAACATATGATTTTATTGTAGTGTGAGGGAGTTGGTGCTTCCATATCAATTCATAGCTTGATAGATGTTCGATTGTAGCTGGTTGAGGTAGGAGCCTCTTGTGGGCTGTAGCTTGCAGAAAATAGAAGGGATTTGGAGCTTCCGTGCAAGTTGTAGCTTGTAGAAATTGAGGTAGTAGCCTCCTGTAGGTTGGAGCCTACAGAAAATCAGTTGTGAGAGGGATTTGGAGCTTGCCTTTGCATCACAACAATAATCAGATGTGGTTTTCTCCCTTGTGGGTTCCATTTATATCTTTTGTCTATATGCATGATGATTATTTGTTGATGTATTGTATTTAATATTCTTATCACTTTCTTCTCACATATTAGGTTTGTTGATTCATTATATATTAAGTTTCTTATGAAATGGAGGTGTAAATAAATTTAAAGAAAAATTTTAAATGTCCATGAATGTACTAAACTAATTCACCCCCCCCCCCCCCCCCCCCGCTGTCTCTTAGTTTAGCTAAGGGTTCATCAATTGGTATTAGAGCTAGTTACTTTAGTAACAGTTTAACAACTGGAAGGAGGTCCTAGGTCCCAAAAATGGCTAGCCTAGAAGGATGCTCAACAAATAAAGCCCCATTCTGGAAAATAAGAATGAGGACATACTTAATGTATATAGGAATAGAATTTTGGGCTGCTGTGGAACAAAAATATTCACCAAAGGATATAGACACTGAGGCAGAATCCAAAAAAAAAAAAATCAGAGCTAATTCAAAAGCAATGAATGCACTCTTGAGCGGTCTAATGAGTCATAAATTATCAAAGTAATGCACAGTAAGACTACCAAAGATATCTAGGATACTTTAGGAAACATTCATGAGTGAGATACAAAGGTGAAGATGGCCAAACTGCAAGCACATAGAACTCAGTTTGAAAACTTAAAAATGAATGAAGATGAAGATATAGCTGCATTCTTCTTAAGAGTTGCAGAAGTTGTGAATATCATGATAATCCTAGGAGAATAAAATCAAGAAAGTGTTGTAATCCAGAAAATATTGAGATCTCTACCATCCAGGTTTAATCCTAAGGTTTCTGCCATAGAAGAAATAGCAAACTAGGAAACCTTAACCAGAAACCAATTACTTGGGAACCTAACAGCATATGAGATGAGACTTCCTAAAGGGAATTCAAACACGAGGGAGGTTTCGTTTAAGGCAGACAACTGCATAGAAGAAAAGGAAGGTACATGGTCATGCTCTGATGAAGAAGAAGCCAAATTTTTCAGAAGATTGGATAAAGGCATAGGTAAGTACAAAGGTAAAATTACATTTAAGTGCTTTAATTTTGGAAGAGTGAGGCACTATGCTTCAAAATGTCCTCATAAGAAAATAGAGAATCAGTCAAAAGGGAAAGAGAAAAGCAATTTCATCAATAGGCAGAAAGGGAACATATTTAATAGAAGAGCATTCTATTCTCAACAAGACAGAAGTGCATTTGAGAGCTCATATGAATCCCCCAATGAAGAAGGAACATCAGAATTCATTTTGATGGCCAAGGAAGAGCATGAGAAAGATCTCCTGGAATTTTAAGAAGAAGGTGAGGTAGATATTGAGGGGGAGTTGGTGAGCACCCTAAATGAAATATATAGACTGGAGCTCAAGACTAGAAAACAAAAGGCAATCCTTCTAAAACATGTAAAGGAAGAACCAAACTCTGAAGATTTTATCAAGTTGAAAATTAAACTAGAAGAAGCAAGGAAAGTAGAAGACATTCTGCTGTAGAAAATAAGAGAGAAAAGTCAAGAATGTGGAAGTTGGAAGAAGAGGTGGTGAGTCTGAGGAAGAAATTGGAAAAGGCTCAAATTGATTTAACAATGAACATTCAGCAGATAAAAGGTGTTGAAAAATTGGACAAGATATTAAATGCACAAAGATCTCCTCTTGTAAAGACTAGGATAGGATATGAAGGAGAATCCAGTAAGTCGAAGGCAGAGGGTAAGAAATCTATTACATTTGTGAAAAATTTCCTAAAATAAAATTTTAACTCCCATCAATCTGAGAAAAAAAATGTGGGAAACCCTTCAAATCCTCATGAACTGCAGCAAAAACCCACCACAAGGAAAGCCCTGGAAACAAGAGGAGTAAACAACCAAGAAAAATTCCAACACAAATCAAATGGCTTCCAAAGACTGAATTTTCATATGACCATATGCCTATATCCCCAAACAACTTTCTCTGTCAAAGACAGATACTACTTCCATGGGTATTGTTTTTGTTGTTAAAGTTTTGGTCATAAAGCCATGGAGTGCAGAGCTTATATAAGGAGACTGGAGTATGGAAACTCAAAGGGAATTAATAACAATGATGGATTCACTCGTGTACATAATCTATTCCGAAATACAATCAAATGTTTTAGCTTCCATAAATATGGGCACAAGTCTTACGAATGTCCTCTCAAAGACTGCGATCCATCTCCTCAAGAAATTTATCGAACAAACAGGTGCATGTAATGGAAAAGGAAGCTAAATAAATGTGATCTGGTTCTAATTTCTCACAATCAGAACAATCAATGGTATGTGGACAGTGGGTGCTCAAAACATATGAGCGGAGACCGAAGCAAGTTTGTAACTTTTGATTAAAATAAATCTGGGAATGTAACATTCGGTAATGATAGAGCAAGTAAAATCAAGGGAAAAGGCATAGTCAGCCTGAATAATGGAAAAGGAGAGTCTCAGGATGTACTGTTTGTAGATGGTCTAAAATCCAATCTGCTAAGTGTTAGTAAAATGTGTTCTAAAGGTTGTGAGGTCCTTTTCAGAGCAAAAGATTGTGAATTAAGGTCAATCACCATAGGAAATACCTTGATATAAGGTGTTAAAATAGAGAGTAATGTTTATATATTTGAAGAAGAGAATGTAGCATGCCACATTAGCAAACTTGACTAATCTTGGTTATGGCATAGAATATTGGGACATCTGAATTTTTACCACATCATCAAACTGAGAAAAAATAAAGTTGTCAGAGATTTTCCTGCAATAAAGAAGCAACCAAATACCATATGTAAGTCCTTCCAATTGGGCAAACAAACTCGCGCATCATTCAAAGATAAAGACCAACTATCTACAAGTAATCCTCTTCAAGTTGTACACATGGACATGTGCGGTCCTTCAAGAACTAATGCACCATGTAGAGAATCGTATTTCATGTTGATAATCGATGATTTTTCCATATTAACGTGGGTGGAATTTCTCAAATACAAATCCGAATCATTTGAGAAATTTAAGATATTCAAGGCACTCGCAAAAAATTAAACTGGATGTAAACTAAAATGCATCATATCAGACAGAGGAGGTGAATTCACAGAAGATGAGGTTACAGACCTATGTAATGAATATGGGATAAAGCAACAATTTACAGTTGCAGGTACACCTCAATATAATGGAATGGCAGAGAGGCAAAACTGGTATGTACAATAGATTGCCAAAGCCAAGATGCAAGAAAGAAAACCTACTGGGCAGAAGCAGTACACACAGTTGTTCATATTCTCAACAAAGCTCATCTCATACCAAATTGTGACAAGACTCTATATGAATTGTGGCATGGGAAACTGACATCAATTAAGAACTTTAGAGTCTTTGGAAGCAAATGTTTCATAAAGAATAATGATGAAAAATTGGGGAAGTATGATGCAAGAGCTGATGAAGGAATATTTTTGGGATATGAATCAAAGAGTAAAGGTTACAAATGTTACAATAAAAGACTGCATAAAATTGTGGAAAGCATTGATGTGAGATTCGATGAATAACTACCAGACAGACCCAGAAGTAAAAGTTGCGTCAATCCTCTAGATGATCATGAAGATGAGAATAAAGAAAATAAATAACAGAATAATACAACAAAAGATACATAAATAAACTCAAAAGGATCCTCGAGACACACTTAGAAGAACCATACAGAAGATCAAATCATTGGAGACAAGAGTGCAGGAGTCCAAACTAGAAGACAGCTAGTTGAACAGACCGAGGAAGTGTATCTAGCCATGTTGTCACAGATAGAACCAAAGAATTTTGATGAAGCCAGAAAAGACAAAAATTGGATAAATGTTATGAATGAAGAATTAGATCATATTGAGAAGAACAAAACCTAGGAGTTAATACCAAGACCTGTCGGGAAAAATGTCATTGGCACAAAGTGGATATTCAAGAATAAGATGAATGAACAAGGTTAGGTAATCAAAAATAAATCCAGACCTGTATGTAAGGGATACTCTCAAATCAAAGGACTTGACTATAATGAAACTTTTTCCCATGTAGCAAGAATGGAAGCAATTATAATGTTTCTGGATTTTTCATGCTATCATGATTTAAAGTTATATCAAATGGATGTTAAGTATGCCTTCTTAAATGGAGATCTAGAGGAAGAAGTCTACATGGAACAACCTGAAGGTTTTTCCTTAGCAGATAAGCACAAATATGTGTGTAGATTAAATAAATCCCTATATGGTCTCAAACAAGCACTATGTGCATGGTATTCCAGGTTGGACAAGTACTTTCAAAAACAAGGATTCAACAAGGGAGGAGTAGACAACAATCTGTATATAAAGGCTGATGAAAATGAACTTTTAATTGTAGTGGTATATGTAGATGACATCATGTTTGGCAGCAACAAGGATGAGTTAGTAAAAGGATTTTCATAAGAGATGAAGTCGGAATTTGAGATGTATGTGATTGGAGAGCTTACCTTATACCTAGGACTTCAAATTCTACAGAAGAACAAAAGCATATTCATTTTACAATAAAATTACTTAAGAGACATGTTAAAAATATTCCAAATGGAAGACTGCAAACATGTGTCAACTCCCATGATTATTGGATGCAAGATATGTGTTGATGATGGATCTGCAGATGTAGATCAAAGACACTACAAATCTATGATAGGAAGCCTTCTATACCTAACAGGTTCTAGACCAGACATTATATTGGCAGTAGGACTTGTGGCAAGGTATCAAGCAACACCAAAACAAAATCACTTTCTTTCAATCAAGAGGATATTTAGATACCTGCAAGGAACTGCACATTATGGCCTATGGTATTCGAAAGGTAAATATTTCACATTGACAACATATATATATGCATATTGGGCCAGCTATGTATATGACAGGAAAAGAACAAGTGGAGGTGCATTCTATTTGGGAGAAATTATGGTGGCATGGTTAAGAAAGAATCAAACATTTGTGTCTCTATCTACAGCAGAAGTAGAATACATATCAGAAGCAGCTTGTTGCACACAAGTAATTTGGATGAAACAAAATATTCAATACATGAAGGTAAGCATCACTGAACCTATTTCTATCAAATGTGACAATACAAGTGCAATAAGCATATCAAAAAATCTTGTACTTCATTCGAAAACTGAGCACATCCCAATAAAGTATCACTTCCTTAGAGAACAAGTAGTAGAGAAAATAGTAAAGATGGAATATGTCCCAAAAAAATAACAGACAGCAGACATATTTACAAAACCTCCTGCTAGAGAACCTTTCGAGTATCTAAGAGAAAAACTAGGGATAGTGTATTCAGATTATACTCTCTGATATGATCAAAAAAAAAATCTCCAGCAGAGGCTGCAAAATCAAGAACAAACATCCAGCCAAGGTTAGTCAATAAGCAACTTCTAAGGGGGAGTGTACCCATAAAAGTTGTCACATAAGAGCTATAACTATGGAGCTGGTAAAGATCTACAGACAATTATTACACTGCATGTCTCTCTGCAAGTGTTAATAATGTAACAAAATGCTTTTAATAATAATGAATAAGAAAAATGTTATTATCAGTATATCATTACAAATATTCATCAATTGGTATTTGGAGCAGTCTTCCCATCAGTAGAATACCAAGTGTTATTTTTGGAGAAGTGTTATGGTATAGGTCCCCCGTATCAGATTATTATAGCATACATCATGGTGTAAACCTTTTCCATTGATTTCAAAGGGGGAGGAAAAGATCAGAGGAAGAAAGGCACTTCTCAGAATGAAAGGAGGAGGAAGTGTTGGAGGAAGTGTTGCCATCAATGCCAAAGGGGGAGATTGCTGGAAATATTTTCACTGATGGCAAAGGAGAAAGGCAAAGGAGTAGCAATAGAAGTACAATCTAAAGCAGAGAGAAGAAGCAAAGAGGCATGGAGAAGCTTTAGAGTTATTACTTAAGGCAAAGGAGTAGCAAAGAAGCAATGGGAAACAAAAGAGGAAAAAGACAACGTTATGCATCAAAGAAGAAAATTGTGTAGTGTAGGGCCAAGTCGAGCTAGTTTGTGTTTAGAATAGTACATGAGGGCACGTGTAGCTCAACGGGTCAAGTTGGCAACTGGAGAAAGTCATGAACGCACGAGTCAAGTCAACAAGCCAGAGTGAAGCAGAGATGGACTGTGAGGATCAAGTCACAGAAATTATAGCGAGTGATGGACAGACCAGATCACAGAAGACGGTTGGAACATATCACACATCAGCGATTTTTGTATTTAGTGCAAATTTTTGGGGTGGTAAGTTATTTAAGTCGTGATGTGAAGCATAACACATATCGAATAAGATAAGGAGAATCATTATGGTAAATTATAAAAGGTGCGACGTGCGATAAGGTTTTCATCACAAGTTGAAAAATTGCGAAATCAAAAATCGCAAGCGGAAGCATGATTGCAAAACCGCAGAGACACAATAAATTATGAAATGTGAAGTGCAGGAGATGACATGGAAGCTAACGTGGCAAGTGACGTGGATGTTGGCGTGGCTACTGATGTGGCATATGATGTGGACATGACCCCACAAATCACAAATACATATTGATGACATGGCAAACGACGTGGCAGGTGATGTGGCAGATGATGTGGCAGTGACGTGGCACCCTGGTGGGACCCGAACCTTTTATCGTAAATTGCATGTCACAAGAGGTTATAACCAAATATCAGAGCAAAACTGGGATAATATTTTGCGATGGAAAATTGCGATAGGATAGGTGGGACCCCTTCGCATATCGCAGATCAGGAGTTCGAAAGGACTAGATCACAATGGATAACAATGAAAAGTTTCGAACTGTGATGAGAGAATGGAAGCGATACCTTCCAAAGGTAAATGGTAATACATTTAAAAGTCTGGGTGTATTTTTATTTAGTTATGAAATCGCATCAGGAGAAAGAAAGACGTATATAACATATAACATAGAGGAACTCCGAATTGCGATAAGAAATTGGACGCGAAGGCAGGTCGGAGTTTAATTTTAATATATTTTAGATCTGAGGTATATGAATTTTTATAAGAAATTTCTTAAGAAAAGTGGGGGAGCTATATATAGAAATAACACAATAAACTCCGATATGCTATATGAGGTCAGATGTGTTTCATTCTAGAGTTCCTTTTTAATATATTTCAGGTCCAGGGTTGTATGTTGTTACACTAGTTTATAAAGAAAAGTTTGAACGTAGGAGTAGACTCGAGTAACAAAGGAAAAGTTTGAACGCGGGAAGAAAAGACTTGGGTAAGTTAAAATTTGTGCAGAATAGTGACTCGACTATAGAATAATGGTGTATTGTAGTCGATTAATAACAAAAGGTTGAACGTAGGCAGAAGGAGACTCGGGTAGATGACCCGACACAAAGCAAAGGAGTGGAAGGCTTAACGTTGTGGGCAAGAGAAGGAAGGCAGATAGGTCGAGTTGGGAAAAATTAAGTTATGAAGAATAGTTAGAATATAACAGAAGAAACATAAAACACAAAGGGACAGCAAGCAGAAGATGACAAATGTACAGCAAAGCTAAGAATTTGAAAGGGCTGAGTTGAAATATTTTGTATGGATGTAAATTTATTGATATATTTTATATTTTTTGTGATGCAAAGGCAAGTCTCCCAGGAAAATAAAAACTCCATTTGATACTAAAATAAATTTATATATTGTTGTAACATTCTGAATATGTTGAGTGAGGAAATGAGTGGGTGGAGGGCAAAGAGTCATGCTTGTTCACTTTATATTCCCGTATAGAATGCAAACAACCATGAATTTATCTCTATAAATGATGTTATTGTAATGTGCATACAGAGGTTAGAGAGTGGAAGAATGACAGTAAGCAGATAGAGATGTTGTGCACATCCAGAGTTGATATAAAGCAGATATAAAGGTTGAAAGGGTAGCAGTGAATAAGGAGTAAAACAGAGCTGATATCTAGGTAAATCAGCATATGATTTTATTGTAGTGTGAGGGATTTGGTTCTTCCATATCAATTCGTAGCTTGATAGATGTCTAGTTGTAGTTGGTTGAGGCAGGAGCCTCACGTGGGCTGTAGCCTACAAAAAATAGATGGGATTTGGAGCTTCTGTGCAAGTTGTAGCTTGCAGAAATTGAGGTAGTGGCTTCCTGTAGGTTGGAGCTTATAGAAAATCGGTTGTGAGAGGGAGTCGGAGCTTTCCTTTGCATCACAACAATAATAAGATGTGGTTTTCTCCCTTATGGGTTTCCACTTATATCTATTGTCTATATGCATGATGATTATGTGTTGATGTATTGTATTTAATATGCTTATCACTTGTTGCTCACATATTAAGTTTGTTGATTCAGTATATATTAATTTTCTTATGAAATGGAGGTGTAAATAAGTTTAAAGAAAAATTTTAAATGTCCATGAATGTACTAAACTGATTCACCCCCACCCTCCCCCCCCCCTCTCAATTTAACTAAGGGTTCATCACTTATAGTAACAAAAGGAGTTGGTCTAAAATGGGGACAAGAAAATACTAAGATCAGTGGGCTAAAATAATCAACTCAGGTGAGTTGATATTTTTTTATTATATTTTGTAATTGTATTTGGGTAGTTTAGGACCTGATGGACTAGGCCTTAGCCCTAGGGTTTTATTCAAAGGACATACTGTGTACTATAGTATTGTATCAGGGTTTGTAAAGGGCCATAATCCATGGAATGGGATCCCTAATGTTTTCTTATTGATGGAAAATTAAGGAATGTGATTTGGGCCAAAATATATGTACTATTGTTGATCTATTTTTTTTTATATTTTGTTGTGCAAATTTGTTCATTGTTGAGTATTTTTGGTGTACTTATGTCCTAGTGTAGTCGTAGACCAGACCTAAGGTGAAAGGGAATTTCAACATGGTATGAGAGATACTTTGAAGGGAAACTAGACAGAGTGTGGATAGGTGTCAACTCTAGGAGGGAGCTGTGAAATTTTTGCAAGAAGCAGTAGTGTTGCCTATGTTGAGAAATCTAGGGGCAGCTAGATTAGGTGATTTATCTTACATTGATAACCACTTATGTGATGTGTTTTTACTAAAATTTATTAGCTTCTTCCTTCACTTGATTATTATTATGTTCTTATCAGCAAACAACTACCAAACAATGAAATAACAATGAGACAAGAGCATGCAAAATGTAGGTTTCTATCCAAGTCCAAAACCTCTCCTTTTGAGAGGAAAACCCACAAGAATTATTCTCTTCTTATAGAAGCTTCAAATGATGAATTAAAAGACCTAAGCCCTTGACAAAGACCCCTCTAATACCAAGTCAACCTTCCTTCTTGATGATATTTTGTTACACAAGTTACAACAACAACCTTTTACCTTCCAGCAACAACTTTGACCCCAACAACTTCTCCTGTAACTTTGACCCCTTCAACTTTTTTAGCAACTTTGACCCTAACAACTTCTGCAATTTTGACTTTCCCAGCAACCCTAACACAAGAGAGAGAGATAGATACAAAACTTCAATCATGGTATTCTTATTTTTATCCTTGATTTTCGCCCTTTTTCCAACTTCTTTCTTGAGGAGCTTGAACTTGCTTGTTATGTTCTCAAATGAGGTCAAGTTCCTTCTTATATATAGGATTTCTAGGGGTATTAATTGCCTCCATGAGGTCAAATTGATATTTCATGTGGGCCGACTTCTTGTAGCTCATTGACAAGGTCTTGGAGGGTCTTTTACACATTTATGAATTTACATGGATTTTCTTTATAAGAAAAAACATGCCCAAAGGGGTATTACATATATGACAATGACTCTTTTGACTTCATAATTCTATGACTGTTAGGTCCCTATATTACTAGTGTAGTCCCTTAATTTTGTTAGTGTAGCCCCCTTATTTTTATTGTTGTACCCCTGTAAACCCAATATTGTTATTACTATGCCTTTACATTATTATTGATAGGTCGACTAGGATTATATTGTGACCCCATGGACTCCTATATATGGAAGGAGGTTTTTACATTTGTATCATCCAAGAATTTTTAATTTATGTAATGTAAAGGAGGTTTCCCCCTCAAAGTGGCTTATTTCTAAGGCACTGATCTCTATTTTCTTCCATTTTTGGAGCTAGTTTCATAACATTTGGTATCATAGCTTTGGATTCTAGGGTTTCGCTGCTCCAAACAGGTCATCGTGTAATTTTTGCTATAAAAAATTTCTACGAAGGTTGAGAAGCTAAATTTTTTAGCACGTGAAGCTGAAATCCTAAGGAACGTCCTGTAAAAATTTCATATCTTGGTTTGCAATATTTTAGGAGATATGATCTGTGGAAGTTATGGTTTGTGCAGGCTCCTGAATTTCATCTAAAAGAGGGGACCATGGTAAAATCATCATAACTCTCTCTCTGTGCATCAGATTTGAATTCTGTAAAAATTGGCCATAATTATACGGACTGTAGTTTTTTTGGTATTAATTTCAGATCCTAAGGACGAAACAGTGACACGTGGCACGTCATACAAGTTCACTCTACTGAACAAGTCCATAATTAGGTCATTGTGGGAGATTGGGCATAACTTTGGCTTGAAGAATCCAAATCAGGTAAGACCTATGGCATTGGAAAGAAGATTAAGAGGGCTACTATAGGCCTGAATTTCAGATATTGAAGATCTGAAATCACAGAGATAATTTAGTTTAAATATCGAGATCCTCAAAAGCAAGAAAAAGGTGTGTATTTTTTATCAAATTATATAAGTCTTGTTTCAAAAATCAGTTTGAAGTGATTCCAAGAGCATATTGAAGCATAGATATCAATATTGGGTTCTAAAATGCCCCCTAAAAAGAATTCAACACCCATTAAGCCCTCAGAATACTCTACTATGACTCATGAAGATGAAGAAGAGCAACATGATATATCCAAAATACAAGAGCAAGTGCACCAAATTTCTCTCTCGCAAAGAGCAACAAAAAATGAAATGGATGTTTTGAAGAAATGCGTGGAAGCTAAGATGGATCGTTTTAAGAAGGGCATGGAAGCTAATATGGATGGTTTGAAGAATGGCATGGAAGCTAATATGGATGGTTTGAAGAAAGGCGTGGAAGCTGTTAGCTCCCCGTAATTTGCTAGATTGATTGAGATACAAAGGTACAGGGTAACATCAAACCAAGCTTTGGAATCCAAGGACCTAGCCTTCCTGGATTCGTAGAGGGATCTCTCTAGTAGGTGCAAAGATGTGAACTTGTTTGTTGATTAGGGTTGATTTTGGGCTAGATGTTAAGTGCAGGGTGTTTTGATTGTTTTTGGTTGGGTATGATGCTCAGACAGATTTTAGATAGAAAACAAGGAATATTGTTAAGTGATTGGGAAATGGAGTCAAACAAGGTCATGAATGAGTTCATCAATGGTTTCAAGAGCATTTACAGGGAAATTCTAACTTGGTTAGTGGGTCTTTAAGGTTGTGAAAGGATCATGAGGTGGACATTAAACTTGAGAACAACAAGCTAATAAAGGGAAGAAAAAGAATCCTGTAGATACTTGTAAACTGAGGGAGTTGGGAGATTTGTAAGCATACCAACAGAGTCAAAGGCTTAAGAAAAACCTAATCCATTTGATTTCAGATTGAAATCAGATAATCAACCAAGACAACATTCAGATAAAACATAGAAAGGAAAAAAATTATTTAATCTTTCATGGATTTTATCATCAAGAGCAGAAAAAACATTTAAGATGCACAAGTAACTATAACCATAGAAGAGAGAAAACCCTATCATCCACAGTGACAGCTATGAAAGTTCCTTGAAAATTTTTTAGCTAAGTAATGGCAAAGAGCATGGTTAAGACAGAATTCTTTGACAAACTATATGCAAAGCTGCTTCAAAAGATGATTTCAAGAACAGAGTATTTCAGAGGTAACAATATGTAGGGCTAGCCATAAATCATAATTGATACTAATTGATCTAAATCATTAAAGAAAATAGACAATCCAAAAACTTATTAGAGAGCAAGAGATGAATTCCCTAACATATCTTAGCATAATAAAACATTAAGGTAGTGAAGGAAACAAACAGATCTAAGGTGCCATCAACAAACATATCTTAGTCTAAATTTTTTGTCCTACTGTAGCATAGATGGATGGAAAACATATGAAAAACTTAGAAAACATTAACAAGAGATAAATTCACCATCAACCAAGCCTATGGATCCTACAAACAGTCCTTCTCCATCAACAAGTAAATCAGATCATGCATGAGCTCCAAGACATCAATTTCTCATCAAAGGCTTCAAGGGACTATGTATTACTTCAGCATAAGTCATCAACATCCAACAAAATATACAAGAGTCTCATGCTCTATTTATGGAGAAAATGAGGAGGTGGAAACCCTAAGAGACTTCCAGAAACCCTAATTCAGCCATAAATGTCATAAATGTGCTTAATGACCATGCAAGGCCCAAGACACATCAGAGATAAGAAAATAAATGAAACACACCAAAAACATAACTCCCCAATCAAATCAGGAGTGTTTTGTCCAAGAATATATTAAAAAAACACTTTGCCATTAATTAGTGTCTTTTGTTGACTTTTTGGCAAAAAGCTCTCTCTGTGCGTAGCTCCATATCAGCAAAAAATAGGTTTTGTTGCAGCTGAGTTTTGGACCCCTTAACGGTGTCAGATTTGGCCCCGTGATGGTTTTTTGGAAATATTAAAGAGTCTAATTTCCATAAATACTTGAGTTGTGCTGAATGGATACCATTTACTTGCTCAAAACTCCAATCTCCCATGACTATTCAACGCGCAGCGCCAGGCTCGAAAAGGAGGCAGAAAGGTCATTTTTGAGGTGTTTTTTGACCTTTTGAGGGGGCAAAAATGCTCCAATTGATCTGAAATTTTTTGGGTAGACTGCTGGTGACATGAAAAACCCAAAAATGTAAAATTTAGAAGCTGAGGATGCCCCAAAAAAGAGTGTAGCGCCTAGGGTGTTGCGCTCCTAGGGACCAAAATTTGGAAAAAAAAAAAAGTTTCCAGATTTGCCTCAAACTTGGTGGAGAGTCCTTCAAGGGTTTGGATAAGCCTATGAAAAATATTGAGTTATGTCTCCAAGTTTTTCTTGGTCTTTACTCTATTTAAGTGCTCAAATTTCAATGCATCTTTACTGATTTCTTCATTTTCAGTTTGTTCTTCTTTTTCAAGCTACTTGCTACACTTCTCTCACTATCACCTTGTTTGGCATGAAAAACCACCCTCTACTTTCCAAATATACAATTTTTTTCCTATTTGGAGTTTATTTTCCTAGCCAAAAGTTGATTCTCCCAAGACTGGTCAAAAAAGTCTTGAATAATGGTGCAGAAACGCAGAGTGCTGGTGCAGACCACTTTTGGATGACTTCCTCAATTCCAAATTGAGTTCATGATAGCTCATTGGAAATATATTTAAGTCTATTTTTCTTTTGATTCATCAAAAAAGTCATTCGGACACTCTAGCTATGAGAAAAACTGATTTTCCCAAGGTCACTCCAGAAGTGCAGAATTTCTCCCGTGACATCTATATTTTTTACATTGATCTCAAACCATGATACCTTTGTAAAAACTGAAGGATTTTTTTCTTCGTGGCCCTATTATGGACAAAAACCTCTCTCACTTTTTCCAAATTCATCTCTGTTTGGTCCGAAACACAATTTTAAGTAAAACTAGCCCTAGGTGTGACACATGGCTTGTCTCTTGGAATGAATTCTTGGAAAATGATGGAGGCATGATTTTTATGAGATGGTATAGACTTATTATTTCTTACATGATCTATCAAATTAATCCTTTTCTCTTTTTCCTCCCTTTCATGTCAAACCCCTAGCTTAGTTGGAAGAGGAAATTAGGGTTTGGTGTGAGGATTTAGGACTGCCTTGCAAAGGGAGGGGAATGAAGGGGTTAAGGGTTGTCTAAATTCTTGGGGAAATTTTTGTGGATAGGTATAGATGTTAGGGAGTAGGGGAAAGTGGAATTTCAGGAATTGAGTGAGGGGAAGGGGTCCAAAAGGTCAAAACATAGGCCTAGTCTCAAAAAGTGTTAAATTGTGGCAATAGACTAGGTTTTGTAGGAAAATGATGATTTTGAGGGATAGGAGTGATGGGAAGTGTTTGTGAAGGTATATTAAGGATAGGAGGAGGTGTAAGAACATCAAGATACAATCCTTGTGGATTTTTTAATCATGGAGGTCATGAAACCAAGAGAAATGTCCTTAAAAACCTAGATAGACAATGGGGGAGTGTAGGCAAAACAAAAATAGAGGGCTAAGGCCAAAGGTGGCGAAACATAGTGATAATGAGTGACATGAGCCCATGATGGGTTTTTTGGGATGGGTGAGCTGAGCTTGACACGACAGAATGATGAAATAGTGAAAATTTATCCTAAGGGTAATGAAGGCCGTGAGATTTCTAGAACTCACAATGTTCATGAACTTTGTTTCTAGAAATCTAGAACCGATACTTATTCATCTTCAGATATTGAAAATTATGGATGAATAAAAGTGGCTCCACTTGGGGAGGGCATCTCCTTTTCAGGAGGTGTCCAGAACTTCCAGAACTCTTGATTTATGAAGACTAGTGCCTCATCCATTGGGCAGATTTTTACCTCTTTCACTTGCTAATGCTTGCTTGAAGCTGTGATTTTAGTAATCTGAAAAACATGATTAACATCAACATCATCTCTACCTACCCAACCTACTTGCCTAAAAAAATTTCTTCGTTGGGCGCACTTGAACTGGAAAACCCTCAACATTTTTCTTTTTGAAAACACAAATCAAACTATCTAATTGTACCCTTATTTCTTCCAAGAGTTCAGATTAGGCTAATGAACTCTCTTATTCTCTACCTAGTCTAATAATTTGTCAAGATTAAGCTATTTGAAAAACTTCATTCTCTAATCTATAAACATGAAATTGAAAGCATGGTTTAAATCAGGATTAGGCAATTTGACTTACCATGAGTTGCGGCATAAGAACAAGATGCACACAAACATTATTTTGCATAAAAGTAAAAATAGAAAGATAAGGGTTGTGATCTATCATTTTTTATGCATCCTTATATTCCTCTTTGGTTCTGTTTTGAGCATGTGGAACCAGTGTCTTTTCATCCCCTAATCTATCCTTTTTTTACAAGTCAAGTTTGAATGATTTAACAAGCTCTCTTTCACTAATTTATTGGCAATAAATTGAAAACATGTTCAACCATGATTAGGCTAGATGACTGAACAAGACTTCTTTATGAACAAGTAGTGGCATTTAGGCTTGCACACTTTCAGTAAGACTATTTTTTGGGTATGGGGATGTACCTCTTCTTTTCAACTGCCCTCTTTTTCATTTTTCTTTGTTTTTTACTTTTTCTCTCTTTGTGGTCAAAACAATCTAAAACTAAAGGTAGAAAGATGCTCATAGTGCTGAGATTATTTTCTTGTCTATCTATCCTAATCTAACCTATACATTATATACATTCATTTTGTGAACTCTCTTTTCCAATATAACCAATCAATAAGATTATTCCATGAGTGATATTGTTTCAGCTCTTTGAGTGTGTGGAAGAAATCAAAAGGCCACTCCCACCTCACTTGCTTTTGAACAGTAGTGCTTAACATTTTTCTTACACTTTGCAACAAATTGCTCTTGACATAACATACTCTTCTTTTAGATGTCTCTAATAAATCAGCAAAGGGATCTTGAAACAATACCTGAATGTGAGGATTTGGAAAATAAGCTTGATCCAGGAATTCTTCTTCCTCTACTTGGCTAAGCTTGGGACTCCTTTGGGAAAGAAACCCCTTCTCTTCCTCATGATCATCTGCACTGTCAAACTCATCATATATTTCCATGTTGTCCTCTAGCAAACCTGATTGAAAAGAGCTATAGTTGTTCTCTTTCTCTTGTGAAGGCTGGACATAGGGCTGAATGTGTTCTTTGTTGTTAAAACCAATACCCAAATATTGTTGACTTCTGATTGAATTAAGGTTGTCTTTGATGAACTGAAAGGAAGCGCAACAAAGAGGTAAAGATCCTTCCCTTTCTCCCAAAATTTATGCACTTTCTTCTTCACTGTCATGGCTGAGTGGTATTTGATGATCACTATACTTGAGCTGTGGAGAATGACTGTCTTTGTCCCACAAACTAATCATTGATTGTTCGGTAGTGTTGGCTTGATTTTGGAGAACATAATCATCATCATATTGATCATATTTGGGCAGCTTATTCACAGGAGGAATGTCATCCATTATGCACACTTGATCAGAAGATTGTTCCACCATATGAAAAGGAGAGTGTTCATGGCTAATAGCTTCTCCTTTAGCAATCTGAAATGACTCAAAGCACAAGGGTAGGGACTCAAGAGGTGTTGGCTCATCTTTCATTTCTGGTTTTGTAATCCAAATAGCCATACCAAGATGATTTGAGGGGAGAACTTATGGATTTGAAAAAGGGTTTGTGTTATCCATTTCCTCCCTTACTGATTATTTATATCATTCTACCTTGTTTTTTTCAATTTTCTTGTAATACTCTCTAAATAGTGAAGCACAAGATGTAGGAAGAAATATAGTACTTACTTGACAACTTTCCACATCTTCCTCTTTGCAACCTAGGTTAGCCAGTATGTTTTGATAGCTACCTTTGCATTGAAATGAATGATTTGGTTCCTCCCAAGAAAATGGTACCAGTTGCTCTTAATAATCAGCACCAATCTCAACCTTGTACTCTTCCTCTTTCCTACCAAGTATATGCATCATTTTTTTTATTGTATCTGTCAACATCTCTAGCTTTAACTCTGAAGAAGTTATTTTCTCTTGAGCTGCTTTGTCCTTCCTTATTTTTTCTAACCTTTCCTTTCTTTCTAGTATGTTGAATTCCACAGTAATTTCCATATTCTGCATTTCTTCCAGGTTTGAAGGGTCTTTTTCTCTTATCTGGAATTCCATCTCTGGGTCAAAAGTACTTGGGTAGTGCAAGAGAGCCCACCCCAAATGTGGCTTTATCTTAGTAGGTATTGCATTGTATACCTTATTGAACCTGGCTAAAAAGTCGTGTACTGTCTCCCCTGATTGTCTTTTTTAATTCTTGTATTCCTTTATGATGATAACTTCATTTCCCATGATCACCCACCTATCTAAGAAGACTTGAGTAAATTCATGAAAATTGATAATTCTTGTAGCTAGAAGGTCCTTAAACCAACTCCTAATTTTTCCTTGTAATGATAAGAAAAACATTCTAAATCCCACATCATCTTCTTCTATTTCATAAAGGTCAAGAAAATTCTCAATATTTTGAATGTGTTCTTCAGCAGTGACTTTTGAGATTTCTCCATCAAATCTAGGTAGTTTATTTGCAAAATTTGCAGGGAGGGCTTGGAAGATTGGAGGAAAAATCAGAGACTTGTATCTTTCTGGGACCTTTGTGGGTATAGGTAGTGTAAAAAGAGTTTTATGGATGTTTGAGGTTTCAGCAAGAGGAGGAAAGGTAGCATGAGGCTCATGTTTCACTAGATCTTCCACAGGTGAATCTGGGGTAAGCACAAGTGTATAATATTGATCATGGTCTAAAATTTGAGGCTTAGCTTTTTGAGGCTTGATATCTTTCAAACGATAAATGTAGATCTCATTAGTGTATTCTTGATCAAGCTTAAAGTAGAATAGAACATAGTTATAGATAAAAACAATAATTCCTTGAATCCAACTTAGGCCTGAATGCTCTTTCTTTCTAGGATGACTAGTCATGTTTTAGGTTCTTCCTCCAGTGGAGTCTTTAGGTCTATAGAGAGTTGTGGAGTCACCAGGTGGATGATTTCAAATATTTTAAGGTGGGTTGTTGTCCACCATCAGCAACTGAATACCAATATAAGGATGTTTGTGGGCTTTCTGAGGTCTTAAGGATGTCTAAGATGCAATTTACTCATAAGGTCCCACCGTGAACGCCATTTATGTTAGCTCCCCATAATTTTCTAGATTGATTGAGATACAAAGTTATAGGGTAACATCAAACCAAGCTTTGGAATCCAAGGACCTAGCCTTCCTGGATTCGTAGAGGGATCTCTCTAGTAGGTGCAAAGATGTGAACTTGTTTGTTGATTAGGGTTTATTTTAGGCTAGATGTTAAGTGCAGGGTGTTTTGATTGTTTTTGGTTGGGTATGATGCTCAGACAGATTTCAGATAGAAAATAAGGAAGATTGTTAAGTCATTGAGAAATGGAGTCAAAAAAGGTCATGAATGTGTTCATCAATGGTTTCAAGAGCATTTGAAGGGAAATTCTAACTTGGTTGGTGGGTCTTTAAGGTTGTGAAAGGATCATGAGGTGGACATTAAACTTGAGAACAACAAGCTAATAAAGGGCAGAAATAGAATCCTTTAGATACTTGTAAACTGAGGGAGTTGGGAGATTTGTAAGCATATCAAGAGATTCAAAGGCTTTAATCCATCTTATTTCAGACTGAAAGCAGATAATCAACCAAGACAACATTCAGATAAAACATAGAAAGGAAAAAACTTATTTAATCTTTCATGGATTTTATCATCAAGAGCAGAAAAAACATTTAAGATACACAAGTAACTATAACCATAGAAGGAGAGAAAACCCTAACATCCACAGTGACAGCTATGAAAGTTCCTTGAGACAATTTTAGCTAAGTAAAGGCAAAGAGCATGGTTAAGACATACTTCTTTGACAAACTATATGCAAAGTTGCTTCAAAAGATGATTTCAAGAACAGAGTATTTCAGAGGCAACAATATGTAGGGCTAGCCATAAATCATAATTGACACTAACTGATCTAAATCATTCAAGAAAATAGACAAGCCAAAAACTTATTAGAGAGCAAGAGATGAATTCCCTAACATATCTTAGCAGAAGAAAACACTAAGGCAGTGAAGGAAACAAACAGATCTAAGGTGCCATCAACAAACATATCTTATTCTAATTTTTTTGTCCTACTACAACATAGATGGATGGAAAACATATGAGAAACTTAGAAAACATTAACAAGAGATAACTTCACCATCAACCAGGCCTATGGATCTTGCAAACAGTCCTTCTCCATCAACAAGTAAATCAGATCATGCATGAGCTCCAAGACATCAATTTCTCATCAAAGGCTTCAAGGGACTATGTATTACTTCAGCATAAGTCATCAACATCCAACAAAAAATACAAGAGCCTCATGCTCTATTTATGGAGAAAATGAGGAGGTGGAAACCCTAATTCAACCATAAATTTCATAAATGTGCTTAATGACCATGTAAGGCCCAAGACACATAAGAGATAAGAAAATAAATGAAACACACCAAAAACATAACTCCCCAATAAAATCAAGAGTGTTTTGTCCAAGAATATATTAAAAAACCAATTTTCCATTAATTAGTGTCTTTTTTTTACTTTTCGGCAAAAATTTGTCTCTGTGCGTAGCTCCATATCAGCAAAAAATAGGATTTGTTGCAGCTGAGTTTTGGACCCCTTCCTGGCATTGGATTTGGCCCTGTGATGGCTCGTTGGAAATATTTAAGAGTCTACTTTCCAGAAATACTTGATTTGTGCTGAATGGATTCCATTTACTTGCTCAAAAATCCAATCTCCATTGACTTCTCAATGCGCAGCGACAGGCCTGAAAAGGAGGCAGAAAGGTCATTTTTGAGGTGTTGACCTTTTGAGGGGGAAAAAATGCTCCAATTGACCTAAAATTTTTTGGGTAGACTGCTGGTGACATGAAAAACCCAAAAATGTAAACTTTAGCAGCTGAGGATGCCCCAAAAAAGAGTGTAGCGCCTAGGGTGGTGCGCTCCTAGGGGCCAAAATTTGGAAAAAACAAAAAGTTTCTGGATCTGCCTCAAACTTGGTGGAGAGGTCCTTCAAGGGTTTGGATAAGCCTATGAAAAATATTGAGTTATGTCTCCAAGTTTTTCTCGGTCTTTACTCTATTTAAGTGCTCAAATTTCAATGCCTCTTTACTGATTTCTTCATTTTCAGTTTGTTCTTCTTTTTCAAGCTACTTGTTGCACTTCTCTCACTATCACCTTGTTTGGCATGAAAAACCACCCTCTTCTTTGTCTTCACCACATTCCTTTTGATGAAATTCAAAGCCTGTATATGTAAAATGTGTGATCATGTTGATACTTTTACCTTGGAATTTTAGTCATGTATTTTTTATGCCTCCAATTTGCTTAGGGAATAGACTGATAGAATAATTCTGCCTTCTTTCAATTGATATGCTATCATGTTTTTCTCTTTGAAACAATGAAAAACCTCCAAGTGTGAAACCCTAGCAGCAAGCATCAACAATCCCTTTAGTACTCATGTGGGCCATCACTATGAAAAACATTTGGTTTGTTTTTCCTATTCAATCTTCCTGTAGGTAACCCTTTGTGACAGTCCTACAGAAATGTTACTAAGGGTTAATCTATCTTTTGCAAAATATACCTTTGATAAGGACACCATTTCTTGGAGGTCTCTCTAATTTTTTACAAATTGTGTATTTCTTGGCCACTTCTGTTGTTTCGAGGGCCAACACAAATTCAGCTTTTGATCACTACCTTTGGTGAAGTGAGATACAATGCTCCTTGTCTTTGTGCTAATACTCTCTGCCTTTTTATATCTTTGGTGTGGTGAAATAAGTCCTTCTTTTTCAAACCCTACAAGGCAGCTTGAAACCCTATGAAGCTATCCATTTTTATGAAGGAGTTCCTTGTATTAGATTGAATAAAATTTAAAGGTAAAAAATTCGATTCTTGAAAGTATTTTGAAAAATTTGCAGAGTACTTCCAGGAGCGCAGCGCCAGCGCACAGCGCCTGTCTGTCTGTGCGCAGCGCCATATTGCAGAAGGAATTTGGAGGCCTTCCCGATGTCATAATGAGCTCTGTGATATCTCGTTGGAAATATTGTGGAGTCTAATTTCAAAATATACAATTTTTTTCCTATTTAAAGTTGATTTTCCCAGCCAAAAGTTGATTCTCCCAAGACTGGTCAAAAAAGTCCTCAATGATGGTGCAGAAACGCAGAGTGCTGGTGAAGACCACTTTTGGATGACTTCCTCAATTCCAAATTGAGTTCATGATAGCTCATTGGAAATATCATTAAGTCTAGTTTTCTTTTTATTCATAAAGAAAGTCATTTGGACACTCCAGCTATGAGAAAAACTTATTTTCCCGAGGTCACTCCAGAAGTGCATAATTTCTCCCGTGACATCTGTATTTTTGAAATTGATCTCAAACCAGGATACCTGTGTAAAAACTGAAGGAGGTTTTTCTTCTTGGCCCTAGTTTGGACAAAACCCTCTCTCACATTTTCCAAATTCATCTCTATTTGGTCCAAAACACACTTTGAAGTAAAACTAGCCTTAGGTGTGACACATGGCTTGTCTCTTGGAATGAATTCTTGGAAAATGATGGAGGAATGATTTTTATGAGCTAGTATAGAATTATTCTTGCTTGCATGATCTATCAAATGAATCATTTGCTCTTGTTCCTCCCTTTCATGTCAAACCCTATCTTAGTTGGAAGAGGAAATTAGGGTTTGGTGTGAGGATTTAGCACTGCCTTGCAGAGGGAGGGGACTGAAGGGGTTAAGGGTTGTCTAAATTCTTGGGGAAATTTTGGGGGATATGGATAGATGTTAAGGAGTATGGGAAAGTTTAATTTTAGGAATTTAGTGAGGGGAAGGGGTCCAAAAAGTCAAAACACAGGCCTAGTCTCAAAAAGTGTCAAATTGTGGCAATAGACTAGGTTTTGTAAGAAAATGATGATTTTGAGGGATAGGAGTGATGGGAAGTGTTTGTGAAGGTATATTAAGGATAGGAGGAGGTGTAATAGCATCAAGATACAATCCTTGTGGATGATTTAATCATGGAGGTCATGAAACCAAGAGAAATGTCCTTAAAAAACCCTAGATAGACAATGGGGAGTTTAGGCAAAACAAAAATAAAGGGTTGAGGCCAAAGGTGGTGAAGCATAGTGATAATGAGTGAAATGAGCCCATGATGGGTCTTCTAGGATCGGTGAGCTGAGCTTGACATGACGGAATGATGAAATAGTTAAAATTTATCCTAAGGGTAATGAAGGTCGTGAGATTTCTAGAACTCACAATGTTCATGAAATTTGTTTCTAGAAATCTAGAACTGATACTTAGTCATCTTCAGATATTGAAAATTATGGATGACTTACAGAAGCTAAGATGGATGGTTTTAAGAATGGCATGGAATACATGGAAGAAAAAATGGAAAACATGAAGAATGATATAAAAGGAGACATGGAAGGCTTGACAAAGTTGATACAAGAAATGATTCCTAATGGAAAAAAGATAGTAGAGGAAACTTATGATGAAAAATAAATAAATGTTAATCGTGATTTCATAAACTCTTATGTTGGATGGAATACCCACCATATTCCAAATATCGATATGAGGAAGTTTTATGGCAAGGATCCCGTAACATGGATACCACAGATGGCGCAATATTGTGATCTAAATAATGTGCAAAACACACAAAAGGTATGCATTGCAACTTTACATATAGAACAAAATACATTTGTATGGTATCGATAGCTTTGTTACCGTAAAAAAAATTGTCACTCGGTCAATTTTTACAGAGGAAATGAATGCACATTATAAGGATACAAAGAGCAACACTTTTTTTAGCCAATTGATAAATCTCAAACAAAAGGGTTCAGTGGTGGAGCACATTGGGGACTTCCAAAAATTGAATATAAGGGTAACTGAAATTCCAAAGGAACACAGGATTGATGTCTTCATAGGGACTTTAAAGGATAACATCCAACATGAGGTTCGCGTTTGGGAACCCAATTCATTGGAGAAGGCATTCAGGTTGGCAAGAAAAATTGAATGTAAAATTATGGCAACAAGGAAGCCTACCACTCACATCTATAAATATGGAAGTGTTGCTACTCCTAGACTTCCACAACCTACAAGGTTGAAACCACAAAAATTGGAAGAAAAAAGAGAAAAAGTGATTTGCTACAGTTGTGATAGCAAATACACTAAAGGTCATAAGTGTGTTGAGAAGAAATTATTTTACATAGATTGTGAAGAGGAGGAAGAAAATTAACAAGAAACTTCAAAAGAAGAGGATATACACCAGGAACCAACCCTAGAAGAAGAAGAAATGAGTCTGACCATATCATGTAATGCATTGGCAGGAATTACCACTCCTCAAAATCTCAAGATAGAATGACATATCAAGAAGAAAAAGGTAATAGTGTTGATTGATTCGAGTAGTACCCATAATTTTATTCATTGTAAGGTAGCCAAGGAATTGAATTGTTTCCTATACCCAGCACTAGAATGTCAAGTGATGGTTGCAAATGGAGGAACTATAAATTGCTCTAAAAAATGCCATAATATCAAGCTAACCATATGGGAGTATTTATTGAATAGTCCAATGCTTTCCATTTCAATGGGAGGTGTTGATGTTGTACTAGGAGTACAATGGTTACAATCTTTGGGGCTGGTAGCTTTTAATTGTCAAGAAATTTTATTGAATTTTTTTTCTGAAGGAAACGAAGTCGAATTACGGGGTATCGCAAGGAAGCCATGAAATATTATAAGCTCTAATTTCATGATAAAGCTTATGAATAAATAACAATGAGGCATAATTGCATAATTATGCTCACTAAAAGTTCCAGCATCAAAATCATTGATTTCTCTAGATCTCCAAAAAGTATTGGACAATCATTCCAAGGTGTTTGAAACTCCCAAAGGACTCCCACCTATTCATGATCATGATCATGCTACTCATTTGATTCCAGGAAGTGTTCCTCCAAACATTAGGCCTTATAGATATCCTTATGTCCAAAAGAGCGAAATTGAACATATGATTGCAGAAATGTTAGAGCCTGGTATAATTCAACCTAGTAAAAGGTATTTCTCTGCTCTAGTAGTATTGGTGCACAAGAAGGATGGATCATGGTGCATGTGTTTGTATTATAGGGAGCTCAATAAGCTCACTATTAAAGATAAATTTCTCATTCATGTGATTGATGAATTATTGGATGAATTACATGGAGTAATTTATTTTACCAAGTTGGATCTTCATTCACGATATCATCAAATTAGAATGAAGACTAAAGATATTCTGAAACCAGAATTTTGAACTCATGAGGGTCATTATGAATTTTTGGTCATGCCTTTTGGCCTTACCAATGCACCTTCTACATTTCAAGGGTTGATGAATTCCATTTTCAAACCCTTCCTTAGAAAATTTGTGCTAGTATTTTCTTATGATATACTAATCTACAGCAGGTCTTGGAAGGATCATGTTAAAGATGTTGATAGGGTGCTTGTTAGGTCCTTATATTACTAGTATAGTCCCTTATTGTTGTTAGTGTAATCCCCTTATTGTTATTGATGTACCCCTGTAACCCCCATATTGTTATTATTGTGCCCTTAAATTATTATTGATAGGTCAGCTAGGATTACATTGTGGCCCCATGGACTCCTATATATAGAAAGGAGGTTTTGTCATTTGTATCATCAAAGAATTTTTCATTCATGTAATTTATTGGAGGTTTTCCCCTCAAAGTGGCTTATTTCTAAGGCATTGATATCTCTTTTCTTCTCTTTTTGGAGCTAGTTTCACAACATTTGGTATCAGAGCTTTGGATTCAAGGGTTTCGCTGCACCAAACCGGTCATCATGGAATTTTCGCCATAAATTGTTTTATATGAAGGTTAAGAAGCTTTAATTTTTAGAGCATGAAGCCAAAATCCGGAGGAACATCGTTTCAAAATTTCAGAGTTTGTTTCGCAATATTTTCGGAGATATGATCTGTGGAAGTTAGGTCATTTTCAGGCTCCTGAATTTCATCTCAAAGAGGTGATCGTGGGAAAATATTCATAACTCTCTCTCTAAGCATCGGATTTGAATTTAGTAAAATGTGGCTGGAAGTACACAAACTTAAGTTTCCTATCTATCAATTTCAGAGCCAAAGGAGTAAACAGTGACACATGGCAAGTCGTACAAGTTTGCTCTTCTGAACCAGTCCATAATTAGGTCATTGTTGGAGATTGGACATAAATTTTCCTTGAAGAATCCAAATCAGGTCAGACCTGTGGCATTAGAAAAAGGATTTAGAGGGCTACCACAGGGAAAATTTTTGGATATTGAAGATCTGAAATCACAGAGATAATTCAATTTCAATATTGAGCCCCTCAAAAGCAAGAAAAAGGTGTGTATTTTTTTTTAATTACATAAGTCTCGTTTGAAAAAAATTAGTTTGAATTTATTCCAAGGGCATACTGAAGAATAGATATCAGTATTGGATTCTAAAATTCCCCCTAAAAATAAATCAACACCAATTAAGCCTTCAAAAAGCTCTACTATGACTCATGAAGACAAAGAAACACAACATGAGATATCAAAATTACAAGAGCAAGTGCACCAAATTTCGCTATCGCAAAGAGCAACAAAAAATGAAATGGAAGTTTTGAAGAAAGGCATGGAAACTAATATGGATGGTTTGAAGAAAGGCGTGGAAGCTAAGATGAATGGTTTGGAAGCTAAGATGGATGGCATGGAAGTGGGCATGGAAGCTAAGATGGATGACATGGAAGCTAAGATTGATGAAAAAATGAAAGACAACATGGAAAACATGAAGAATGATCTAAAAGTAGACATCGAAGGTTTGGAAAATTTGATACAATAAATGTTTCCTAATGGCGAAAAGATAGTAGAGGAAACTCATGATGAGAAAAAAATAAATGTTAATCATGATTTCAGAAACTCTAATGTTGGATGTAAGAACCACCATATTCCAAAGATGGATATGAGGAATTTTGATGGCAAGGACCCCGTAACATGGATACTACAGATGGAGAAATATTTTGATATCAATGATGTGCAAAACACACAAAAGGTATGCATTGCAACTTTACATTTAGAAAAAAATACATTTGTATGGTATCGATGGGTTTTCTCCCGTAAAAAAATTGTCACTTGGTGAATTTTTATGGAGGAAATGATAGCACATTATGAGGATACAAAAAGCAACACCTTCTTTAGCCAATTGATTAATCTCAAACAAAAGGGTTCAATGCCGAAGCACATTGAGGACTTCCAAAAATTGAATATAAGGGTAACTGATATTATAGAGGAACATGGGATTGATGTCTTCATAGGGACTTTAAAGGATAACATCCAACATGCAGTTCGGGTTTGGGAACCTGATTTATTGGAGAAGACATTCAGGTTGGCAAGAAAAATTGAATGTAAAATTATGGCAACAAGGAATCCTACCACTCACATCTATAAATATGGAAGTGTTGCTACTCCTAGACTTCCACAACCTACAAGGTTGACACCACAACAATTGGAATAAAAAAGAGCAAAAGGGATTTGCTACAGTTGTGATAGCAAATACACTAAAGGTCATAAGTGCACTAAGAAGAAATTATTTTACACAGATTGTGAAGAGGAAGAAGAAACTTCAAATTTAGAGGATATACACGAGGAAGAAACCCTAGAAGAAGAAGAAATGAGTATGACCATATCATGTAATGCATTGGTAGGAATTACCACTCCTAAAACTCTCAAGATAGAAGGAAATATCAAGAAGAAAAAGGTAATAGTGTTGATTGATTTGGGTAGTACCCATAATTTCATTCATTGTAAGGCAGCCAAGGAATTGAATTGTTTCCTATACCCAGCACCAGAATGTCAAGTGATGGTTGCAAATGGAGGAACTATAAATTGCTCTGGAAAATGCCATAATATCAATCTAGCCATGGGGGAATATGTATTGAATATTCCAATGATTTCCATCCCAATGGGAGGTGCTGATGTTGTATTAGGAGTACAATGGTTACAATCTTTGGGGACGATAGCTTTTAATTTTCAAGAACTTTTCTTGAAATTTTTTTCGAAAGGAAAAGAAATCAAATTATGGGGTATCGCAGGGAAGCCAGGAAAGATAATAAGCTCTAATGTCATGAAAAATCTTCTGAATAAAGAACAACGGGGTGTAATTGCACAATTATGCTCACTGGAAGTTCCAACATCAAAATCATCTATTTCTCCATATCTCCAAAAAGTCTTGGACAATCATTCCAAGGTGTTTGATACTCCCAAATGACTCCCACCTATTCATGATCATGATCATGCTATTCATTTGATTCTAGGAAGTGATCCTCCAAACATCAGGCCTTACAGATATCCTTATGTCCAAAAGAGTGAAATTGAACATATGATTGCAGAAATGTTAGAGGCGAGTATAATTCAACCTAGTCAAAGTTCTTTCTCTACTCCAGTATTATTGGTGCACAATAAAGATGGATCATGGCGCATGTGTCTGAATTATAGGGAGCTCAATAAGCTCACTATTAAATATAAATTTCCCATTCCTATGATTGATGAATTATTGGATGAATTACATGGAGAAATTTAGTTTACCAAGTTGGATCTTCGTTCAGGATATCATCAAATTAGAATGAAGATTGAAGATATTCCGAAAACAGCATTTCGAACTCATGAGGTTCATTATGAATTTTTGTTCATGCCTTTTGGCCTTACCAATGCACCTTCTACATTTCAAGGGTTGATGAATTCCATTTTCAAACCATTCCTTATAAAATTTGTGCTAGTATTTTTTGATGATATACTAATCTACAACAGGTCTTGGAAGGAACATGCTCTACATGTTGACAGGGTGCTCAAACTATTGGAGGAGAAACAATTATATGCAAAAACATCCAAATGTTTCTTTGGAGTACAAGAGGTGGAATATCTGGTTCATATTGTATCTCATGAGGGTGTTAAGGTAGACCCTAACAAAATTAAAGCCATTAAGGAATGGAAAGTCCCTACAACCATAAAGCAATTGTGCATATTTCTCGGGTTAACAGGGTATTATCACAAGTTTGTTCAGAATTATGGGAGAATAGCAGCACCTCTAACAACATTATTGAAGAAATATGCATTTTCATGGACTCCTAAAGCAACTAAGGCCTTTGAACATATTAAATGGGAAATGTGCCTAGCACCAGTCTTAGCTATGCTAGACTTCACAAAAACCTTTATTGTGGAATGTGATGCCTCAGGAAATGGAATTGGTGTTTTTTTAATGCAAGAAGGAAGACCCATATCTTTTTAAAGTCGTTCAATCAAAGGAAAGTATTTACAAAAGGATATTTATGAGAAGAAAATGTTGGCAATACTACATGCACTAAATAAATGGAGACCTTACCTAATGGGAAGACACTTCAAGGAAAAAACTGATCATGATAGTCTTAAACACTTTTTGGAACAAAGACTATCTTCAGAAGAGCAGCAAAAATGAGTCACAAAGATGTTGGGTTATGACTTTGAAATCGTCTACAAAAAAGGGAAGCTAAATGTTGTTGAATATGCACTCTCAAGAAAGGATGAAGAGGTGGAAGTATTGCTTTGTGCCATTTCATTTATCCAACCAGATTGGATAAACGAAGCAAGGGATGAATGGAAGAAGGACAAAGAAGTGTGGACTCTCATTCAAAAGTTGCAGCAAGATCATAGTACATCTAATACATTTAGTTGGAAAAATGATTCCTTATGGTACAAATATTGCTTATATATTTGCAAGAATTCCCAACTAAAACAAAAGATTCTTTTGGAATTGCACACTTCTCCTTTAGGAGGACACTCGGGATTTTTAAAAACTTACCATAGCGTGAAGAAAGAATTTTTTTGGGATGGCCTTAAATCTAATATTAAAAATTTTGTGGCGGAATGTTTGGTTTGCCAGCAAAATAAAGTGAAGACAATTAAGACCCTAGGTCTTCTACAACCTTTATCCATTCCAAGTCAACGTTGGGAGGAGATTCAAATGGATTTTATCACAGGTTTACTAAGTCTAAAGGAAGGAGTGTCATCATGGTGGTAGTTGATAGACTTACCAAGTATGCACACTTTTTTGCATTATCTCGTCCATTTAAATCAAGTACAGTTGCTACTGCATTTATGGAAATAATTCAAAAGCTACATGGAAACCCGAAGATTATTGTAAGTGACAAAGATCCCATTTTTACAAGAAATTTTTGGACGGAATTATTTTCTTGTTTGGGAACTCAACTAGCTCATAGCTCATCTTATCATCCTCAATCCAATGGTCAAACAGAGATAGCGAATAAATGTTTGGAAGGATATCTTCATTTTTTTGTATATGATAAGCAAGCACAATGGGTCAAGTGGTTGCCTCTGGCTAAATGGTGGTATAACACTTCCTTCTATACTGCAGAAAAAATGACCCCATTTATGGCACTTTATGGATATCCTCCACCATCCATCACATCTTCTTTAAGGGAAAATTATAGGGTTCAAGCAGTGGAGGATCACATCAAGCATCAACAAGAAGTTCTCCAACTCTTAAAGGATAACCTAAATTTGGCACAAAATCGAATGAAACAATAGGAAGATCAACATCACAGTGAGAGAAGTTTTGATGTGGGAGACTGGGTATTTTTACAGCTACAACCATACAAACAAATGTCCCTCAAGCAAGCTAAGAAGGATAATAAATTATCACCAAAATACTATGGTCTTTACAAGGTTTTGTAAAATATTGGTACTATGGCATACAAATTGGAGCTTCATGTTTCTTCACGAGTGCATCTAGTTTTCCATGTTTCATGCTTAAAAAATGTTATAGGGGACAAACTTTCAGTTCAAACAATATTGCCAAAACTTGATGAGGAAGGAAAAACCATATTGGAACCTGAAGTAGTCACAGAAAAAATAACTCGACAACTACTAAATCGATCAATTTCAGAGTATCTCATCAAATGGAAGAACTTACCCACGAAAGATTCTACATGGGAGGATGAGAATTTTATACAAAAGCACCTGGAGCTACTCAAGCATTCAGGACAACACCTTTTTGAAGGACAGGAGCATGTTAGGTCCTTATATTACTAGTATAGTCCCTTATTTTTGTTAGTGTAACCCCCTTATTGTTATTGTTATACCCCTGTAACCTTCATATTGTTATTATTGTGCCCTTAAATTATTATTGTTAGGTCGGCTAGAATTACATTGTGGCCCCACTAGGATTACATTGTGGCCCCATGGACTCCTATATATAGAGAGGATGTTTTGTCATTTGTATCATCCAAGAATTTTTCATTCATGTAATGTGTTGGAGGTTTCCCCCTCGAAGTGTCTTATTTTTAAGGCGTTGATATCTCTTTTCTTCTCTTTTTGGAGCTGGTTTCACAACAGAGCTCAAACTATTGGAGGACAAATAATTATATGCAAAAACATCCAAATGTTTCTTTGGAGTACAAGAGGTGGAATATCTAGGTCATATTGTATCTCATGAGGGTTTTAAGGTAGACCTTAACAAAGTTAAAGCCATTAAGGAATGGGAAGTCCCCACAACCATAAAGCAGTTGCGAGGATTTCTCAGGTTAACAGGGTATTATCGCAATTTTGTTAAGAATTATGGGAGAATAGCAACACCTCTAACAACATTATTTAAGAAAGATGCATTTTCATGGACTCCTGAAGAAACTAAGGCCTTTGAACATCTTAAAGAGACAATGTTTCTAGCATCGGTCTTAGCTACGCTAGACTTCACAAAAACCTTTATTGTGGAATGTGATGCCTTGGGAAATGGAATTGGTGTTGTTTTAATGCAAGAAGGAAGACCAATTTCTTTTGAAAGTCTCCCAATCAAAGGAAATTATTTACAGAAATATATTTATGAGAAGGAAATGTTAGCAATACTACATGCACGAAATAAATGGTGACCTTACCTAATGGGAAGACACTTCAAGGTAAAAACTTATCATGATAGGCTTAAAAAAATTTTGGAACAAATACTATCTTCACAAGAGTAGAAAAATTGGTCACAAAGATGTTGGGTTATGACTTTGAAATCATCTACAGAAAAGGGAAGCTAAATGTTGTTGCAGATGCACTCTCAAGAAAGAATGAAGAGGTGGAAGAATTTCTTTGTGCCATTTCTATTATCCAACCAGATTGGATAACCGAAGGAAGGGATGAATGGAAGAAGGACGAATAAGTGTGGACACTCATTCAAAAGTTGCAGCAAGATCCTAGTACATATTATACATTTAGTTGGAAAAACGATTCCTTATGGTACAAATATCACTTATATCTTTGTAATAATTCCCAACTAAAACAAAAGATTATTTTGGAATTGCACACTTCTCCTTTAGGAGGACACTCAAGATTTTTAAAACTTACCACAGGGTGAAAAAATAATTTTTTTGGGATGGCCTTAAATATGATATTCAAAATTTTGTGGTGGAATGTTTGGTTTTCCAACAAAATAAAGTTGAGACAATTAAGACCTTGGGTCTTCTACAACCTTTATCCATTCCAAGTCAACATTGGGATAATATTTCAATGGATTTTATCACAGGTTTACCTAAATCCAACGGAAAGAGTGTCATCATGGTGGTAGTTTATAGAATTAGCAAGTATGCACACTTTTATTCATTATCTCATCCATTTAAAGCAAGAACAGTTGCTACTGCATTTATGGAAACAATTCAAAAGCTACATGAAAACCAAAAGATTATTGTAAGCGACAAAGATCCCATTTTTACTGGAAATTTTTGGACGGAATTATTTTCTTGTTTGGGTACTCAACCAGCTTATAGCTCATCTTATCATCCTCAATCCGATGGTCAAACTGAGATAGTGAATAAATTTTTGGAAGGATATCTTCATTGTTTTGTATCTTATAAACAAACACAATAGGTCAAGTGTTTACCTCTCACTGAATGGTGGTATAACAGTTCCTTTCATAATGCAGCCAAAATGACCCCATTTATGGCACTTTATGGATATCATCCACCATCCATCACATCATCTTTAAGAGAAAATTATAAGGTTTAAGCAATGGAAGATCACATCGAGCATCAAAAATAAGTTCTCCAACTCTTAAAGGATAACCTGAATTTGGCACAAAATCGAATGAAACAACAGGAAGATCAACATCATAGCGAGAGAATTTTTGATGTAGGAGACTGGGTATTTTTACGACTACAACCATATCTTAAAAATGTCCCACATGCAAGCTAAGAAAGATAATAAATTATCGCCAAAGTACTATGGTCCTTATAATGTGTTGCAAAATATTGGTACTATGGCATACAAATTGGAGCTTCCTGCGTCTTCGCGAGTGCATCCAGTTTTCCATGTTTCATGCTTAAAGAAGGTTATAGGTAAAAAAATTTCCAGTTCAAACAATATTGCCAGAACTTGATGAGGAAGGAAAAATCATATTGGAACCTGAAGTAGTCACGGAAACAATAACTCGACAACTACGAAATCGATCAATTTCAGAGTATCTCATTAAGTGTAATAACTTACCCACTGAAGATTCTACATGGGAGGATGAGAATTTTATACAGAAGCACCCAGAGATACTCAAGTGTTGAGGACAACACTTTTTTTGAAGGAGAGGGGCATGTTAGTTCCCTATATTACTAGTGTAGTCCCTTATTGTTGTTAGTGTAGCCCCATTATTGTTATAGTTGTACCCCTGTAACCCCAATATTTTTATTATTGTGCCTTTACATTATTATTTTTAGGTCGGCTAGGATTATATTGTGACCCCATGGACTCCTATATATAGAAGGAGGTTTTGTCATTTGTATCATCCAGGAATTGTTCATTTATGTAATGTAAAGGATGTTTCACCCTCGAAGTGGCTTATTTCTAAGGTGTTGATCTCTCTTTTCTTCCATTTTTGGAGTTGGTTTCATAAAAATGATAAACCTAGAATCACTCAATGGGTTCTTGACCTACAAATAAATTTACCTTGAGCATGAAACCTATGCATTAAGAATGAAAATTATAAATTTAATTTTGTCTTTTCATCAAATACATAAAATCATTATTACAATATACATTATGAAGACTGAACCTAGATACACATTTCAACGCTCCCTCTTAACTAGGGAGGTATTCATAATCCATACATGGTACTTGGATATTCTCAAACTAGAGAATTCTCATAAGAAAAGTCTCATTGGTAAGCCCTATCATAAGCTATTATTTCAACTTATCTCATTTCATATCATCATAACAACCTGCATTGTCACATATCAATGCCTTGACTAACAACTCTATCTCTCCACAAGATCATAGCACAATTCTAGTGAAACAATGATTGATAGAGACCATAATCATTGTCTCTTAAGGAACATACCCCACCTGGATGTTCACAAGGTATGTCCTTCTAGGATAATTCTTGTATTGGAACAACACATCCTTAAAGAATCTCCTCTTAGACTACTCTTACCTATTGGATGCCCTACAACATCCTCAAAGAGTATCAAAAACCAGATGCTTACCCAATCCTCTATTCATTCTTCGTACCATAAAGACATGAATGATGTGTCTATCTCTCCCTCTCAACTAGGGAGGATATAGTAATTCCTATAAAAGGAATATAACCAATTTCCTTCTTACCTGGGAACTTTCCCAAGCTCCCTCTCAACTAGGGACTTGTTTCCAATAGGAGATATTTGTTATTTGGTGGATATCATGGTACTATTAGCTTCGTGTAGAGCTCCTCCTTTCAATCTCATTAACTTAAAATTCATCATCATGGAGCCCTCATATTCTAGAAATTATTTGTAGGGCATCGACCATCTTCTCCATCACTTTCCCTTAAATGAACCATAGAGTTGAATCAATAGTCATGTAATCCTTATCTTCATTGGAAAATGATATTCTAGTCCACATATGGTTTTTCTTCTTACAACTACCTCTTCCAAGTCATGTTTCTTTCAAAATTTTCCATCCAATTTCAGCAGTACGAGTTGTAGGTGACATCTATAACTCTCTTTCAGTAGCCCTATTTCAACTTAAACATATGTTAGCACTCCACCAGAACTCTGAAGGTTGAAAGGAGACAATCAAAGGTAACCAGAGACAGCTTTGACCTAGTAGCTAGCCCTACTAGGCTAAGAGGGATCTATCAATAAGATCACGGCAAAATTTATTGGATAATTGATATTTCAGGCTAGGTATAGAATGATCTAGGGTTTTTATTGATTTGGATTTAGTGTTGGATGGTAAATTAGGTCCAGGAAAAATTAGTTCAGGGCTCTGAAAATCGGATTTGCATAAATGTAATGGGGCATGGTAGGCACACACTTTAGAACTTTAAAGGTATCCTGGTGAATATGGTAGATTGATAGGGTTTCAAAACGAGCATGGAAATCATGAAATTTTTATATCAGAAGAAATTGAACATAAATGTGAAACTTTCTCCAAACAGAGCATTGAAATAATGAATTATGCTTATCAAATTTAGAAATCAATCGCATAAGACATGGAAATGAAATATGGAAGGCACAATAATTTCAAACATATGATAACAGAAGAAGAAACATTGCTAAAACACATACCACATGAATCCCACCACAATAGCTTCAAATTTGTCTATTAGTTCCTGCCAAAATCATAAAATACACTAATGTTCCAAGCTAAATTCCACAACATCCAACCTTTGGAAATGATCACAAACTATATCATATAGGAAAATACATCATAAGACAGCTCATCGAGTCAAAAATCCTATAAAGTCTCATAATAAATTTCTTTGATGATTCCTCACCTAAAGACTAGGATAGTTGAAACAGTTTCCAATATTTTAGACAAAGTTTAGGAGAGCTTATCTCCTCATTAATTACAAATTTCCTCATATAGTGAGGCAAAAAGAAACTAAGAAGCCTAAAATAAACTTAATTGATTACAAGACATAAAATTTGATATCATTCAGTGCATAAAAATTTCTCTAGATTAGATGGGTCACACTAGAAACAAAAGGATCGCACCAGAATGCAGAAATGCCGCACCAGAATACATCAAAACAGGAAATTAGTAGAAATGTCGCGAAAGGTCGCGCCAGTTGAGAGCTGATTTTGGTTGACTTTCAAGAGTCCAAATTGCATTCTTAAAGTTGGTTCAAGTAGCCACACGTGTCTTATTTCCAATGAGCCATCAAACTCCAAAAAATTCCCACGGGAAGGCCTCCAAAACCTAATTTTTCCAACCTCCCTCAGAAGGGTCGCGCCAGTATAGATTTAGTGGCAGAACCATGAAAAAGGTGACGTTTTCCGAATTTTTTTTTATCAAAAGTAGAAGCTGTCATGGAAAATCCACTTCATATTTAGCATGTACACATCATTATCTATCCATCCAAGTAGATAATAACTCATTTGGATGCCAAGGGAAAAAGGGTCACACCTCGGTGTGACCTTTCTTTGTGTAATTTTCTGCAAATATTCAAAAAAAAACAAAATCCTCCAAAATTTTTAGAATTTGTTCCTTAACTACTCTGGATGATAGGATAGACATCCAAGATTTTTTAGCCTTCAATTTTACTCATTGACCTCTTTGTCTTGTCTCCATTTGCTTGTCTTAGACCTCTTGAAGTTTTCTTTTCAATTGCTTAATTTTTACTTGTGGAATCTGATTTATGGTTTGATATCGGGCAACCATGTTTTTGTGAATCTTAATATCCCTTTTTGCAGTATCCAAGAGATTTTCCAGGTGAATTTTGACCTTATCAAGCCAAAAATCCTTTTCTTCATTGATTTCTTTATCCATCCTTTCCTCAAAAGTTAGCTACTCGGCTGTAGGGTGTTGTTCTTTGTTTTTCTGCAATGCTTTCTTGAGACCCATAGTTATTGGCCTCTTCCTCTTCATTTGGTGTTAATTTTCATCAAGTTTTTCCATTTTTTTCCCCTTTCCTATTTATTTTCCTCAATCAACCTCTTGTCCAAAATCAATTGATTTGTCTTCAATTGACTGTTTTTCTGCTCAAGAAATGAGATGACAAATTGAGCCCTTTCTAGGTTGTCTTTGAGCTCGTTGATCTGAGCCTCCTTGTCTTTGATTTCTCTCTGCAATTTTTCATGGTCATCATGATCCTCTAGGTTAACAAAATCAAAATCATGTTCCTCCTCGTCATGCATGGTTGCCTCATGCAGTGTTGAAGCTGATCCCTGTGGTGAAATAGGCTTGGCCCCTTCCTCTTTCCGAGGAGAAAACACAAGAATTCTGCCTCTCTTATAGGTGAGACTAACCTTAGGCTTAGCCTTTTTGAAATCTCAGCATGTCTGCTTGATGAGCCAAGCTCCATTGGCTATGTAGACATTGACCCTGATGGTGTTGTTTTTCTAGGAGAAACAGTGGGACTAATACTAGGAGAAATGTTTAGTTTATCCATGAAGGTTTTTTAGGTGATTTGCATGGCTGAAAGCTGATGCATAACCAAAATCTTGATTAGCCTATGGTGGAATAGATTAGTGATATGAGGCTCTCCCCTAGACTTAACCTTTTCAGTCATCTTCACCACACTTATAAACAGAAAGTTGGACAAATTAAGTGCCTTTGTAGAGGTGAAGTGCATAAGCAACCTAACATGATACCTATATAATCTGGAAAACCTCCCTTCACAAGTAAAATATTTGAAAGGAATAACATGCTCAGTAACATCTCTGATGTTATATTTTAGGAACATTCTATAATCATCAAGCTATAATTCCATGCCCTTAAACTAGTTTTCACCCTGATTTGGAATACCTGTGGCTAAAGAAATAATGTCTGCTGAAACACTGAACTCTATACCTGCTATAATAGCTCTATCTATATGAAAATTATGGGAAAATAGGCTGGTCAAAGTAACATGAGAGCTAAACTCTATGATCATCTCACAAAACTTCATACAATCAACATTTACAAAACATTTTTTAACAAATGGAGAAGCATTGGTTTCACTTAGACTAATTGGCTCAAATCTTGAATGATGTCCTTCCTTTTTAACTTTCTGTTTACTCTATATTTCACTCTCCATGAAGTAGTTTTGAAGGATAAACTCTAGTCAAATATAGGGTTTGGATAATACATCACAGTGGTTTTGAAAACATAGGAAAGGTAGTGATGGTATGGAAGTTTCCTCAAGGGTTTTGAGGAGATAAAGGGAAGTATGAGATGGAATGGTATGGTGAAATTTATTTCATGAGATGAAATGGTGTGGTAAGGATTTTGTAAACTGTGTAGTGGAAATTTGGTAGAAGGCTAGGATTTAATGAATTCAATGGTAAATAAGTAGTGAGGGGTAGGAAGTGTGTAGGCTAGGGATTTTATGGAGGATAAGTGACAATGTAGGTAATTGAAAGCTAGGATTGTTGGCATGTGTTGTCCTTGATGGCAACCTACTTGATGAAATAAGATTGTTGGCAATATGATGCAGAGTGTTGTCCTTGATGGCAACCTACTTGATAAAGTTGATGACAACCTACTTGATGAAGTTGTCCTTGATGGAAACCTACTTGATGAGTTAAGGGGGAGATTGTTGGCAATGTGATACAATGTGTTGACTTTGATGGAACCTGCCTGATGAAGTTGTCCTTGATGAAAACTGACTTGATGAGTTGTTAATGATGTAAATATGATGTATCTACAGATCAGTTCAGAAGTAGCTCAGAAAGTGCCAGAATAATGTTGAACAAGGTATGTCACAAGGCATACGCGGGTTTGTTAAGGAGAAGTAGCGTATGCACGCGGAAAAGTACATGCCAAGTCGCGTATGGTCATTTACGCTCTAAATTTAGGAAACCAGGAGACATTACCATGGTATTGACCCATTGTATTGAGCGCTGGAATATCTATGTGATCCCGTCCAGGAATACCATCGGAAGTTGTGTGGTTTTGGCTCATGGTATTGACAAAGGTTAAATCTATATAAGGAGAAGAAGTTCATAAGTGCAAGGGTGTGCATGTATCTGGGTATGGAATGAATACTTCACTCTGGAGGATATCTGCATGGAATGGGTAACATTTTGATGATAGATCTGAATTCATAATGCACCTATGAAGAAAATGATGAAGAAGGATCTCTAGATCTGAAATGTATATGTATTTTCTAGATCTGTTTATGGAATGTTTAGATCTGAGATGAGGCGGAATAATTTCTGAAGTAAAGGATGAAATCTGAGTTTTTTATCTAATCTGAAGAGCTACACAGTCTTGAAAAGCTACAGATGTATACGTAAGTTCGCTTCAGTAAAAGCGCGTGTATACGCGGGTCTGCTTAAAGAAAAGCGCGTATGGGCAGTTAGGGTTTTCTGAAGAATGCACAAAAGTATACGCGGGTTGGTATGCATGAAAGCGCATATAGACGTAGGTTCAGTGAAGTAAAAGCACGTATGGAATCTAGGGTTTACTGAAGTAAGTGGAATAAAATTTCTGATCTGTTTTGTTGTTTTACTGTTATTTGTCAATGATGTATTCATACAGAACTGGGTTGTTTGAATGATGAATATGTTGTTGATTATGTTAATTGAAGATCAAGTCGCTGGTTGATTGGTTGATGATTTAATGAATGAATTGATGGGGTTATAAGTTTCAGTTTGATGAAGGTTGAGCTTAAATGTGTGGAGTGGGTCCAGTCTGAAAATATGATGAAAAGTGGCCTACAAGTTGTGTTGTATGGAAGCTGTTGGATCCAGTATGAAAATTGATGAAACGTGGTCCATGGTGGTGCTGAGGGTCAAAGCCTTCAGTGAGGGGGTTGTAGCTCCCTTTCATTGGAAGATGGTAAACGAGTGCAAGGGGTAGTGGCTCCCTTCTAGGAGAGGCTGGTAAACGAGAGCAAGGGGTAGTAGCTCCCTTCCAGGAGAGGCTGGTAAACGAGATCAGGGGGTAGTAGCTCCCTTCCAGGAGAGGCTGGTAAATGAGATCAGGGGGTTGTAGCTCCCTTCCAGGAGAGGCTGGTAAACGAGATAAGGTTGTAGCCTTCTGTAGGTGGGTGCCTGCATGCTGGTATGAGTTTGCGCTAGTACATGGTTGTACGATGTTTTCTTTATAATAAAATATTGAAGACCGAGATGACGGCAGCGCTGGTTTTCTCCCGAATTGGGTTTCCACCTTAAATCCTGGTGTTCATGTGTGTTGCTTATGTGTGATGATTTATTATGTTCTTACTGCACATGTTTACTGCTTACTAAACATCTAATGAATGAATGATGCAATGATATAAGCAAATAATTATCAGCATAATGAGATATTTGTTAATACGCGAGTTTTATTAAGGATATCCGCATGTATACACGAGTTGGATTCAGTAAAGTAGCGTATGGGTTTTAGAGAAAGAAAAAGAAAAAAGTTTTCAGTCTACACTAAATACTGATTCACCCCCCCTCTTAGTATTTTTCCCAACAATTGGTATCAGAGGAGGTCCTTCTGTAGAAGCTTGATCGCTTGAAGGAGATCCGTCACAATGGGAAGTCAGGAAGGAGTACTTTCTCTAAGGCCACCTTCATTCAATGGAAGTAATCTGTTATTCTGGAAGATACTAACAAAAGCATATTTGCAAAGTCTTGGTGAAGAAGTATGGGCAATCGTGGAAGAAGGTTATCGATATCCAGCAATTATTCCTACTGATGCAGCAGAAAGGAAGAAAAATGAAATCAATGCCAAAGCAGTCAATTTTTTATTAGGAAGCCTGTCTGAATCAGAATTTGTTAAAGTGATGCAGCTAAATTCAGCAAAAGAAATATGGGACAAAATAATTCTAAGCTATGAAGGAGATACAAAGGTAAAAAGTGCCAAACTCCAAACTCTCATAATTGAATATGAAAATTTAAGGATGCATAGTGATGAGAGTATTGCCAGTTTATTTTTACGTCTAGATGATATTGTAAATCGTATGAGAAGTTTGGGTGAAACCATAACCGATACTACTCTGGTTGAAACAGTCTTAAGATCTTTGACTTCAAAATTTGAGTCAAAAGTATCTGCTATTGAAGAAAGGAAATATCTGCAAACTCTTACCATTTTTCAACTACATGGTATTCTAACTGCTTTTGAAATGAGAAAAGAAGGTCCCTCTCAAATCAGAGAATTTTCCTTTAAGGCATGTGCAAAAGGAAAAGAAAAGGAAGTTGTTAAGGAATCAAGTTACATATCAGAAGAAGAAGAAGCAAATTTTGTGAGAAGACTCCAACCAGGTACTGGAAGATTCAAAGGTAAGCTTCCCTTCAAGTGTTTTAATTTTGGAAGAGTTGGTCATTGTGCTTCTAAATGTCCTTATGAAGAAAATCATGATAAAGGGAGACAATTTGAAAAGGGAAAGAGCTATTATACAAATGAAGATAATGATGAAATCTCAAATGAGGATGAAGAAGATCCTAACCAAGATCTGCTAGTGCTCATGGCAAGGAAGCAAAAGAAGAAGGCTACTCAAAGAAAGGAGATATCTCAGAAAACATGTGAAGCAGAAAATGTAGAAGATGAAAAAGGTACTAATCTTTGTGATTCACTTCCTTATGCAAGCAATGGTGAAGATAGTGAAAATGATAGTGAAAGTAATAGTATGGGTCTAGAAGAAAATCTCAAGATTAATGATGAAGATCAATTTAAAAATAAGGAATCTATCTACAAATATATGATGGAAATGTATCAAAGACGGATAGAAATGTATCAAAAACTGCAGGATAAAGTAACCAATCGAAGTGAAAGACTTGAAGCAGAAATTATCTCTCTCAAAGAAGATCTGGAAAAATCAAATAAGAAGAATGAAGAACTTTTACAAACTTTTGAAGAACAAGAAAATGAGTTGAAGGAAGAGATTTTAAAATTGAATGATCAAGTAGAAGAAGGAAGAAGGAAAGAATAAAGCATGAAGAAGAAATGCCAAAGTTTGGAGGTTGAGGTAAGTATTTTGAAAGGTAAATTAGAAGAAAAAGATAAATTCTTGAGGTTTCAATATAGTACTAAGATTCTGGACAATATTCTTAGTAGTCAAAGGTCTCCTTCTATTAAATTTGGTCTTGGTTTTCATGAAACTGTTAAAGGAGAATCTAGTTCACAAGGAAGTGCTAAAGATTCAAAGGATATCAATGCAAAACCTAAAGTGTTGGAAGAAACAAAAGGTCAACCGACAAGCATGAACTCTCAAAAGAAATCATTCCCTCCTAACTATAGAAGCATCAATAATGTTGAATGTTTTAAATGTCATAATTATGGGCATATTACAGCTAATTGCAGAAGAAAAATGTTTCAGTCACATACAAACAGATTCTACACAGAAAGGTACTCTAGTTTCTTCAAGGGATATTGTTTTTCATGTAGCAAGTTTGGTCATAAAGCAGCTGATTGCAATAGAAGAAAGAATAGAAAAACACATTATGATCCTTATGCTTAATTTTATGGTCATGCAAGATGTTATGCCTGTAACAAGTATGGACATGTAGAAAAGGAATGCAGGATGAATAGATCTGAGAAATTGGATAATTTTCAGCACACAAAAAGAAATTTCAAGCAAAGCTGGAAAACGGTGGAGGACCGGTCAAAAACTTAGGGGATAATAATCCTACTGCATTCATCCGCTTATAAAGCTTATTTCTCATAATGACTGCAGGAATGATGTGAGATACATTCTAGGGATTAGTAATGTATCATCACAGGGGGAGCAATGTATGGTGATTCTCATGGTTGGCTTGGTAATTCTAGTTATGTTTATTTCTGACAGTGCATCTGATGTGAAGAAGACACGTATAGGTGGTACAAATTCAGGGGGAGATGAAGTTGTGGAAATTTTTAGTGTTTCACTTTCCATACGCGAGTTTAGTGAACTAAAGCCGCGTATACACATGAGTTCTGTTGGAGACAGTCACGTATGCTTTTCTGATAAGAAAAATAGTAAGATAGCTAAAGATCAGGAACACAGGTTCAGGGGGAGCATCAGTCTAACAACTAATGATTGCATTGTTGGCATGGTATCTGATTATTTTTTAGTTCTTGTAATAATGATGATGACATGATACATTGTTTCTTATGATGATATTATGGATGAGCCCTGATTGTTTTTTTGCTGAAGAGTATCTTTTTTTTTCACACATGGATGAGATGAAAGTTTTATGATGCAGAGATAAGGATAGATCATGCAGAGTTTGTTGCTGATGATTTTTAACACGGTTGAGACCTTTTATACATTAATCCTACACATGTTACATCATGATTATGCAATAAATAAATCATGAAGATCTTGATGGTAACATATCACATGGATGATTGTTTGACACATATTGTCTATTGAAGAAGTTGTTCTAGTATGATAATTCCTCTTGGGAAGAATATGTTGATGCTGCAAAGAGCTTGAAGGTTTGGTTATTGATGTGCTTATGCTACAACTGTTGGATGACTCTTGAAAATATAGCTACATTTTCCTATCTATCTTCTCTCATATATATTCCAGGGAGCATTTGAATATCTCAGACAGAAGCTGGGAGTTGTCTCTGCCATGTACAAGATCAGATCTGCTTAAATTCAGAAGATTAAATTGGATACGCGGGTTTTCTGAAACACACTCGCGTATATATGCAAGTTTATACATAGAAAACCGTGTATGGGTGGTTGCTGACAATTTTTCTCTGGGTTAGCATTCTTCAGCACAGCTATGGTGTTGTTGGGTATCTCTGGTGATGTTTCAGCTCTTATATTTCTGTTTCATTCTCTGATATTGGGTAAAGATGCCTTGATGATTGGCTGTTGAAAGTGTTCAGGTTGCACAAGATAAGGAGGAGTTTTGGTCATATGAAAAGGATGCATTGTTAGCATTTTAAGTATTTGTTGTGGTTTGATCTCATGCTTGAGATTCTTTGATCTTGATTGTATAAGTCATTTCTACAATTTGATGAAAAGGTCATGTTGAGACCTATGATGTAAAATTGTATTTTTCAGTCATGTAAGGACTTGTTCAAATTTTTAAACCCACTTGGTTGAGTAGTTGAGTCAAAATGTGTAATCCCACTTGGTTGGGTACTTGTGTCACATATGTAAATCCACTTGGTTGGATATTTGATGTAAGTATGAGTCCTTGGTGATAGGAAAGGTCATAGAGTCATGCACTGCATTTTAAAAAAAAAAAAAAGTTTTGAAGATTCAGCATGAACTCAGGGGGAGCATGGTAACTTCAGTGAACATAAGATCTACAGATCTCTTCTTTCTACATGTGGAGAAAAACATTGTCTTAGATTTGATCCGCCCTTTGCCCTTGATGTCAAAGGGGGAGAGTAACATGGTGTTTGAATAGGGGGAGAGTATCATGGTATGTATCTATCTATTATGGTGATCAAACACCATCATGGTTGCCATCAAGTCCAAAGGGGGAGATTGTTGGCATGTGTTGTCCTTGATGGCAACCTACTTGATGAAATAAGATTGTTGGCAATATGATGCAGAGTGTTGTCCTTGATGGCCACCTACTTGATAAAGTTGATGACAACCTACTTGATGAATTTTTCCTTGATGGAAACCTACTTGATGATTTAAGGGGGAGATTATTGGCAATGTGATACAATGTGTTGACTTTGATGGAACCTGCCTGATGAAGTTTTCCTTGATGAAAACTAACTTGATGAGTTGTTAATGATGTAAATCTGATGTATCTACATATTAGTTCAGAAGTAGCTCAGAAAGTGCCAGAATAATGTTGAACAAGGTATGTCACAAGGCATACATGGGTTTGTTAAGGAGAAGTAGCGTATGCATGCGGAAAAGTACGTGCCAAGTCACGTATGGTCATTTACACTCTAAATTTAGGAAACCAGGAGACATTACCATGGTATTTACCCATTGTATTGAGCACTAGAATATCTATGTGATCCCGTCAAGGAATACCATCGGAAGTTGTGTGGTTTTGGCTCATGGTATTGACAAAGGTTAAATCTATATAAGGAGAAGAAGTTCATAAGTGCAAGGGTGTGCATGTGTCTGGATATGGAATGAATACTTCACTCTGGAGGATATCTGCATGGAATGGGTAACAGTTTGATGATAGATCTGAATTCATAATGCACCTATGAATAAAATGATGAAGAAGGATCTCTAGATCTGAAATGTATATGTATTTTCTAGATCTGTTTATGGAATGTTTAGATCTGAGATGAGGCGAAATACTTTCTGAAGTAAAGGATGAAATCTGAGTTGTTTATCTGATCTGAAGAGCTACACAGTCTTGAAAAGCTACAGATGTATACACAAGTTCACTTTAGTAAAAGCGCGTGTATACGCAGGTCTGCTTAAAGAAAAGCGCGTATGGGAATTAGGGTTTTCTGAAGAATGCACAGAAGTATACGCGGGTTGGTATGCATGAAAGCGCGTACATACACAGGTTCAGTGAAGTAAAAGCGTGTATGGAATCTAGGGTTTACTGAAGTAAGTGGAATGAAATGTCTGATCTGTTTTGCTGTTTTACTGTTATCTGTCCATGATGTATTCATACAGAACTTGGTTGTTTGAATGATGAATATGCAGCTGATTATGTTAATTGAAGATCAAGTCGTTGGTTGATTAGTTGATGATTCAATGAATGAATTGATGGGGTTATAAGTTTCAGTTTGATGAAGGTTGAGCTTAAATGTGTGGAGTGGGTCCAGTCTGAAAATATGATGAAAAGTGGCCTACAAGTTGTGTTGTATGGAAGCTGTTGGATCCAGTATGAAAATTGATGAAACGTTGTCCATGGTGGTGTTGAGGGTCAAAGCCTTCAGTGAGGGGGTTGTAGCTCCCTTCCAGTGGTAGCTAGTAAACGAGTGCAAGGGGTAGTGGCTCCCTTCCAAGAGAGGCTGGTAAACGAGAGCAGGGGGTAGTAGCTCCCTTCCAGGAGAGGCTGGTAAACGAGATCAGGGGGTTGTAGCTCCCTTCCAGGAGAGGCTGGTAAATGAGATAAGGTTGTAGCCTTCTGCAGGTGGGTGTCTGTGTGCTAGTATGAGTCTGCGACAGTACATGGTTGTATGATGTTTTATTTATAATAAAATATTGAAGACTGAGACGACGGCAGCGGTGGTTTTCTCCCGAATTGGGTTTCCACCTTAAATCCTGGTGTTCATGTGTGTTTCTTATGTGTGATGATTTATTTTGTTCTTACTGCACATGTTTACTGCTTACTAAACATCTAATGAATGAATGATGCAATCATCTAAGCAAAGAATTATCAGCATAATGAGATATCTGTTAATACGTGAGTTTTACTAAGGATATCTGTGTGTATACGCGAGTTGGCTTCAGTAAAGTAGCGTATGGGTTTTAGAGAAAGAAAAAGTAAAAAGTTTTCAGTCTACAGTAAATACTGATTCACCCCCCCCCCCCTCTCAGTATTTTTCCCAACAAGGATTTCCTTCAATAAAAAAATGGAGAATAAAAATTGTTGAAAGACTTTGCTGGAGAAAACCCTGAAAATAAACCACTTTATCCTTGATGAAATTTCTTGAAAAGATGGTGTATATGATCACTTACTATTTGTATAAGCTTAATGGACCTTTGAAAAATATTTGGAAGCTAGAAAAACTCTGAATTTCACCCCAAAACCATGAAGAAACTCTACATTTCAAAACCATGGAAATTCTGCAGAAAGGTCACGAAAGGGTTGCACCCGCTGAAAGGTCATGAAAAAGTCGCACCTGACCAGAAAGGTTGCAAAAGGGTCGCGCCTCTCTGAAAGTGCAGAAAAAAACTGTCATTTTCTCACAAATTTCTCCTTCTCTTGATTTTCGTAGTGATGTCAAGGAGATCTAGAGACATATAGAGTAAAAATGAATTTAATTGAGCTTTTTCATAGGACCTTATGAATCACTTTTGATTTCCTAGTAATTAATGAGGTAGGATGGCCCACCTCACCGATTTACCTTTTCTTTTAGCCCTTTTGAACTTTAGGACCTTTTTGCAACTTTGGAACCTTAGAACCATTATTAAATAACAAAACATGAACTACATTTAGAATCAAAATTAATTGAAAATACTTGCCTATTACCAATCCTCCAATTTGTTGGATTTTTATGCATGAAATGGCAATTTGGTGACCTTGAAACCCTAATAACCTAATGGAGACTAAATCGAATCATGATGTATATGACTGAAATGGTGATGAAAATCAATGAATGGCCATACACTCAACTTATTTGATGACATGAACCAACAATTTAAAATTTTGGAAAGAGTGGAAATAGTCCTAGACCTAATGATGAGTGACAAAATTTTTGCTTGAAGACTTAGTGAAATGACAAAAATTTGACTTAGGGACCCTATTAAGACATGATAAGAGTCCATTTGATCAATGGTGATAGGATTCAAATACTGACACTAACATTGGCTCTAACAGGGGATTGTAGCTCCTTGGAGTTGTCAAGAACACCGTAGACCAAGTAGCCTAACCATTGGGCAAGGAATCAAAAGGTAAAAACCAGACTGAATACTGAAAAATTTGACATAATAAATTGACCCAAAACTGGACTAACTTGAATTTGACTAACTTTGAAAACAACATCAAGTCAATGTAACTTTATGGCCTTCACCTCGAGCTCCAAGCTCCGATGATTCTCCACTTCACACTTTGCAGAAAAATTAAACTGATATATACAATGGAATTGGGAAATTTTCAGAAATATGCATCAAAAAAGGTAATGCTTAAGGAGCCTACCATTGACTATTTATCCTAAGCAATCTTATCCATTCATTTCTTCCAATAGGAAATCATGTTGTCTGTGAGAGGGTGAAATATTATATGGTCCTTTCCACAGGTTCTCAAATTTATCGTGCTTCCCTTTTTCCTTGTTTCTAGCATCCCAATGGAGGACCACATCACCAAGCTTAAAATCATCTTCCTTTTTCTTGCATTCATATACCTTCTTTATATTTTCATGAATCTTTGAGGTGTTTTGAAAGACCTCATCTCCTGTTTGTTGAAGATGGATCATCTAATTGATCCGACGTTGTACATCATTCTCTTCACTACCTGCTTCTTGTAACAACTTCATAACCAGGACTGCAAGTGATGTAGGGCAAATAGTATCTATTCCATATACCAACTGAAAAGGAGACATTCCTATTGATTTATTACTACTCACCATGTCCACCCATAAAGCATTAAAAAGCTTTTTATGCCAGTTCTTCTTGTTTGCCTCCAACATCTTCTTTATGATATTAATCAAAGATTTATTAGAAGATTTTGCCAATCCATTACTTTGTGGATAATATGTGGTTGAGTGAACCAATTTAATTTTATACTTGTCACAAAACTAAACCACTTTCTTTGACTTGAATGCAGTTGCATTGTCTGTAATGATCTTATGAGGATAGCCAAAAGGAGACAAAATGTTAGTCTCCAAAAACTAAATTATAACTAAATTTGTAGCTTGCCTTGTTGGGATCTCTTTGATCCATTTGGTGAAGTAGTTGGTAGTTGTTAAGATCCATTTATTTTGTGCATATGATGCAGGGTGAATTTCTCCGATAAAGTCAAGGTCGCACTACTGAAAAGGTGCTTGCACATAAATAGGCTGCAAAGGTAACAAGAGAATCTTCCTTTTACCTTGAAATATTTGACACTCGTGACAAATCATCATTGTTTTATATAAATATGCAAAAATAGTAGGACAATAATATCCAGCCCTCAACACCTTATTTGTCATGGTTTTCCAAAATAGGTGACCTCCACAATCTCCCTTATTGAAATCATTCATTACCTCTTTGGCTTCATCTTCTACTAAACATTTCAGCAAGATACCTCCCGGGTCTTTCCAATATAAATCATTGTCCAAAATGAAATATTTGGAAGCCTTCAACTTTAATGACCTGCCCTTACTTTTATACATGCCTGGAGGGGATTAAGATGTTGAAGAACATATATGATATCAGAATACCAAGGAGATGAGAGAAAAGTATAAGATACTTTTATGAGTGCACGATCACCTTCTTCATCGAAAAAAACTGAAATGAGGTTGATATCAAGAGCATGTAAATTTGATTCAGCCATGAGCTTGGTTAATCCCTGACCTTTGATCATCTTTTTGGGCTTGATCTTGAGGTCATACTCTAACATAGCTATTATCCACTTCTCTCTTCTGCCTTCCATATCAGTCTGCATAAGAACATCCTTCATTGTTGCATTGGGTACATAGGCTAGAATATGTGAATGAAGGGTATACACTCGGAAATCCTTCAATGCCTTTACCAGGGCCAAGGTTTGCTTCTCAATTATATTATATCTAAGGGTTGTGTTGGAACGGGGTTCCCTAACCTACTTTTTTGGTACAATTTTGTTAAATTCAGTCTTGCGTAGGGGTTTTGGGGTGGGTCAAAGCCCCTAATGTTTGTAATGGATTAAAGGGTAGCTCAGGGTCCACAAACCATGGTTTGCGGACCATCGGATAGCAAAGGCTAAGTTTTTATAAATAGATAGATAGTTGGGTCTAATAGAGAAGAAAGCTGATAGATATATGCTACATGCAAACTGTTAGATCTGTTTTTGGGTTTTTTTAGGTAAGGACTCCTGCTGGCTGTGTGCATGAAGATCCTTAGTCATGTTGTGTGCGGACACCGATGGGCTGTGTGCGCGGGTTGTGTTTGGGTTGTAAGTGGATATTTTGATATTAATGAATGTGAAGTATCATTGAAGTATCTATGTGTTATCTGAATTAGTTATGTTTACTACTAAAGCGCATCTGTGATGATTATTTCAGCTACGAATGTATCTATGTTCTGAAATTGGCATATGTACATCTATGATCTAATATTGGCTACGATTATAGTGCTTTGTGATGGTAATTAGTAATGCGCACGTAGATGCAAATATACTGATTAGATCTGATAGCTTTGTTATGGTTATATGTTGATTACATTGTTAAAAGAGTTGCGAATAGATTCATTCTGTGCAAACCTCATAAGTTATAACATAGATCTACCTCAGCTTACCTACTCTCTCTCAGGGTGCAGAAACCTGGTTCCAACACCCTCCCATACTACTTCAAGTGAGACCTTGGCCTGCGTAAGTAGGTCATTTCTGAAAGGGCCAGTAGTATAGGGGCTTTTTGGCAAACCTTAAACTCTAAACCTGGGTCAGGACCCCTCAAGCCAACAAATGGTTTCGTTGCTGGGACCGAGAGAATTTTGAGAGAGAGATTGGGTAATGCCATAGGGTCCTTGGAGACCTAAGAGGGTGGAAATTGAAGATTGGTTTGAAAGACAAGTTCAAGATCTTTTAGTAAATGAGAATCACAGCATGAAATTTACGGCTGAGAAGTGGAAGAACAAGTATATCTTCACTGAAGTCTAGAAATTTTCCTTGTAAGCTTTGTGCACGAGCTTCAGGAGTGGTTAGCAAGGCTCGTAGAATTCTAGACGTACTGGAAGGATGATCAGGTTATGCAGTGGACACCAGAATTTATTCAACAGCTGGAAAGGACTGACAATACAATCACCCGTATAGTAGATCACTGGGTAGATAGCGTGCTAGGAGGATTCGTGAAAAAAATCGCAATTGATCAGTTCGTATCCTATTCTGAAGCAGAGCAGAGGTTCTTCAAAGGTTTTCGGGGTAAGTTCTTGAAAACACTACCATTGTTAATTAAAATATTACTGTGCAAAAAGGGAATTCTATGCAGCCACACCGAGTGAATGACCTCTGATCTGAGTGAGAGCACAACACGAAGTGGTAAGTACTACATAAATAATCAAGAAGGAGATAGATCCATCTACATTCCATAAAGAGAATCGGTTGTGCATATTCCTCCAGCTACACCACCTTCAAGTCAGCATAAGGGTAAGAACTCACCCACACCTCTACCACTACCAGAATAAGATATGGCCATCCATATGAAGCTGCCCACTTTCAAGGGTGTAGGGGATGAAGATATGGACCAATTTTGGTTTGTCACAGAATCAGTATGGACTACGCAGAATGTTGCTACTGATGTTGTAAAGAGAGTGCAGCTATCACTCGCCTTTGAAGGAAGGGCCTTGGATTGGTATATGGGGTACATAGGACAGCACGCAGATCCATCTATTCAAGAGATTAAGACAACGTTAAAACAACAGTTTCAGAAGCCTAAGTCCTACTCTCAAATAGTGGTCGACTTGAAAGACTTTAGACAGGGACCCACTAAATTGGTGTGGGAATACGATTAGCAGTTAAAAAAGGTTTTCAGAGATGGGGAATTTCAGTATGATGATAGGCAGCACAAGGAATGGTTTATCTCTATGCTACTACCTCACCTGCGCGGACCTATGGGTCAGCAGTTGATTGCAATGCAAGAGAAGGCCTTGGAGATTGCTATGAAACTAGAGGTTGCGCCGAGGGAAGATGCTCAGTTTGGGGTACAGCAGATCCAGGGACAACTCGAGGCAATGCACCTTGAAATACAAAACCTACGAAAATAACGAGGGAAAGAGGCTAGTCCAGACATATGGTAGATTACATGCAGGCTGGGCGACCTATCCCATTGCGTCCTTAGGAGGTTGTGGGATCGACTGGATCGACATTATGGTGCGCTGATTGTCGTGTTTTCAGACTACATGATACTAACCACTCTCCCTGTCTGGGTGTTTACGTTTCAGAATTTAAGCAGCAATGGTGTTGATTCTGCTCCTTTGTGGGGCATGACGAGCATAACTGTAAAACCTATGACTTGATGATAGATCAAGGAAACCTATATATGGTTTTAGTGTCAGTCTAATCATACTGCCATCAGTGGTCAAAGTTACTCTTTGCATTTGCATATTAGGTGTCTCATAGCGAATAAATTTCACCATTCCGCTAGGTCATGGATTCATTGATGGTATTAATTTTTATCAGTTGTCCCTCATGAGGTACTAGCTGATTTTCCTCTCTATGGTCTTCAATCATTATTCACTTTTATTCTTAAAATCATATCAGTAGGTCATAGGATGGGTCTCATTAGTTTCTAGGGTCTCACCATGGTCAAATTAATGACACAAATGTCAATAAATATCAGCAAGGTCATGAGGAAGCCAATAAGCTCAAAGTCACAGCACCACGAAGAATCAGAGAGACATTTTATTCAGTTTGATGTAATTTTCGCCTCAAAACCATGTTTTGAGGTGAAAACGTGATATTTTGCCTTTGTTATCATTCATTATGTAATTCTATATCATCATGTGCAATAAGTCACGATTCAGAAGTTGTTATCTCCACAGAGTGATGTCCCTGTCTTCAGATAAGTTTTATGTAGCATGTTCAGCACCAAATCATCTCCCAAGTAGATCCATCAGAAAGATCCCAGAAAGATATTTCCAACTGTATATTACACTCTCAAAACTGACTTCTGGATTGAAAGTTATGCTTAAGTGAAGTAAATTTCCCTAAACCTTCCCTATTTCCCATGTTCCCCTTTAACTTTATGTTGAAAGCTTTAATATTTCCTCTAAAAAATTCCCTTTTCCCCTTTCCGATTATAAAATCACATCATAAATCTTTAAATACGAATGCGATTTATGTACCAAACCACTTTCCCTCCATTTCCCATTGAAACTTTATAATAAAAAGCTTTATATTATAAAGTCCCGTCTTTCCCAACCACTTCCCCACCATTGCGTTGTGATGAAAATTTATTATAAAGTTTAATATCATATAAAACCCCGACCCAAAGGTTCATCCCCTTTATATCGCAATCGTAAAGTTTTGAAATTCTATTCCGATTGTCCCATCCCAAAGGTTCTGATGCGATCACGTTAAGTCCCTATCTCACCACCGATCGCATCGCTCATCTTATAAAGGCCCTCCGATTAGCCAATCGCAAATATCTCCGATGCAATTGATCACATCGCAAAGTCTTGCGCCCTTCCTTCGATAGATCGCAACTTCCAATCTGCTCCCCCGATTGAAATCTCCGATTGATGTCCCCACCGTTGATCTGTCCCCGCCAATCCGACGACCCATAATTAATCGCAGCCCCTCCTCCAATCGCATCACAAATCCCTTATGCTCTGATGCGATTGTATAGCCAACACCCTCCGATTACACCATCACCGTCGATCTTCCTCGCCAATCGGATGGTCAACAACTCATCGGGACTTTCCAATCAACAATATTAAATATTTCCCCTGATCTCACCTACCTCCGATTTCCGATTGCGATTGACCCTGGGCCCACCATACAGTACTTCCGCCCGCGCATCATAAAGGGCTTTCCCCTTTGTAAACTCAAAATTTTTTATATTTCATTTTTTGCAAAGGTTTTTCCCATTCCCCATATGTGTTATACTCTACCCCTCTCCCGATTCTGATCCCCGATTGCAGTTGATCGCACATCGTAAATCGCAATCGGCGGATCCAATTATGTGATACACCCACTCCCATTCCCGATTGTGATTGCGATTGTTCCCATGGGTCCCACCTAAAGTCCTCGGCCTCTTCAATGAAAAAAGTGTTTTTCCTTTGTAAACACGGAAAATTCATTTTTTGTTTTTTAAAGGGTTTCTCCATGGCACCTTCTTACTTCGCTATTTTTCCATCAGACATATGCCAATCGCATCGGAAAGTTTCGGCCTCATTCTAAATTACATATTTCCCATTCCTCCGATCCCGATTTGCGATTGTTCCATCGCAACACATATTTTAACGCTCCACTATATATTGTATTCCCTCTGCATATCGCCTCCGATTGTGATTGTAACGCGGGTCCCACCGCCTCTCCCTTCCTTCCTATTCATTATTTTCCCTTCACTAAAGCTAAAGTTTCATTCCGAAGGCATGTTTATTAAAAGGTCAGTTTTATTCAAACAAAATATGGAAAGCGACAGTCAAAGGGCCGAGAGCTTATTCAAAACAAAGATTGTTATAGCAACAGAAAAATAGGAAATATGTTCATCGGATTACCTATTTTATTTCATACAGCCTAACATAAAATCTCCAAGTAGTCAAAATGCAATACTATCCCTTATTTTCAGAGGCAGATTGTTGTATTTCTTTCTATGATTGTATTTCAGTTCTTCAACTGTTAAAACAGCTCCCTTTTCTTGTGGATCTATGTTCCCACATTTCAGCATATTTAATGTAATTGTAAATCATTTGTAAAGAATTCTGAATAGTCTGTAACTCAGAAAGTAGGGGAAAAGTGTGGAAGAACATCTATGCGCTACATTGTACAGTTTGACAGGAATTAATAAGAGATGCAGCTCTGATTTGTGGGATCCATGTGGTATGAGATTTAGCATTTTTTTTTCTCCTTTGTTTCATATGTGAATTGTTGTGTGTTCCATTCATCCATAAACATTTCCTTTTGAATGATTTCAAGATAGAAAGGTAGAATCCATCTCTATATGCTCTGCCTTGGGAAATCATTCATACTCTGTATTTTTCTTCAGTTTGAAAGGATCCATTTATTGTGCCCTTTTCAGCTCCGCACCAGTCTTTCCATCCCATCCTCTTTAAATTTTATTTGCTAAGTTTCCTGCCTATCTTGCCCCATGAAACACCCTGTGTCTTGATTTAATTCCCGGTTTCAACTGTCCCTTTTAATCCCACACATCCCTGAAATTCATTCATTCACTCATTTTATTAAACCTTTTTCCCATCATTTTATCTAGCCTAATATTAGTCCATTTATTGTATTCCTTTGAATATTATTTTACAGAGAGAGCCCTCTCCTGTCCTTATAGGGCTAGCTACAAGGTTGAGCGTGGTTTAGTTGTTACCTTGATTCGCCTTTTGCAGCCTGGGGTCCAATTTAGGTGCTAACATCTCTGGCGACCATACTAGGGAATACAAAGATCATATCTAAATCTCCAGTAAAGAATGACAAAGTATCATATCTGATTGATGATGGTGAACAAACAATCAGATGCATATAAAAGCTGAATCTTTCACCTGGCGACTCTAACTCAATGTAAAGACTCCACTGGAGGACCGACTCTTTCCATGGGAAAATGGAAGGACCTTACACAAAGTTCAGGTATCCAAAGTGGAATGGTATTCAGGATCTAATTTGCTTTCTGGTAAATTACTTCTTTGCTTTTCCTGAAGCTATCCTAAAAAATTTTCAAAATTTGTTTTATGATAAAGGTGATCAAAATATTCACTCAACCTGTTCAAAAAGTGTAAATACTGAGTTTTTCTTTGATCTTGGCCTCCATCCTTTTCCCAAATATTATGATGACCATCTTTGAAATGATCATCCTAAAGAGACCAAAACTGATCCCTTAGCTCCTGTATATACTCCTAGACCTTCTATAGTCTCGGATAGGTATAAACCTCTTGTTTTACCTTCTGTACTCCATGCTTTCCCTGCAAATTATTACCTATATTTTGGCGAGATTTGATGGTGAATGTAACAATGTCAACGCTGAGCAACATGTGTAGAATGTTGAGACTTTCCTAGACCCTTTTGAGGTTGATGAAGAAGATGTTAGTATTAGGCTTGTTTCTCTTTCTTTGCAAGGCAAAGTCAAGAGTTGGTTCAAAACCCTGCCTGATGCGAGCATCTCAGAATTCCAACAGTTCGTAAAAGTCTTCCTCGACAGATGGGTGGTTAGACAAAACCCTTTCCTTATTTTAGACGAGTATGCCCAACTGAAAAGATAGTTAGGGGAGATAGTACAACATTTTTCCGCCAGATTCAATCGAGTCTATTATTCGATACCTGTCAATATAATACCTCCTCCTGGCTCGGCTCTCTTACATTACCCGAGTGCTTTTGATCCAGAAATAGAGTTTCAGCTGAGAGAAAGGAACTTAGCAACACTTGAAGAGATACATAATAGTGCAGTAGATGTAGAAGCTAATATGTTGATCAGAAGAGAAAAGCTAAAGGAATAAGAAAAGAAGAATGTTGCAGAGCACTTGACACCTTCAGAGGTGTTGAGTCTCAAAAATGTTCTTTGAGACGACTCCAATCGTCGCAAGTGCGACACAATGTCTAGGTGTCACCATTGCGACGTTTGGAGGCACCCGTCGCAATAGCGACGCTTTTTCCGCCGTCGGTATAATGACACTTATATGCACGCTACATAAAAATAAGAAACTTATATGCGCGCTAAATAAAAATTTGAAACTTATATGCGCTCTACATAAAAATGATTTTATTGTTTTGTATCCGTCGCAATAGCTACATTAACGTCTGATATCACCCGCGCATTCGCCCTCCGCTCTTGCAGAACAGCATTCGCCCTCAGCGCTTGCAGAACAGCATTTGCCCTCAGCATTCGCCCTCAGCTCTTGCAGAACATCATTTTCCCTCAGCATTCGCCCTCAACGTTCGCCCTCAGCTCTTGCAGAACAGCATTCGCCCTCAGCTCTTGCAAAATGGTAAGTTCTTACTGCAGGCCCTTCCTCCTATAGTAGGGTTGACTCTATTTGGGTTTTTTGGGTCAATTCCATTGGATTGTGTTAGGCTGTAGGGTTCTCTCTAGATGTCAAGAATCAAGATTCAATACCCTCTATTATCTTCATCACCCAATACAAGATTTAAATTTTTCCCAAAGAAACGCTTATTAATTTGGCAGCCATTATTTCTCCCTACTTTAAAAACCCTACATTTAAATGAAAACAAGCATTGAATTTCAACTACAAAAATCTATTAGTGTTCAAATGTACATGTGTGCTAAATTAACGTCTGATATCATGCGCGTATTCGCCCTCCGCTCTTGCAACATCCTCCGCCTCGCCCTTCTTTACAGAACAGTATTCGCCCCGCATTCGCCTTCCCCGAGCTCTTAAGTGCACAAAGATTCTCCTCGCATTCGCCTTGAGCTCTTAACAAAGATTCACCCAGATTCACCTCTCTTTAGCTTCGCACAAAGATTCGCCCGTATTCCTCGCTCTCGCCCCAGTACAAAGATTTGCCCCCGGGCATTTTCCCCCTCGGGCCATCACCCTCAACTCTTGCGTAACAGCATTCTCCCCTCCGCCCTTGCAAAATGGTAAGTTGAACTACACCCCTTCCTCCTATAGTAGGGTTGACTCTATTTGGGTTTTTTTGGTCAATTCTATTGGATTGTGTTAGGCTGTATGGTTCTCTCTAGATGTCAAGAATCAAGATTCAATACCCTCTATTATCTTCATCACCCAATACAAGATTTGAATTTTTCCCAAAGAAACGCTTATTAATTTGGCAGCCATTATTTCTCCCTGCTTTAAAAACCCTACATTTAAATGAAAACAAGCATTGCATTTCAACTACAAAAATCTATTGGTGTTCAAATGTACATGTGTGCATCACTTGTGTAGGGTATTCCTTTTCCACTTTCACATTATCCAAGAATGTGTGCAGTATAGTTCATATTTTTTGTGATTTAGATTATCTTGAAAAAGGAAAGGTAAATTATTTCCAATGGAAAAAGAAGGTTTTCCCTTTTTATAGGTTGTTTGGACTTACGTGGAAAAATTTATGGTATGCCTTTCATATTATGTAGTTTAAATTTGAATTAACAGATTATTCTACATGAAAATATAATTACCTATGTGATGTCCTTCATCACTAATTAAAATTGTAGGGTTTCAATTTCCTAGACTCTAACTCATCTGATGCTAAATTCTAGGTTCTCATTGGTGGATCACTCTTCCATTGATTTCCTTTCCCTCTGGATCTTGTCATACTTTAAAAGTCATCAATGATACATATATTATTTCAGGTATCCCAAAAGGCTTTATAGTAGAACATATTGTGAATTTTTTTTGACACTTGAGGATTCTCTTTAGAACTGCAACGCGGTTTATGCTATCGAGTTATATACCAAGCAACTTGTCCTTAATAACCACACTATGAGGTAGGTTCAACCAGTTTGAACTTGTTGGGACATAGCATATGAAGTTGTGTGATGAGTCCATATCACAAGTCTATTATGGTGACAAAAGTGAAGACACATAATGATAGTTATTATGTTAAAATTACTAGAAACATTTTCAAAATTATCCATGCTATCAAGATGTCAAAATTCCAGGCATTAGGTGTCAATACTCGTAGCTAATAGATAATAATAATAATATAAAAAAATCACAACTTTATTCTTGAAATATAATTGTTACACATTGGTAACCTAGTTCATGAGTTACTATCACCCAAAGATTGCAAAACAAACTTAAAATATAAATTAAACCAACATGAGAATCCAACTAAGGGTTTCTCGACAAAATCATGCCATAACCTGGCATTTTGAAACCCAATTTTGAATCCATCATAAGTAATACAATGCAAACTCAGATGGATTTTCAATGCATGTTTGCATGCTACACTTATTCTCTGTCTAGATATAATTTTTTAAATGGAACCATTAGTCAAGCCCACAGTCCTTTTTATGTGAAAAATTTCAGCTCTATTTGAGCTCTTTTTTGCTCCACCACCTCCATATGGCATAAACATATGCAAACATATATCATGATCTTGGAATTCCAGTCCATATGTATGTGCCAATGTTCCATAATCTTGCCCCATCATCAATTTAAGAAATTTCCATTGAATATCAAATTATGGAGGGGGGGAACTTTTTGCTGCAACATTTGGCTCAAAATCAGGGACCATCTCCATATGAGGTGAATGAGAACTATAGATATTTGAAGAAGTAGATTAGTTCCTTTTCCTCTGGCCATGGAGTCATATACAGTCATCCATCACAAAAATTTGTCTTTGTTCATTCTCACCTTGAAAGTTGCAAAAATTCATGCCCTAATTGAAACAACACTAAATTTGAAAGATATAATAAAAATGCAAGCTAGAAGTTCCCTATTAATACAAAGGGAAAACCTTCCTACCTACCCTAACTGAGATAAATTTTGATTGAATAGGAAACATGATATTTCCTATGGAGTTGATCCAACAACTTGTTAAATGTATGGGACTAAATCATGCATTTGATTTCCAGGGAAACATGTGCATGAAGAGAAAAAGTGCAGAATTAATGGAAAATCCATACATGCAACTTATAAAAACTACACCGAAAGGTCAAAAAATACTTAAGGCCTTAACTTAATTTGAATCCAAAAATGACAAAACAGGATTAGTGAAAACACGAGAGTGGTGTGGGTGAACAACATAAATAAAAAGTGAAGATACCTTTCCCCAAGATGCCTTTGTCACCGTTGTATGAAAACATGTTTTCCTTTTCCTTTATACATGCAAGTGAATGCATTATAGGTATGGTGTTTTCCCAGAATAGGAGAAGCCTACTTAAATATATCATTCGTGGATTGAATGTTTGGGTGCCTTAATGTGCAATGACATGTTTCCAGGATTGAATTCAATGCAAGGCATATTTGAAACTCTAACTCTGTCTTCCAGTGTCTTATTAGAAATTATTTCAGTTTTCATTTTGTGTTTTCAAGTTAGATATTGTTTTCAAGTTTTTACATTTATAATTTTATTGCAATGTGGCAGACTGATCGGAGCAGTGCAGGAAAAACCCTGAGACGGGATGATCGTGGAAAGAGGCCAGCGAAAGAACATGTAAAGTGCCAGCATTTCTCTATCTTCAGGTATTTTAGTTATTTACATAATTGAAATAATATTAATTTTGTTCAAATATGCAGACACCTAGCCATGGTACGCCGATGATTCCCTCTTTGAGGAAGAGCTTTCTTCATCCCTATCTCCAGTGTTCTTGTTGCAAAAAAAGGCACGAGATGCAAGGTCGGAATTTAATACTTTGATAGACGCGCCTCAAACACCTGAAACAGGAGAGAAGATAAAACAAATTATGAGCCAGCTAGAAAGATATCAGGTAATAATAAAAAGTCAAAAGGATATTTTTTTTGTTCTACATGAGATGAATTGTGATAGTTTGATTTTTAATTTTTACATTGACTAAACTAACAAAAAGTTCTTTTGTATGTAGCATTATCTGGCACTTGCTGAACCCGGTGTTGGTGGTAGTGGGACACAAGGGCAAGAGATTTCCCAACAACCCTCTCATACACCTTCTACTCCTTTAGGTGCTAGCCAAGAAACACACCCTACCCAAGCAGACACCCAGCCAACCGCTGAACGTGTTGGCAATGATGAGGCCGATATGGCCAACTACATTATTGCGTTTCCTGGAGCTACACGTGTCAGCTCCACAGGGACCATTAATGGCACGTTGTTGGTGAACGATGAGGGTGTCCCTATAAATCATGTACAACTCCCAGGTAAATTTTAATATTTTAACTATTTCATGTACTTTATCTAAAACATATTTATCATGATTTTTATTTTTAAATTAATGATAATATCTTCTTCTTTTTTTGGTTTTATTCTCTGTAGGAAACAATGACTTCTACAGGATTCTGGAGAGCCATGCGTTGGTAATTTTTGGCCCAACTATACGTATAGGGTGGAATTCCCATAATTCCAACCTGAAAAAAGAACTTCTAGATTATCTAGAAGCCCTTTTTGGGGTCGGCACATTTGACAGAAAAGCGGTGGCTCAGGTAGCCGGAAAATATTTGAAATATACCAGGGACACCTATAGGACACAATTGCAATTTAACCCTAGATATGAGCGTCCTCTCGCAGTTTCAGAGAGTGAGTGGAGAGCACTCATCCATGACGGAAAAGAGAAAAGGGCAAAGAAAGAAGGAAAATGCCAACTGGACCCGCAAGGTAAATTACAACTTTAATTCAATAGCTTTAATTTTCTTTATGTCTAAAATAAAAGTGTGCTACGTCATATCTGACTTCAATCTTTTGATGCTAGGTTGCCCGACACCTCAAAGGCAACCAAAGCTAGGATTGAGAAAAAGGGCCATCACAAGCTCGACCAGGGTGGCTACTTGAAATTAGCTGCAAGAATTGTAATTAAGTAGCTAAACATATTATAATTAATTGTATCGCCTTCCAACGTTTTTGTAATCCTATCAGATATGATTAAAAATACACAATCATATGTAATGTAGGGTGATGACTTGGGAACAGAAAATACAGAGGAAGATAAAAATATCGCTTTCCGTTTTGGCTATCAAGCTGTAGTTGAACGTCGCAGAAGCTTGGGGCAGGTCCCAAGATCTAGAATGCCTGATAAGGTAAAACATTAACCTTTCAATATTTTTGTTTTCATCCATAAATTTAATGTCTAACAACTTTGTTTAAATCAGGGGAGAAACACTACCGATGAGGCAAATAACCCAGCTTGTTTCATGTAGATGATCCTCCTGCAACCGACTATTGTAGGGGAACGCATAATGCCGGTGACGTTGAGGGCCGACTTTAATTAATTTCCCTTATAATTTTTTTTCTTCTATCATACCTTCTGATAGTTTTCCTTATAACGCTTTTTGTTTAAATGACAGAATGTTTCCTCGGTGATCTTACCACCGTGAGGAAGATGAAAGAAACAATTTCAATGGCTTAAGAATCGGTGCAATTGTGTAATGAATTACTTCAATTTTTATTACATGATTACCGAACTAGTTCAATGATATTTAAAAATGACAATTAAAATTTAATATTATCTGTTTTTGTAGGCGATGCCCCGTCACTGGATGAGACCAGACATCGTGACAACGCAACTAGGTCAGCGGCGACAACTGGTGCACCAGGTAAATAATCCCATTGCAATTTTTTTTATTAATATTACCGAACTAGTTCAATGATATTTAAAAACTGACAATTAAAATTTAATATTATCTGTTTTTGTAGGCGATGCCCCGTCACTTGATGAGACCAGACATCGTGACTACGCAACTAGGTCAGCGGCGACAACTGGTGCACCAGGTAAATAATCTCATTGCAATTTTTTTTATTAATATTACCGAACTAGTTCAATGATATTTAAAAACTGACAATTAAAATTTAATATTATCTGTTTTTGTAGGCGATGCCCCATCACTGGATGAGACCAGACATCGTGACAACGCAACTAGGTCAACGGCGACAACTGGTGCACCAGGTAAATAATCTCATTGCAATTTTTTTTATTAATATTACCGAACTAGTTCAATGATATTTAAAAACTAAGAATTAAAATTTAATATTATCTGTTTTTGTAGGCGATGCCCCGTCACTGGATGAGCCCAGACATCGTGAATACGCAACTAGGTCAGCAGTGCGGGTCGAAAGGCACGAAACAGGAGCAGAGCACGATGATATTGATGATGTAATTAGGAGCTTGAAAAATAGGAAGAAGAAAAAGAAAATTTGACAATGTAAAATATTGTATTATTATAAGACAAACGTTACCATACTTGGAACGTTTTTTGCGTTATATAAAAAACTCATTTATCATACTATTTTTATGTCAAGCATTAATTGCAATGTTTCCTTATGTACTTTTTGTTGAATTGTTTTTTTATTAGTTATTGAATATTTTTTTTTATGCTCATGAAAGTAAAAAATGAAATATAGATTGGGTATTGGGGAATTGAGAGTGATGTGAGGGGGGGGCAGGAGGGGCCATAAGAGCTTCCACCTTCACGTGGTTGGCCCTATTTAGTAGAGAATAATTTATTGGAGCGATTTAATCTTGGAGCAAACCTCCCTCGATCCAGCGTAGCAACAAAAAAGTCACTGTTGACTTAGTTGCTACTCTTTCAGATCGTGGGAGGCTTGTTCCAAGTTCATGCGATTCCAATAAATTGTTCTTGAAATGAAGAGGAGCTTATTCAGGTATGTTTTGACATTTTCAACATATGTTCTAACATTATCATAAGAATGCATCTTAGAGTAAAAAATACTACATCAATTACTTGTATTTATTGTATAGATAATGATGGATTTTGATTGACTTGGCAGTGCAGGTACAAATCCTCTTGCGTCATGAGCAATACAACTTGTCAACCAGGGTCATGTCCAGGATATTTTTGCTTGTGCGCTTGACCAGGTTCGTAATGTCACATTTTGTAAGTTCCTTTACAGTTCATAATTCAATATTAAGCTTGTTCATGATTATTATCTAGGTTTTTTTGTATGTGTTTTTTCATCTATTTGATTGTAAGCAACTCTGCATGTTTCCTGTTGTTCACTATGATTTCTCCCATTACCACTCCCAGGATGAATCCAAATTTATTGATACATAGGTTACTTTATTGTTACTATGATTTCTCCATTTACGATTTCATAGGTTACATCATGTAAAGTTGTCAATCTCAGGTTGGTGATGAGCTTTAGTTCTCCAGATTTGGGGCTTTTCTGATATTTTCTTCCTCATGTCATTCCCGCATCACCTCGTTGTTTGAGCATGCCAATTGTCTACCACTTGTACCAATTGGCACATGTCAATCTCTGAGTGGTGCCACATTTCACCTATTTTCAGTGAGAGTTTAGGGTTTCTCTAACATAGCTTCAGAAATCCGATTCAATGCCTTCTTGAATATTGTCACATAATACTTATGGTTTGGATTGATGAGCATGTTCTGAATGGTTGGTTGATTCATAAGAACCACCCATATAGTCATCTTGAGATATTTCATAAGGTTTCTCGGGTTTCCTTTTTCACCGTTTCTAGTGGGTGGGATGGTGTGGGGTGATCCATCAATACTGGTGCTCTTGTAGTAGGGAATTTGTTTTTGGGGATATAAAGGAGAATCTGATGTAGATATCCCATTGGATGCATTCATAGATGGGCACGAGAGGTCAAGAATTTAAATTAAAAATATGCAACCTCTAGCATGGCAACTTGAAGGCCGCGAGAGACACTGGTTAAAGATTGTTTTGTGCTGGCCTTAATATAGTCGTGATTTCTTTCTATTATCTTAATGCAAATATATAGTCCGGTCTCATTAAAATGAGGATCGTGGTTGTATTTCTCTTTGGTTGTTTCTCTCTTAATGCTCCAGAAGTTGCCAAAAGTTGCGATAGTTGTTTAGTTTGCCTGTTACAACTTAAAAGTGGTTTTTAGCAATGGGAGTCATGTTTTTTAAGGTTCATACTAATATGAAGATATTGTAATTCTATATTCAGGATTAGAGAAGATGGCCTCTTCTTTGGGCAGTATGACAACAATTGCCACATCTACCTCATTGGGTAACAATGGAAAGGGGAAGAAGTTGGGTGCAATGTTTGATAATTATGGAAGACAATTGTCTTCTCTTTTAATTTTTTCACCCATTTCCTTTAATCGCTCAAGAAGAAGAGGGACTCTGAGATTACGCGATAGAGAGAAGGTAGTTAATACAAGAGCTATGGAAAAGGAGTTGTACTTCAACAAGGATGGCTCAGTGACAAAAAAATTGCAGGTCAGAGAAAAAATTATGTTTAAAGGAAGGTCACCTTCACGTGAAACTTCACTGCGGTGGATCTTTCCTTGTCCACTTATATTCGATTTTAATGTGTTATTTTAATTTTTCATGGAGGGTTGTTTTGGCATATGGTCTAGCATTCAATTGCACACTTACCGAAAGCATTGTCAATTTTTCTTGCAGGCGGTGTGAACAAACTTGCTGATCTTATTGGAGTCACCCTTGGGGTGAAGGGAAAAATGTTGTCTTGGAGAGCAAGCATGGTTCTCTGAAAATAGTTAATGATGGTGTGACAATAGATAAGGAGGTAATTTGTAGATGTGTGCTCTGGTTTTCTTTTTAACATTGTATTAGTTCCCCATCTTAAATGTCTTAGATTTGGTAGGCATAATTTGAAAACTCAAAGGTGAAAGGAAACATATTTGTTACCCAGTGGTCTACTTGGCCTATGGACTAGCCACATTAGAGTAATGCATAAATCTTTTCACAACAATAAAAGGAAAGGGTTATGGCCGAGTCAAATTTTATTGTTATTGACAATGTAATGAAATGTATCTCAATGCTATGGTTTTGGCCTTTTTATTGGTTGAATTAGAGGACCCAGTTGAAAATATTGGGGCCAAGTTGGTAAGGCAAGCTGCGGCAAAGACAAATGATTTAGCTCGGGATGGAACCAAAACATCTTTTATTCTTGCACATGTTGGAATATTGAAAAATTCCATAACAATGAATGGAGAATAAATCTCCCTTCCTCTAACACAGAGAAAATAAAAATTTCTTTGACAGGAGACAGAGTTTCAATACTTTGAAAACAAACTTCTATTCCCTTCAATAACTCAAAAAAACTATTACACTTCTTCCTCACTAAGAGGGATTACAAAATTATGACTGCTACAAAACGCAGTGCATAAAACCAACTCACTGTCTGTTCAAAACAAACATACTCTGTCTCTAAAACACTCTGCTGTGTTTTTCACTTTCGCACTGCTATGCATACACACTTAAAAAGTTACACTCAGTCTTTCACTTTTTACACACTGTTGTGTAATAAAAAATTTACGTACTGTCTATAAAAAAAACTACCAAGCTTTTTCGTCCTTTTTATTTTTATATGTCGTAACATATAAAACATATTATAATAAACCCTCTTTTTAAAAAAATAAAATTAAAACTAAATTCTATGGCCCACCTTTCATTTCGCATATGATATATATATAACATATGTTTAAAACATATGTATATATTAAACTACACTCTGCTGTGTTTTTCACTTTCGCACTGTTGTGCATACACAGTTAAAAAGTTACACTCAGTCTTTCACTTTTTACACACTGTTGTGTAATAAAAAATTTACGTACTGTCTATAAAAAAACTACCAATCTTTTTTGTCCTTTTTATTTTTATATGTCGTAACATATAAAACATATTATAATAAACCCTCTTTTTAAAAAAATTATATTAAAACTAAATTGTATGGCCCACCTTTCATTTCACATATGATATATATATAACATATGTTTAAAACATATGTATATATTAAAGCATACATAAAATTAAATTATCAAAACATTAAAGAACCCTTTCCATCGAACTTCAAAAGTCTAAATAGATTGAATTTCAAACCAAATTTGCGTTCCAAAATGGGATGCTGACGTCTGCCTAATTTGTAATGCGAATTATCAATCCAATGTGCCTTATAAAAAATTCGGGTCCGGTTTTCAGGTTTTCAGATTCCCTTCAATTTCATGCGATCCAATATTAATGCTCCACGTGTCCTCCTTTTGAATTTACAAAACTGGGGGGTAAATTTCTGTTTGTTTAATTTCTGGTTGGTGAATTGCATTAATGCTGGTTGTTGTGTTTAAATACAATCCTGTACAGAAATATCGCTGCGGCCGGAGCAAGCATGGTTCTTCGAAAATAGTTAATGATGGTGTGACAGTAGCTAAGGAGGTAATTTGTAGATGTGTGCTCTGGTTTTCTTTTTAACGTTGTATTAATTCCCCCTCTTAAATGTCTTAGATTTGGTAGGCATAATTTGAAAACTCAAAGGTGAAAGGAAACATATTTGTTACCCAGTGGTCTACTTGGCCTATGGACTAGCCACATTAGAGTAATGCATAAAGATTTTCACAACAATAAAGGAAAGGGTTATGGCTGAGTCAAATTTTATTGTTGTTGACAGTGTAATGAAATGTATCTCAATGCTATGGTTTTGGCCTTTTTATTGGTTGAATTAGAGGACCCAGTTGAAAATATTGGGGCCAAGTTGGTAAGGCAAGCTGCGGAAAAGACAAATGATTTAGCTGGGGATGGAACCACAACATCTATTGTTCTTGCACATGTTGGAATATTGAAAAATTCTAGAACAATGAATGGAGAATAAATCTCCCTTCCTCTAACACAGAGAAAATAAAAATTTCTTTGACAGGAGACAGAGTTTCAATACTTTGAAAACAAACTTCTATTCCCTTCGATAACTCAAAAAAAAACTATTACACTACTTCCTCACTGAGAGGGATTACAAAATTATGACTGCTACAAAACGCAGTGCATAAAACCAACTCACTGTCTGTTCAAAACAAACATACTCTTTCTCTAAAACACTCTGCTGTGTTTTTCCCTTTCGCACTGCTGTGCATACACACTTAAAAAGTTACACTCAATCTTTCACTTTTTACACACTGCTGTGTAATAAAAAATTTACGTACTGTCTATAAAAAAAACTACCAAGCTTTTTCGACCTTTTTATTTTTATATGCCGTAACATATAAAACATATTATAATAAACCCTCTTTTAAAAAAATAAAATTAAAACTAAATTCTATGGCCCACCTTTCATTTCGCATATGATATATATATAACATATGTTTAAAACATATGTATATATTAAACTATCAAAACATTAAAGAACCCTTTCCGTCGGACTTCAAAAGTTTGAATAGATTGAATTTCAAACCAAATTCGCGTTCCAAAATGGGATGCTGACGTCTGCCTAATTTTAACTTGAATTCTCAATCCAATGTGCCCTATAAAAAATTCGGGTCCGGTTTTCAGGTTTTCAGATTCCCTTCAATTTCATGCGATCCAATATTAATGCTCCATGTGTCCTCCTTTTGAATTTACAAAACTGTCGGGTAAATTTCTGTTTGTTTAATTTCTGGTTGGTGAATTGCGTTAATGTTGGTTGTTGTGTTTAAATACAATCCTGTACAGAAATATGGCTACGGCCATCTACAAAAAAAACTTGCAGGAATTTTAAATGCTGAATTAAATTTCTGGATGGCATGCAAGCAACCTCCAAAAAAAAATGTTGCTGCTGCATCCGTCCTTCTGCTGCAGCAGTTGAAGTTAAAATTCAACAGCACAGGCTTTAATAAGTGAGGGTGTAAAGGTAACTTTTTGTCGATAGTACTGGATTAAGATCATCTATTCATTTTTGTAGGGTCTTATGGTGTTTGGTTTTTTAGTTTTGGGTTGGGCTTATTAAGTCTAAGATAGTTTTTGAGTGAAAAAATTGCTATCAGGTATTAAAAAATTTTGGTTCTTTTGTCAAAATTTATGAGCTTGTTAGGAAATACAAAGCTGACAATGGTTGTATCTTAAATTTGTGGAAAATAATTTGAAATGAAACCTTTTTGTTTAGGTTGTTGCAGCAGGTGCAAACCCCATTCAAATTACTAGGGGCATTGACAAGACAATAAAGGCCCTTGTTTCTGAACTCAAAATTTTGTCAAAGGAGGTAAACGCTTGCCTTTTGAGTAGGCTGGTTTTCCTTTTTGCTGATGGTTTGGTGTATCTAATTGAATTAGTTGCCTAATGTATTTTTGGTTGCAAACTCCTTTTCATTTTTCATACAGTATTGGCCTTGTGGAATACATTTGATTGTGTGGTCTTGTTAGATCTAAAACATTTGTAGTTTTTTAGTCTTATGGCCGAGGTGCACTTTTATTATGGAAATAGTTGATGCAATATTGTCATTTAATCCTTACTGCAGGGTAGCATGTTGAGAAGTTTTTTGTGAAACATTTGGTATTCAAAATGACACTTGATCTTATACAGCATCATGCACTTGACTTCAAAATTCATATTCAAAGTGTGCCAGACAATTCTTGCAAAATTTCAAATATTTAGGTTGTTTTAAACCATTATCTTTTCATGTATTGGATGCTGAAAATGTGAAAAAGACTTTGGTATGAAACCAACTGGTGAATAATTTCCAGCACAACAACCACTTCCAAGACATGATTTAGAAGTAGAACAAATGTGCTTATGAAGCATATAAATATATCCTTGATGCATTGTCAATGTTTGGCTAGGGTTATTTTTGGAGAAAATAACTCCTTATTCCTAGAATAGTGATCTTCAATACAAGTAAATGCCAGAGAAGAGAGATCATCGTGTGACGCAACAAAACTAAAATTGGACCCCCAAGGAGAGCTGGTGTGTCTACAATCGCTCTGTCAGCATTTTCCCTTGGTGTACCCCGTTCTTTTCCTCCAGCCTAAGTCTTAATTGACTTCTTCTTTCTTCGGGTTTATTTATCAAATTCGTAGAATTTGATAAATAAATACTATCCACAATGGTTGGACTTTAATTTATATTCCCGACTTTATATTATCTCCAAGCCTTATAACCAATGTTTAACTTTCAACACTTTGTATTTATACTCACGTTTCTTTTTAAATAAATAACTTGTAATGAACTTTCGGCTCTATATTTCACCACCCAACCTTACAACAATCACGCTCCAGACTTATGCTAATTATCCGCCAATCGTTTAATTAAACAATTTCATTATACTCTGGCCCCACCTATATATATCAATAACCAATCAAACACTCGTATCGTACCTGGCTATCCTCCGCACACCTTAGTTAACCTTCGGGCAAGTTCAACGTGCGACCACCGTCCGATGGCCCTTCTCCAAATCAACGACTCTTGGCAATTTCGCTCGACTTCCAACGTCGGGCTTTAACGTGCGATGGCGCGGGTTAAACGGTGGTTTTCCGGGGGTCACTTCGCCACGTGTCGCTTTCCCTATGGAATCGCTCGCGAATAGGAAATACCGCCTACTCCGCAAAAGTGGTGCGATATGGGCAACCCGCTTTTGTGATTCCGCTCGTGGTTTTGGTAGAGGGCTTGACCACGGGTGCAAGTCTGGTTCCGCTATCCTTTTGTTTGTTAACTCATGTCCAATCCTCGGGTCAAGTTCCGAAAGCACAACAATTTTGTCTCTTTATTAAGCGGGATTTTTATATTTGAACAGTTTTCACGACCCCGGTTCTCTACACAGACCTCGCCTTCGGGTGGGGTGAGTTCACAGGGTTATCCAACAATTTATGGGAATTCAAAGACAGAAGAATGGAATTATCAGTACCCAATCGCCTCACAGTTAAACAATTCTTCACAATTAGCAGTTCGAGATAATTCAATTGCAACTATGCTTGGAAATCATTTAACTGGAAACAATTGTTCACACACAGAGGTTTATTGCAGAAATCCCCTCTCTACTCTCCTCTTCCCTCTCTACTTTTATTCATCCGAGGAATTACAATTTATATACATAGCATATGGCTCTTCGGTTCCTCTGAGAGGACCGTTCTAGAAATCAAAAGGTCTAATTATAATAATTCAACTAACTGAAACTGTTCGACTCCTACAACTCTAACTAGTCTAAGTAATACAATCAGCTGAGGTATTGACACCTAGCTGTTACAACTCAAATGTTTCCGAACCCTCCTAGCCACAACATGTGGACAAAACCTCCTACATTGCTGGCTAGTGCCTAATGCCCCTGCATCATCGTGTGACATAAACCTATTAACAAAAGTGAATTCCTTGAATTTCACCAAATATTTTCTTTGAATTCCTTGCTTTTAAAAGCCAATGATATCCCTTATTGTGTTAATGTTACGGAAATTCTTTGTCCTAGTGCCTCACACTCTATTATGAATGTTTTACCAAAATTAGGTGCAACCGATGTTGGTGTAGAAGACATGGCATACATTGAAAGAGAGAATGCCAAAGTAGCCTCATCATTCCATATAAATGATATTTTCTTCAAGAGATATGTGAGTGGACTTGAAATGCATGCATAATTCTTAACAAATGATCAATAATATCATGTAAGTCCAAAAAATCGTCTAAGAACCTTGATTTTCTTAGGAATAGGTCATTTGTAATAGCTTGCATCTTTTGAGGCTCCAACTTCACTCCTTCCTTTAAAACAATATGAACCAAATACTCGAATTCTTATTTCCCAAAAGCACATTTGGATATTTTTACATAAAAAGATTGTTCTCAATAATTATTTATATAACTTTTCCACATGTTTAGTGTGGTATTCCCATGATTTATTATAAATATGTGTATTATCAAAGAAAACCAACACAAATTTTATAAGATGGGATCAAACAAAATTGTTCTTAAGTCGAGCCCGCCGGACTTCAAACGACGATAAACCATAATTCAAACCAAATTAGCGTTCCAAAATAGCCTGCTGACGTCGGCCAATTTTGTGACGCGAAAACCAAATGAATTCCGCCCTAATCTTTTTCGGGTCCGAAGTTGGGCTGGCGTACGAAGGGAGAGTTGTGACGCGAATTTCTTATCAAATTCGCCCTAATATTTTTCGGGTCCGGATTTCCACTGCGCGAGCAGCCCAAACAAAGATCCGCTCCAATCAATTTCTGCCACGTGTCCTCAATAAAAACTTGCCCTGCTCCCGGCTGTGGGTGCATTCGATGGCGTTTAAGGCGATGGGACATGGATATGGCGATTTCATATCAATCGCATTAACATTTAACGTTGTTCAATTAAGTTTTCACATCAAATCCGCATTAATTAATTTTTAACACTGTTCAAGATCAGACCTCCACTCCTCTTAGCGATTCCGCACGCTCCAATATGATCCGGCCTTCGGCTCTCATTATTAATGATCAGAGATTAATTATGACGGGTGTCCTTTGATTGCATTGCAGTCGGGTCGACAAAATGGCGTTTAGCTATGGTTTTTCAGACGAGCCGGTTGCTGGATTACACTGCCTGCTAACTGTGACGATAAGGAGAAGTGGCCAGCTGAACTGCTGCCTAGACCTTGCAGCATATCTGCATTTCTCTCAGTTCTGTCTCTGTCTGTCTTCCTCTGTTAATTGGAATTCTGCTTCTCCGTCTCCTCTTGTGCCCACTGCGCCTGAGACTGCACCCATGCCTCGTGTGCGTCATAGGATGCGTTGCCGCAGGGGGAGCACTAGAGGTCAACCCCTGTGCGCTCCCTCCAGCCCCTCAACAGAGTTGACTTCCGGCCAGTCCAGTGATTATTACGCAGGTCGATATCCAAATACTAGGAGTGGGCAGGGTCGGGTTGTAGGATCTGGCCACCGTATGGATTCCCCTGCTCCTCGCTTCCCCACCGCTAGTTCACCTTCTCCCACGACGCGCACTGCGCAATTTTCCTTTAATTTCTCTCTCAACCGCCTGCGAATCACGGCTTTAGTCACTGTGGTCTTCCGCGAGGAGGCCCAAACGGAGGAAGAATGCACCCGTCCAGCGGGTCTGAGCTCGGAAAAAGCCGGCCATCATTCGGGCCTTCAGGAGGGGAGCCGTGGCATGCATGTGGAGGTAGCACCTAGCGATCCTGGACCTTCCGAAGGATGGTGCCGAATCGTGGAGGAACCACCGGAGGAGTAGTTTGGTTAATTTGTTTTTCTTGCTTAGCAGGCCCACTTAATTGGGCTGCTTTTAGTTTATTTTATTGTGCTGGACCTTTGTAATATTTTTGAATTCTGTAAATTAAACGTTCAAGACTGGTTTCCCCGTATGAGGGCAGTCTTCTTAATTTTTTGATTTTTTGATGACAAATTTGCCATGAGTATGGCCAGGCAATGTTTTTGACTTCGGTGTAATTTTATTCGCAATGTTAATAGATTAACTTTACTTAGAATTCTCACATGATTAACGTTTTTCTTGATCTGTT